>UFQX01000303.1:492268-549145 GCA_900497675.1 Arapaima gigas
AAAAAAAAAAAAAAAAAAAAAAAAAAAAAAAAAAAAAAAAAAAAAAGCTTGTTGCTAAGTAATCCTGCCCAACAAAAAAAATATCTGCCATTATGCACTTATAGCTCTTTGAAAGAGAATATTCTGAAGATTCTGTCATTGGCACAATGAATAGGCCAGCATTCTAAAGATGATGTTTAATGTAAAGGACAACCTTTTTGTCCGCCACTCTGGGAAGTGTTTTGAAATGTTGCTGTATCCGTGCTGCCGCTGTCATGCTCAAAAACAGAGCTCTTGTTCGAGGGCCATGATACTGCCAGCGGAATCACTCTTTAAAACAGTCTTCGTACATAGCAGTAGCATGATGTGAGAACATACATTCCACCACAGAAAAAAATAAAACGGAAAGGCAGTAGGATGAGAGGAGAGAGGGAGCGAGACAGAGAGAGACAGAGAGATGTTAAAATTACCTTGACTTTCTCTCGTCTTAAGCAGCAGAAAAGACAATTTTCATCAAACGACCAGTCTGACACTCCTTCAGGCTCACAATCTGCAGATTCCAGAGAAATAAGTACATGCCGGTCAACAGGCTGATGACTCAAACAGGGGAAAGCCCATGTTCGGCAGCGATGCATCAGGGGTGTTAGGCAAATGAAACTCATTTTTAAATGCAAATGGAATAGGGGACAGTAAACAAAATTAAACAAAAAAGCAGAGGTGTGAACAGACAAACTATTATTATTGTCTAATTATCTTACAATAACCTCAGCAAACATCTTGAGAAACCTGAGTCTCTTTGGTACAGAAATTGTTCACCGCACTCGAGTTCGAGAACGGGGCAGAGAGCAATCATTTCTACGTTCATGACATCATGTGCGGAGAATTTGTTACCTCGTCCCTGCCAATCTATAAAAAGCAACTTCGGGCAGTATGCGCTGAAAATCAAATAAACTGGCTACAGTGCAAACCAGGAAGGAAAATCTGATGGTTTGGTTTTCTGAAAAATATATATCCAGCACAGGCTGTGATACTAATTATATTGAGAATCTCTTGCATGTTATCACCTTGAAACCACACAATTAATATGGATATATTTACAAAAACATTCCATTTACCGGCAGCTATTATCGACGATAACTTCATGTCTGGGCTGTTGCCATGGCGATGCATTTTACAGTATTCCTGTAGGAAGCGTTACTTCAACATATAGAGTTCTGCGCAGTGCTCCACAGGCCAGGTGACCTGCTGCTCTACACTACATTTCAAGTTTATGATAAAGGGAAAAAAAAGATGCCTGAACACTAAGCTAGTGTGCAAAATTTTGACTCAGACAAGTTTATAATTATGCCACCAAAAGATTTCATAGAATTACGTAATGCAAAAAACCAACAGTTAAAAAGTAACAGTTAAACAGGATTGGGAAATCAAGATTTAAAAAATATCTAATACATGTAGCTTGTTTACAATTAACTTTTGAATCTACTGCATAACTTCAAGAACATAATACAATGAACAGCTTATTTAACTGATGGTATCAAGTGAACTAAAATGCTGCTTAAAAATATTACAGAAAAGACCTCCAAAGACTTGCTGCTGCAAGTGACAGTGTACAGTATAAATTCCTTTTTTTTTAAATTAAAATAGCTCCAAAGTAATAATTTTATATACAAATGAATTACAGATTCATTATAGGATTGGAAGGATGAGAAAAAAGATATTACAGCAAAACAAGAATTACCTTTTTAAACTTTAATTTTACTACTTACTGTTCAGAGATGTATTCTGTCCATTTGTCTTCTCGGTTTTAACATAAGGATTTAAAAAGTTCAAGTCACCAATCTTTCTTCAAAAACATTCCCCTAAAGCACTGGCCCAAACCTAACTACTAGAAACTGTTTTGAACAGCAGCACCAGCCTCAGATTCTGCTTTCTGCCTACCGAGGTAATTTCAGTTCACAGCCAAAAACCATCCCTACATCCTCAGAGACGCACATGAAATATACAGCATCAAGAAAGCAGCAAAGGAATCATTCCAGTAAGGAACTAGGAGCTCCCACTCCTCCCCTCTGTACCAGGGAAAACTCATCAGCTTCCTGGTATCTTCTCCCATCATCCATCTGTACAACTCAATCCCAGTGGTCCTTGGAGAGAACCGTCTACTCGTTAGGGTTAATTCTCTCAAGGAACACTACAAAATGGCCAAACCTCCTTATTTAGCTCAGCCTTTGTCTTCATGACAGGACACATTGTCTAAAACTCTGAAAGAGCTTAAGATTTCCTACGTTATCATGAAGCCCGAACGCAGCTTCTTCTGTGACTGAGCACAAAAAGTCTATCTGATGGAACCTCTAAGCAGGGACAATTGGGTAGGGTTTACTAAAGCTACACTGGTGCCAAGATGCTGTGGCAGCCCCCCTTCTTGTGACTTCTTTCACAGGCAGAATGTGTCCTTTCACACTCCTTTCAGGCAACTGGAGGTTTTAGAATGTGATGCTGTCAGAGAAGTGCCATCAAGGCTCCTCAGAAAAGGTAAGGGGAGCATTTCATGTTTTTTGTCATTTTGCTAGTGGGGCTTCCACTGATACCTTGCACACTGGCAAAAAGCTGTCGCCCATAGTTTTAAACCCCAGGTAAAAGATGAACATAGCTTTTGTGGTCATTAGAATCCATTCTCCTGGACCAAGAGGGAGGAGAGAGTATGTATCTGAGGTTAAACTGGCCAGCTTTTTGAGGTTCCACCATAGAATAAGGCAAGGGAAGAAAAATAAAAAAGAAATATTCCACCCCATCACTCAGGGCAAAGAAGCAAAGCAAACCTTGCAGACTGTAGTTCCCACCCACCACCCCTTTGTCAGCATGATGGCCGACCACCCCCGTGCAGGAAGCCCTGAAAAGGATTCCACCACACTTATTTCTCCTGTCAACAAACCCAAAGAACTCACAGGTTTAATGGTTTCTGCATTTCACTTCTACACAAGTTTATTGATTCCAGCTCATATAGCATCAGCAAGACTCTGCTCTAGATGCTGCACTTCTCCACGAGGGGCACTTTGGACAATTCTTAAACGTGGGGGTGACATCACGGCTTGTTACCAGACCTGATCTCCAGCTATAGTACAACTGCAGCTCAACTTTGCGGCTTGTTATTTTTTTAATTAGATGTGCACTTAGATTAAGTGAAAACACCATCACTACAGAAGTTACACTATTTCTATGGAAAGGTTTGTTGATTAAATAAACGCTGCGTGGCACCATGTGGGATTTGTTTCTGTAATATTCTTGTGACAAGCTCAGATCCATAACTGCTCTGCCTGACTATATACATCATAAATCAAACAAAATAAAGGCGGTGGCGGGAATTAAAAAAAAAACAAACAAACACTGAATTAGTTTAAAAATAAGGTACCTCACCTTGAAATAGGGTAAGATCTTTTATGAGTCCTGGCCCAAACAGTCCCTCCAAGATGCTTTCAAACCCTGCAGACAGAGAGAGGAGAGACTGACTGTGAACTGAGCCATGGATGAAGTCGTCGCACTACTGTACCTTGAGACCCTTTCAAAGCCACTGCCAATAGGACCCCCGACCACTGCGAGAAGGGGAATCTGATACATGTCTCAAGCTCGTCTAAAAACAAGGCACGCTAGATATTTATTTTTGTGAGGACACAAGGTCATGTGAAGTTATTCCTCATTTACTCAAATTCTCAGTTATATTTGAGAGAAATGTCATCAGACTATAAAGTCCCTGCCCCCATTTTTACAGGCTCTTTGGCTTTTCATTTCTTCTGCCTCCCACCCCCACCTTAAAGCAAATCACCTCCTTTGCCTAATATAATAGCATGCACTAATGTCACTCACTTTTTATTAACTGTAAATACTGGATTCGGCTGTTGCCTAGCAACGACGTTGAGCAACACGAATACATATGGTAAAGGCCTGCACTAAAAAGAACAGCTAAGTGAGCACGGTAAAATAGGGTCGGGTGGGTTTATAATTTAAGCAGTGTGGTGATGCCAAAACAATTTTTGGCCAAAAAACCCACCCTAAAAGATGCCACTAGAACAACAGTTTTTCCAAGGGATTAACTGGCTTTGTGGAGTCACTTATGGTTTAACCACCTTTCAACTCAGCCAAGAGCTGGGAGAGCTGATCGCCCACATAAGCTGAACTTCTGTGGAGATGATAACTCAGGAGACTGTGGCTTGCTCTGGCCACCAGGCGCCTCACACCGAGCGGTGCCAACAAAACCCCCAAAAGTATACAAAAAACCCCTGGTACACAAACACTCAGTTGCAGTTTGTTCAAAAAAAGAAAATTAATTTGTTTTCGGAGAGGAGGGGTGGGTGCCCTCGCAGGCGACTACAGCTGGGAGACACCAGAACTTGGCAAACGCTTCCACCACCTATGTCTCACAACATGACAGCTCTTTGACAAAAATAACTTAAAACATATGGTCAGTTGACAGCAATTGGAAAGGCTGCGTTTATTTACTCTCATAGCATATGGGTAACACGACCATGCTCATATTGGGAATTAAATAATGCATGTATGTCTCCAGGGTTTGCCGAGGTTAGCGTTTTATATTCCGCAGCACAAACAGTCATGCGGCAAGTTGGTTTGATTCAAGGCAGCACGTTGAGGCACAACTACACTTCCCCAAAATCAATTTTCTCCAACGATAAACTCAAGCAGTAGCGACTTCTTTACAATCCTCGACTTTTCCCTAGGACACGGACAAAAATGGGATGCTTTCATTTCAACAGAATGGAGACAATGATTTGTCCTTTGTATATAATCAGAAGCCATTAAAGAAAAAGCTTCAGAAACTACCATAAAATCACA
Organism: Arapaima gigas; assembly: GCA_900497675.1. Lineage (NCBI taxonomy): Eukaryota > Metazoa > Chordata > Actinopteri > Osteoglossiformes > Osteoglossidae > Arapaima > Arapaima gigas. The sequence continues at coordinate 497,090 of UFQX01000303.1, forward strand.
CTAATTCTCTTATACGATATTTCTGGAAAAGACTAGTGAGACCCATGTATTCTCCTGGGTTTACATGTGACCAGTTTACAATGATATAGAACAAATTGCAATTTTTCTGCTACTGTGGTTGCTAGTGTTATGGCAGGAAGAAATAAACATAAAGACAATTTGGAAAATAATTCCCTCTGCACTTACTCTGGTGAGCAAAGTAGGTTTACCGTCCAAGCTTTACCACAATGACAGAAAAAATGTCTAAATACTTTGAGCTGTACGTAAAATGAATGACAGTCTCTGGCACACTCCATCACGAAACGCAACATACCTAAAAAAATATTACTTTTTGGAACTCCTAGTCAATTTACCACCATTAATGTAGAGCCGCATCTTTTTATATCATTTTTGTGTTTTTCAGGAGTAAACAATATTACGTATCACTTAAGAGTAGGATAGTGACTAAAATCGGTTTAGGTACAGCACCTTTCTCTAGAGTACCACAGCAGGGGCACTTTCTGGATTCAAACCCAGAAACCTATGGGATAGAAGTCCATTAATCGCTTGCAAGCACACAATGCTGCTGAGCCCATGAACAGCAGTGAAACTTCAGTGCATTATCTATGCAATTTGTAGGATACAGAAGAGAAGCATCTTTTATGTTCTCGTGAGCAGGCTTATAATTAATAAATACATCCATATATTAAAAATGACATCGGCGGCTTAATTTCAAAGGGTTATTTTCTCGCAAACTCTTCTTCATTTCCTGGTAAATTGCTTTTATTCCTAAGATCATTTGTCACAGAGAGACCTGAAACACAGAAACCCAAACAACGTGTAATAACAGAATATGCACTGCATGATGATTTTAGAGGATCTGCACAATTAGCTCACGAATACCATCACCCTCCAGTTTCACCACCGCTCATACACTTGTTAACACCGAATACATGTTTACATAGACTGTCCACACAGGCGGGCTCCAGCATTTGTTGTTCTGTCACGTTGGGAGGCACCAAGAGGTTTCAAAAGCAGTGCCACAGATCAATAGCGAGGCGAGAAGACTCAGGCCCACTCGGACCAGCCTGCTGGTAACAAGGCTGAAGTCGAAGCGACGCCTCAGCAGCCCACAGAGGAGCCGCTGCTCTTTGGGGCATCAAAGAGCCATGTCTGTATGTCTTCAGAATAAGGAAAAAGAAACACAGGATGCCATAACAGTCACACTGCAGCCGCGTGCTGCCCCATCCAACCTGCCTCTGTTTTGGGAAATCTCACAACCCACTATTCATCTCGGAACCAAGGTAACAAATGACATTTTTAGCACAGCAAAAAAAAAAAAACCACAAACTGGGAAACTGCAGATATTTTTCCTTAGTTTTTTTACTTCATGGGTTATACTGTATAAATCAAACGGGAGACGTGTGCAATTTGAATGTTTTTGACAAAAAAATATGAATTTCTGCAATAAGTCCAGAGGCCTTTCAATTCATTCCTTCACAGATACAGAGCAAATATAGCAATATATATAAAAAAAAAAAAAACAACATTACACAAACCAAATGAAAAGAGACACCGTATCACACAAAGTTGCAGTTCGGCACTGCATACGTATATGGTTTCTAACAAAAATAATTTCCAGTCGAGTGGGTCATGGCACCGCACCTTCCTGTAAGTCACTTTCAACACAGAGCATTCAGCTCTGCTAACTAACTGTTTAAAAAGAAAAAAACCACACACACACAGACACACACGCACACAGACACACACACACACGCACGCACACAGACACACGCACACGTGCGCACACACACACACACACGTGCGCGCACACACACAGACACACACACACAGACGTACGCACGCACGCACAGAGTTGCGGATAGCACATGTATCAACCAGGAAACAGGTAAGACACCTCCACCACAAAGTATTATCTGAACAACCGTCTAATTTCAGCAAATTAAGAAAAAGTGGCCACATCATATCAGTCTTTAATACCACAGCTTAGACCGTGCTGCTTCACATGATCTCTAAAATCAAATGATAAAAATGCACATCCTCACACCAGGTCTTTCAAACACAACACTACAGAAACTCCTGGACTAAGTGAGCTGTGATTAATGTAGAAATAAGAATATCTTAAGCTTAGGCTTTTGTTAGCTTAAACCTTAAAAATGCACAAACAAAACCTTTAAAATCATAACACATATAAATATAAAAGTAAGCTGTCAGTGGACATTTTCAAAAGTAACCCCCCCCCCAAAGAAAAAACTGGCACACCATTTGGGGGGTTACTGCCACTTAAGGAGTTAGCCTGTCACATTTACCTTGGGCACGGCTAAGCCTCAAGCATTTTCCTTTTTTTTTTATTTATTTTTTTTTTTAAAAGTGAATATCTTGCACGTGCTTTATCTTGACACAAGTATCAGGACAGCGGAAAACACAAGACAAGCCAGCACAAACACACACAACACTGCGGCAAGGTTATCCAAATCCCTTTTCTGAAAAATTTCTTCTCTTGGAAAAAATAAATAAATAATATATATAAAAAAGGGGAGGGGAGTGGGTCACAGGCTTTCACTTGCAAGTCAGGCCCAGGATCAAACATCACCCTGGAAACATGCATGCAGCATTTTAATTTTAGGCTTTCTCAAAAAAGAAAAAAAAGAAAAAGCCTGGTGCAAAGAGAAGCCACGATCATCCAGTCATTTGGACCATGGACAAATCATATGGGATGAATTATACATAAACACACTAAAACTAAATAGGCTCAGAACAACAAACAGTGAGAATTCAACAACAAATATGAACAAATGCTTGACCATGCTAAGTGAAGTTCATTTTGTTTCTTTTACGTTCAGCTAAAGTTTGTATCTCTGAATTCATTATTTTTTCCATTTTGAGCACTGAAATGTCTACAGTAATTGGACTTGTACATACCACAAGTGCCAGAAAATTAAAAATATAATCCATCAATGTTCAACATTAAAAAAGTGCAAGTGCCCACATTTATTTTTTAAATAAGACAAAGCAGAGATAATTAACAGTATGATCTGGTTTTAGCATAAAGCGCTTACTAATTTTATATTAAAAGGAATATATGACCAGTGGATGCCTACACACTACATATACTATCTGAGGGCTTCAATATGACCCTCTAAAAGGTTGAAGTTTGTTATAAATAGTTCAGCTCCTACCATCAAGTCTATTTTGTTTCAAGGAGGACGTATGCATTTCTAATTTAGTTTTGTCAATGCTGGCACAGCATTTCTCGCTCGCAAAGTTTTGTTTCCGAAAAAAGGGGATTCTGAGCTACCTTAAGGCTGAATTTCAGAACTGACTGTTCGAAATTTGTAACAAATCTGGCTCAAAATGATTGCAGCAGATGCAATATGAAAATCAAAGTAGGCAAATCATCACCTCTGAAATGGGAGGAACAACGTGGTAATGAGGAGTGGAGAGTGGGACACTAAAGCCTGTGTCACATTAGTTTGTTCGGATGTCATTCCACAGGCGAGAAAACGTGGAAGGGGAAAGGTGGAGGATGAAGCGTTAACAAGAAGCCAGCACAGAGGAATCGATACCCATTAGGAACACGGTGAGGAGAGCATGGTGAGGCCACGTGCTCGGGTTGATAACACCCCCCCAAGCGACCGAAAGAACGGAAGCAAATCAGCACGACAACTGCCAATTATTACTTTTTTCCTGCCAATTAACAGTAGCACAGCAACACCAATGCACAAGTAAAATATTCACCATTGCCCTGCCGCAACATAAATGCACGTATGAATAAGTAAACACGTCCAGCAGAAGTGAAGAAATAATTCGAAGTGGCTTGCTCGAAATGTAGGGCACTCAAATTTTAGCTGAGTTCTCTGAGGTCAGCTCACTCCGCTGAAAACCCCTGCGGCACTCAGTCCAAACACTCTCACGTCGGAATACAGAAGTACTCCAAATATACATTTCTCTTACAGTACAACGTCAGGTTTTTGCTGCAAGTCCTAGTATTAACTTTAAATGATTCCCGAGAAATACAGGCTGACATCAAGAACCAAATTTGAAGCCACTACACAACAGCAAAAATGCACCGTTTCCCTAATACACATTTGACTTGTGCAACATTTTGTACTTCTGTAATCTTCTGCAGAGACTCTTGTCTCTTATACTGACTTCATTAAATTATGACTAATAAAAAAAAAAATAAAAAAAAAATCAAACTTAAGGAAAAAGAATTTAGTGTTTGAGAAATGCAAGACTGAAGCAGTGTTTGTGATGAGCTCTACAATGGTAAGGGCAGCAAGTCAAACATAATACATGTGCTCCGCATGTGTTCCACACGTTTTCCAATTAACCTTTGCCAGCACGAATGGCGGCTTGTCCTCCTTCCATCAAACAGGGAGCCGCCAACAGCCAGACATGTTCTCCTTCTCGGCAGCGTAATGCAGAAGGGCAGCTCCAGCAGCCAGGGGCAAACAAGGAGTCCTGCCTATAGGCAATTCCAACCAGTCATAGTCAATCACGGCCAATTGCAGCAAATTCCAACTATGCCAACAACAAGCAACCTCTATGCTAAGAGCTGCATTTGTGAAAGTTTCAGCTCTCAAAGCTACCTGCATCAGTTCCATTAATAAAAACCTTTACAAAAACAGAGTAATTATAGCAAGACATATAGTTAGACAGCTCAAAATACTATAGCGGTACATTTGGTCTCCTATCTTTCAGTGCACAAATGCAGAGTGTAAAACACCCAGTGCTCATTGGAGATGACCACATCTGGGTGTTGTGCGTTGAAGCCCAGTGAAGTTGCTCGCTCACACTGGCTCTCATCTCAGGAGATGTACGACAGCAGCACAAATTGGCCAGAACTGGAAAACAAAACCGGTCAACCAGGGTGCAGTGCTGGCAACACTAACCACTGAAGTCACCCCATCTCCTGCTAACTCAACTCCACAACACTCTTTGAGAACATTTTTTGATGTAAGAGCACTGTGGAATTTTCATAGGAGCAAGCATAAATCATAATGACATACAGCAATGCCCACTTACACAATATAAATACACATCTCGTTTTTTCCTATTCCAGGTTTCATTCCCAGATATATATGATAGCAAGTAGCTCCTCTCATGTCAGCATCTTCACTGTAAATGTATACCATCTGCAAATAGAATTCTATTTAAATCACTGTTTGAACAGGTAATCCTCCCCCCACTTACTGACGATTCACACGTGTGCGTGCACACACACACACACACACAATTACTCTTTAAGAGCTGACCAGTGAATTAAACAAATCTGTTTTACCTGGTCCCACAGCTAATACTTAAAAAAAGAACCAGGCAGTTATTATAAATGCAGTCAGAAAGCAGATAGACTGACCGTGCAACAATCGACAACCCCCATCTCCCGAGCAGTAACACACCACCCTTCGGATTAGTCTGGCTTCATACAAGTGAAAGGAAGTGATCAGAGCAAATTCCTGAAGCAATGTAAAACTTCCCAAGAGCAGAACACTTTGAACCAACTTCTTGATGCATGACAAAAAATATATAAAAAATAAAAACGCGCAGGATCAAAAAAAGTTGCCAAAACCCACTGAAGTCCCAGTTTTAATTAGCAGCCGAAATGTGAAGTTCTGGAAATAACAGGCGTGCAACTGATGTCGGCTCCCATTGAACAGCAACAACCATTTGTAAAGGATCTCAAAGGAGTACAGGGATACATTCTCTCAGGGCTTTGCCACCACCAAACCATACCTTGACACACTGCTGAGCAAAGCACAGGAGCAAACACAGTCACTGTTTCCTTCTTCCCTGCTGCGAAACACACCATCAACACCAAAGAAGCAGCAGAATTATCCCAAAATAAGATTAAACTATCTAATTTAGTGTTGTCTTGACCTAAATCTCTTCAGCTGAGGCAACAAAAAAAGATAAAGGTTTCACTTCTTCCATCCAGTTGTACTAGAAAGCAGAAAACCGCAATTTAAATACTGCTGTTTTCACTCTTTTAAACATGAGGCTCAACATGACATACAAGTTCAAATACAGGGATATTAAGGAAGCGATAGCTGTTAAAAAACTTCTTATAGATTTAATGTGTGCGATTAATGTCACTGCAGAGCCATGATGCCATTACTGTACGTCTACACTAAAGGCAGGATTTTAGCATGTAAAACAACGCTGAGCAAAGCTCATCTGCAGCAAGGAAGATCTTCATACAAATTACATGATCGGTTGAGCTCCAAACCCCATCAAAAGGAAGGGGGGGATTCTCATAACGTGTCAAGCAGAACCTCTTAAGTGCCCAGTAGGACATGGAGGACAGGCTATTTAAATGCCAATACGTCAAATTCTCCACTTTAGCATGAATACAGACACCGTTTTCAAAGGGCTAAGTTCTGTTTAAAAAAGAAAGACGACGGTTGGAACATTAAAAAAAAAAAGGCAAAAAATAAAAAAAATAAAACTTTGAAAAATACATTTTACACCATCGAAATCAAGATTGTGCAAAAAAGGCCTGAGGAAGTCACTTTTTCATTCAAGAAGCTCAGTAAATGAAACCCTGAATTATCATTGTTAAAGCACCATAATGGACTGGACCACAAATACAGCTGCCGTCTTACTTTATTATCCAAAAAAAAAAAAAAAATCAAATCGGATACTATGTCAGCTTTATGTTTGAAACACTACGTTAAGAATGTTTAGGCTGCTTTTACTTCATGCTGCAAGCTATGTATTAAGAGAATTAGAAGATTTTAAATGTCAGGCATTTTAATGCACAAAATTTAATGGCTCTCAAATATGCCCACAGGCCACATGGAGGGAGAGCAGATTTATTTATTTCATAGCTTTTCCATCCTAGAGCCATCCGCACGTGTTTGTTTGTTTGTTTGTTTGGGGCTTTTGGAAATGTATTTATGTATAATTCTCCAAGATGTGTCTTGGTCTTCTGTGGGTTTCCCTATAGCATTCCCCTGCCCATGCATCAGCATTACAAACTCGGATGCATCTTTTCACCATCTAAGTAGACAGTCTGGAAACTCATGCATGCAGACATGAATACAAACCATAGATTCTGCTACACTTTCACAACATTTCGTTTGCCAAAACCCTAAAGCCAAACTTGACTTATGTCCATGTAAAATAAGTGTTTCAAAACATCCACTTTAAGAATATGCCAACGGCATCACAAAAACATCAAAGTGGGCAAAAGGCTGACAAGTCTTGGTAGGTGTCTGTTAAAACCCACAACAACACAGCTGTATACATAGTGTATTTAGAGTGCCATTGACAAGTGAGTCCATGTTGTTGCAACCTAGTTGCGGTTCACAAATCATTTGGTTAACAAGTTTGAACAGGAAATGAGGTGACAAATGTTCCCAGCTCTCCATCAATTCTCAAAGATGTAGCACTTTTCTGTGTTGCTTTTCTTTCACTCTGCTGTCCAGTTCGTCCCATACATGTTACTGGCCAAACTTTTGACTGCCACTATATTTAAAGGAATGAAACAAAAACATTTTTCACAAATGAAATCCCGTCAGTTACGCCGAGCTGGAAAATAATCCAGGAAACGCGGCTTTCATCTGCCATCAAAAACGCTACCGACTGCCGAGGTGACCCTGCCACGTGGCACTGACCGGGGCGGTCACTCACACCCCTGCTGCGGGTCAAGGACCACAGCGTGCAAACACATTGTTAACTAACTACAAAGACTATAATGTCAGCAACGTTTGTGTTTATCATAATAACCCATCCAGATTTTGCTAGCCGTTGTGTTTGTTTTATAAACTTTGACTGCCAAACTCCTAATTAAGCCTGCTATCGAGAAATCTCATTAACCAGCAAACTCTACACAAGAACGTGTGAAACATTTTCTTTATTAATGCTGAAAACTGATCATTCTGCAACTAGCCAGTTACCGGGGAAACATTTGAAATAAGCAAACATCTTACTTGGTCCCCACAGACACAAGCCATCATTGTTGCTCTTGTCTGACAAACAAGATTTAGAAAATGAGTGCACTAAATATAACAAATGTCCCAGCCATTATCCTACAGTCTTAATGATAAAGACTACTTTTACTAAATAAGCAGATGCACACTGAGACTGGTAGCTCCAATTTGTTCTAAGTAACTAGCAAAATCTCAAGTTGTTTGGTAGCTCGCAGCTTATAAATTGATCAGCTTATTGCATTTACATTTAATAAACATCCCAGTTTGCTAGCTAGAGCACATTTTTTCCATTAAAAGCCTGTGGTTGTCATCTTGCGACCAGCTGAAGTATGAAAAAAAATGGAATAAATACGTTCATTTACAAGACATACACTAAACCGTGTAGTGCCTATTTATACAACCTGCAGGAGGTAACCACTTCGCCAAAGAATTTTCTTGCAGGAAACTGATGCACACTAAACCAAATTAACTATGAATTTTGACCTTTGCTGTATCAGCAGAACTATGTGATAACCAATCATTTTATTACAAGCAGGAACAGGGGCATAACTTGACTAACTGCATATGAGAAAATCAAGTTGCAAAACTTGTGGCAAATGGACAACATGTGACAGACCACTAAACCCAGTGTCAAACATATGAATATGATTAAAGTATTAAAATTACAGATGGTGCATGTACACACACACACACACACACACACACACACACACACACACACACACAATAATTAAATTTGAAGAAATTTTAAGGAATATCCATGCCAAAGGTACTGAATTTTACTTCTGGTATACAGTCCAGTTCAGCTGCAGAACAATGTAATGGTCAAATGTAATTTCTTACCCAACTATACTGTGAGCCACAACTATGTGGGACAGACCCCCTTATCATATGATTTTCACATGAAACTGAGCTCATGGCAGCCTGTGCACAACCGGGACCCTCTTCGTGGCACAGATGTAGCGCCTCTGGGGTCAGGGGTTGGGGGATTGCAAGAATAAAAATAAATATTACACTTTCCCTGTACCCATTGGGAACACAATGAGCAAGGGCCAGCGAGGCAGCAGGGAGGCCCAATGACAGCAAAGATACAGAGCAGCATCTCTGCTGGAGGCAAATGCTGATCAACACTTGCTGTAAATATGAGATTGTTACAAAGCACACATTCAAATTCAAATTCAAATATACGTCACTCTGCATTCAATTGACAAGAGCGGCTTTCGACCCAGAGCACAGATGCTCTCACCACAAAGTCATACCACAAAAATCGTGACACTCCAATAAAATACAGAAAAATTAAATCGGGTTTCTTCATGAGTTTCCCAGCCATGTGAAGTAGGCCCTAATGCAGTTAAGTGAAAATGTTAATTCAGAGCTCCATTTCATAATATTAGAGACACAAAAAGCACAGTGTATGAGATGTAGAAATCTGAACCCTTAACAGTTGCTGTGATGGCAAAGTGTCAGAGATCATGTGACCCTGCAGGTGGATACTCTGTTCCTGGGCAAGAAAGAGCCCAATATTAGTCAAGGTTACAGTAACGCTATAAATATAGTATAGTATAGTAAAACAACAGCAAAAGAGGAAATATGGTCGCAAGAAGCTTTGCTTCAGTCCAAACCTCATTCCTGCACAAGTCTGCACACTGGGAGCTCAACTGCTCCAAGGTGATGACAGCTGCCCAGGATGGCACACAACGTCCATTCATCTCACTGAATTATGGACAATAAACGGTATGACCCACATTCTCCTATGCGTTCTCAGAGCACTAGAGCAACTGGTTCCGGTCAGGGCCACAGCAAGAAAGGTTGGAAGAGGAGCTGGGGTTGCATATACAAAATGAGCCACTTCAGAATAGCTGGTCTCACGCTCAAACGTTTCCATGCAGGCTGCTGGGCTGGCAGCATAAGACACCATCTGCTGGCTACCATTCAATGGACTGGGGCACTACAGCAGCAGTAACTCTGAATTAAACAGATATTGCCCATTATGTTGCATGCCAAATGCCCTCCACTCAGGATAGAGAATGTATTTATGTCACACAGCTTCCTCAGCAATACTTACACACACCCACAACGACTGATCAAGCAGGTTTTCCCACTGTGCAAAAAAAGGCATCCTAAATCTATAAATAAGCTTCCAAAACGAAAAAGTCAGCTATGCTTTAATCGAAATAATACAATGCAGGCAAATATTTAATTAATATCAAGAATACTCATCGGCAGCTTAGCAAAACGCGGAGCATGTACCTTCACACGCCCGGAATTGAGGATCTAAGCTTGAGCCTGAAAAACAACGCCACCCGTCAACTCATAATCCATCTACAACGCAACATCTCACTACTGAGTCAAGACTGTGGTCAACCATCCCAGAAGACATAAGGCTCGGTGCAGCCACGATGGTACTAATCCCGCTTACTCTTACATGGTCATACTGATACACGGTAGGTTTTTCACAGTTTATCAAGTCAGTCTGTGCAACCTGCTTTTGGAGGGTGCAGGGAAACGCAGAACAAAATGCAAAGTCTGGGCAGAGAAGGGAGGGGGTCACATTTGATCCATAACCCTGCAGCAGAGGCAAACATGCAACAGCAAAATGACAAAACAAACAGCAGGCACTTTACCATGGCTGCAAGATGCAAAAACTAAGGGGAAAATCTCAGTGAGCATTAGCACATATTAAAGGGTTTCTGTCTTCCAGTTTGCATTTGGACACCCTCGACGTGGAGAAAAACACAAACACTGAAATCTACAAACTTGAAACTGCACACATTGAAAACTAAACAAAAAAAAAAAAAAACCAAATGGTGACTTAAAAGACCCCAAAAATAATAAATAAAAATTTTTTAAAAAATAATATCAAATCGGGGCACAAAAAAACTGGAGCTTAGTTCAGCTCCAAATCCAATCACTCTGCTCTCCTGCCCTGACATGCAGATAACTTTACACTAGTAAGGATGAACAGTAACAAAACAATTTGGGATTATAATATTTTATTCTTCCCTTGTGTGTTGGCAGAGTTAATACAGAACAGTGCGTCACAGGTTTAAGCTGAAGAAACGGGCGGCACGTGGTGCTTTGAGGTAGCGCACCCTGCCCATGCGCTGCAAGCCCTTTTAGGCTTCAAACGTGTATTTTCACAGCCTTTGATCCTGCATTTCTGATGGTCTGTAGTTCTGTTCCTCCTTCTGCTTAAACTGTATTTCCTCCACTGTCACACTCCAGTGCTGACCAGGTGCTCTCCAAAAATAAATGTAGCTGACCAGAGACCTGGAGCAGAAGGTGGTACAGCAGTTGAGAGTACAAATTTATACCCTGAATGTTATCATTTGAAGCTGCTGAGCTTGGCATTTAAACCTTTTCATGGCAGTAAAGCATTCACCTGTATAAAAATCAGGACATTTATGAGCAAAACTATTAAGGTGACAAATTTAATGAGGAAAAAGTAGTGCTACAAAAACAATATTTATAGGGGAATGTGCATGTTTGCATCTTAAATAAGACTGCAATAGAGATTATAGTCATTTTTAATCTTTTCTAACAAACCCCATAAGGACAAAAATCAGAATGGGGGTTTTATACAATTGCAGCAAATTTAGAAAGAAATAAATAAATAAAACAAACGACTGGCAAACTGGAACACTATTGATCACTACACGATTTCCAGCACCCCAGAGAGAGGGAAGCAAGGAACGCGTTCTAATAAACCACAGATTTATTCATCCCCAGATAGCACTTTTAAAGGTGCACAAGTCTGATCGACTGTTGCTTGCACACAATAATGCTTCTTAAAACATGCTCAAATTCTCATTGTTTGCCAGTTCAAAGAACAGGGATGAGACGCGCGCTGCCCTGCAAAACATGTCCACGATCAATGGCAACCATGCGCTCACAGCACCGCTGCCTTCCAACTTCAAGAAAAGGTACAAAAATAAATTAATTTAAAAAAAAAAAATACACACACAAAAATGGAGCAAGACACAGACACACACGCACACACAAAAACACACAAGCAACATGAGGAACACCACTCACGGCGTCAACCTGCAAGTCAAGCGCAAATTCCTGAGACTCGAATTGTCAAACCCTGGCACTAACCGCCAGCAGGCAGGCCGAAACTTGGGAGTTTATCAAGCTGTGATTCAGGTTTATGGCGTGAACCAGCAAGGGGCATTAGTGTGGCCACCCGCAGGTAAAACTCAACGCAAGATGCTGCTCGGCATTCTGAGGAAAAACAGCAGCTTCTGTGAACTCAGATTTGTCTGACTTGTCAGTACTTGTTTGCTGCCGTGCCCCACCATCAGAAAAAAAAACTAGTGCACTTAGTCCCTGGAAGGAGGGGCTACAAAAAAAGTGCCACCAAAAGGTGTTAAACATCACTCACTTTACTTATTCATTTAGCTAGCACTTCCTTCCACAGCAAATGACCATGTTATGCTTGTACACTGTGCTCTTAAAATTATTTACCCATTTATAACATAATTTTTGTTGCATCAATTGAAGGTAAGCACCGTGCCCGCGGGATCTACAGCAGGATCTGGATTCAAGTGCATGGCAGCAGCTGTAACTGCTGCACCACCTCATGTTCGCATTCCAATATGTAATTGTGATGTTGTTATCTGTAAAAGACATCCGCTATTTTACCTGCTTTTCAGGAACAAGGACCTACTCCACCGCCCTGCCTCAGAGAAGACGAATGACGCGGTGTTCGCAAACTGCCATGAAACCGTAGGCGGAGAAGGTAAAAGCTATATATTTGTCTAAAACATTGTTCCTAAGGCTTGAGAAAGGGAGGGTCACGCTTAAAGTGCACAAGTATTTCAGCTACCGACTTTATATGTAAAGTTGAAGACAGTCATATTCCTCTCATTGCGCTCCATGCACACATTATCAGTAACCACCTCTAATGCATGGTCACAATGGTTCAGAACCTATCCAGAAAACCACAGATGGGACAGCAGTTCGTCTCTCTCTCTCAATACATGGCTAACAATTCCCTGATTTTAAATTGACGTGCATGGAATCACTGTCAACTGTAGCTCTTCAAGCCAATAAATAAACACGTACATACATCCTACATACATACAACAATATAAAGACAGACCCTGAAGGTCCTTTTAACACAGCCTAAAGGGGCACAGGGGTCTACATTTCACAAGAATGTACACAAAAACTCGGTTTTACAATTACAAACACCAAGCTGTCCCTCAAACGTGTGAGCTCAGAGGACATATTATTAAACCTGCCATTTATTCTGAATGTAGCATCACAAAGCATATTGGTGGGTCAAGGAAATAATACAGTGATAATAATAACAGAAATAAAGGACCAGTGAGACAGCACATGCAACACAAGCAAGAGCAGTATGGCCCACTGAAGGGAACACCTGGACACCACACACAGGCAAAACAGTATTCTGCAATAACTCTAATAAAAACATATGGAAAGTATCAGAGGTTTACATATATAAATGGTGACAACAGGAAGCAAATTCTTCTGTTGTGGGGGGGGGGGGCAAAGAATCATACATTTCTGTGTTGCACAACATGAAACAGGTCCCATGCAAAGAAACACACTAAAAATGTGTTACTGCTCCCAAAAGCTAACTTTTTGAGTATTTTTAAGCAAAATATTTCATTTGTTTTTTAAAAGCAGTTTTAACACCTCAGGTTGACAAACTGACAAACCACACACACAAACACACACAGACACACACACCTCAATATTGCAAATGTTGAAATACAAGCAGTTTCTGCATTTTCTACTTTCTTAAAATCATTGCATAAAATGAACTAAGCCACATCCATACACTGCATTTCCAAAGAAAACATCTTTGCTCAACGTTTCGATGCAGAGTTAAAAAAAACAAAATTAACCATCATTTGTCCAGCTCACATGTTCAAAAAAGAATTTAAAGACTGCATGTGTAAATGACTGAATGAGGCGTGGCAACCTTGCCTTTTACACTTTAAGGCATTGTATACCTTACAGACTGAAAACCTAAAAGAATTTCCTCTTTGTGAAAACTGACAATAGGCATTAGGCAACAAAAGACGGCATGATTTCCTTAGGAAGCGGCTCACTTTTTTTTCTTTTTTGAATCAATTACATGCTCCCCGTAACAGAGGAAATGTGATATTAGGTTACAGCAAGATAACATGTATGAATGTTACATGTGCGCAGTGAAATGTGTGGTGTCAAAAAAAATGTGTGTACTGACTCAAAGTAAAAGTGAAAGACAGAGACCTGTAAGTAAAGCAAGTGAGTGACAGTTTATATATATAGTGAGCAGTCTAGTGTCCAAAGAGGGAGCTCAAGCTCAAGATCATTATTATTAATTCATTTAGCTGACACTTCTTTTCAAGGTGACTTACAATGTTAAAGTTGTACACGAAGCTACTTATAATTATTTACCCATGTATACAGCAGGGTAATTTTTACAGTATCAATTCAGGGTCAAAGGGACTACAGTGAAACCAAGGATTGGAACAAGGGTCCTCTGACTGGATGGCAAGCATTCTAACCACTATGCCACCTGCTCCCCGATCCAAATTCCAAAATGCGTTGCTGTAGCATGTAATGGCATTTCTTTTGGGATTGTGTCCCAGGTCCCTTCTTTATAAACTAAACAAATGTAAAAGCTAAGGTGAGAAAACTTGGCTATCGTAAAAATTAGGCATAAATGAGCTGGGCACATGTGGTTTAAAACCACAAGATCACGTCAGTTTCATCACACGCACACATCTGCATGGCAAAAAAAGCGTAAAGAGACACAATTACACTTTTAGGTGTCGCCAGATGTAGAACTGACATCCCAAAATGTGATAAAAAGACACAGTTGCACTGTTACACGTAGCCAGATAGAGGACCCACATCACAAAACAGGGTGAAGATTCATGGCTACAGACATGCGACGCACCCCCAGTTGGGTGTGACCATGGGTGATCCAGTGAGCAGCCCATGAAGCTCCATCTCACCCCAAACACTGTAAATGCAGGATAGGAATGAACTTTATTGATCCCCGCAGGGAAATTCATCTGGACAGCAGCTGGACAGAGGGCGCATAAAAAGGTGCAAAATAAATAACTAACCAATAAATAACAATAATATCTAACACACTTTGATTCCGACAAATGAGACCGAACTAGTTGCTGACGGGTCCCTGTGCTTTTGGGGGTCTTCCACCTCCAGAATGCCACATGTGAGTGCACTGCAGTTAAATAAATGTACAGTAACACAGCTGGTCTGCAAAGGTGAGAACTGTTTAGGGCCCATCCACACACACCAGGCCCTCACATGGTCATCGTGGTGACACAAAATCGTCACTGAACAGTAATAAAGCTGTAGATTCCGGGCTCAGCACCTGTCAGCTGGTCACTGTGGTTCTGCGGACCAGAGGAGGTGTCCCATTTCAGCCCCAACACACTCTCACTCACTCTCTCTGACACACACACACACACACACACACACACACAGAGCTGTCACATTTCTGCCACATTTCCCCATTGCAGCAATGCGCGCGCACCCATTCCGCTCCTCCTCCTCCCTCCCAATCAGAAATAATAGAGCAAAACCCAAAAAAAGTGGAGCGCGCACCCGAGCGCGATCATTTCGCCCTCATTGGCTGAGGCGCGGTCTCTCGGCTGCTCACGTGACAAGTCTTCCGCACAATAAATAAACAACAAAATAATGCTAATTATTCCCCGAAGTGTTGTTTTTTATAATTGCCCGTGTGTACTCAAACGCCTTTAAGACAAAAGTATAACGAAGACCCTCAAAAGCGAGGGCGGTTAGTGGGGCAACAGCGCGAGCAGCGCGTCAGAAACCAACGGCGTTTTTTGGAGGGGGGGGTTAGTCGAGTCCGGAGGGAGGCAGTCGACTGGAGGGAACAGCCGCTCGAGACAAAAAAAAGAAACAGCCCCGCTCCGCTCCCGACGGACGAGGGGGGTCGAAACGGCGGTTTCGGAAAAAAACGCACAAATTAAGTAGAAACGCGCCTCGAACAGCGCCGCTCTGGGCGACCGGGCGTGCGGTGCGCGGCGATCTTACCCACACAGTGAATGAGCTTGTGCCGCCACGAGTCAAGTTCCTGCCGAAAGCCGCGCCTCTCGATCGTGCATTGCTGCCGCTTGCACAGACTCGCCATTTTCTAGCGGCCCCGCCCGCGGCCGCGCACGTCGGCGCTGGGTGCTTCCCCGGCGCGCACGTCATGGGCGTTACGTCACCACGACGCTTTCGCAGCGTCTAAACGGGTAGGGGAGGGGGACAGAGAAGGGGGAGGCGCGCGCCGCTGCGGCATGTTGGTGGCGAGACCCCGCTCAGGAAAAATTTTTTTTTCTCACTGGCTCTTGCATAAAAAACGACAAAATGTTTCTATTTCTGTTTCACCTTTGCTGATCAGTAAATGCTAACGAAAACAGCATCTCAGTAAGAGCCTGGAATCGAGAATCGATTAAAAATTGTGTAGATTTTGGGGAGATAATACGCAGATTGCTGCAGTGAGCGTTTTTCGCCCACGTTGTCCTTCAAAAATCCCACATTTTTAACCTTAGAGAAGTAAACTTTTCCTCACACTTAGGATTTATTAAACGCCAAAGAATTAAACCCAAAAGCCGCAGGTACAAGGTGTGAACACACACACACACACACACACACACACACTACAGTCACTTTTAATTCTTCACAGTACTGAAACCAAACTATTTCCATTTTCCTATGTGAGAATTAATAATTAATATCCGTATTAATTTGATGCCTATTAAAAAGAATAAAATACAAGAGGCTGCAATATTTTGGCATTTGGCAACTTTAACTATGTGACATAATTCCTACAGTTGTCTGCAAAATGCACTGACACTGTATTTTGTGTTATATGTAGAGTCAGACATTATATATGAAAGAATTTGTTCTGTGTATGAGACTGAAGTAGTCACCAGATTTCAAACAATGTTTTTGAATTTGGATGAAATAATAGTTTAACTTTTTGTGCACTTGTATTAAAAAAAAAATAAAAAAGAAACAAAGTTTACTCGTAAAAATTCCTTGGTGTCTTACTTTACTGATACTGAAGAAGTAAGGTTACGGAGTCATCCTGCCAGTTGAAGAACTGTGCCATTTCATCAACCGTTTAAAGAACCTCGACTCACACTCTACGTTGCTGGTTCAAATCCCATATAAATATTCAACTGTACAAAGAAGTAAAATAAAGCAGCAAAATATAATATCTGTCAAGTTTTATCGGCTTCAGAAAACAAAAATAATGTATAATTGGTTATACGATATCTGGTTAAAATGCAATTTGTTTAGTCAAGTGAACATTTATTTCAGAATTAAGATGCAGGTGCTTGTCCTCTAGTGAGTATTGTACAATGTGAAAGTCATTCTGTGTAAGTCTATCGCTTAAACATATACAATATGTATTTTTATTGTTCAGGGCTGTTGTCTAATAATAAAACTGTGACTAATTCTTTGTGAAGTTGAAAAGTTTTCTTATAAAATTATTGTACAATCCAATCCAAACCATATTACACGTTCCGTGATGAGAAGTTGTGCAAAACATCATTTTTCACTTACCTATTAACCATCTTACCACCTCACCATTGTTTTGCTTATGGGTTCAATAAACCAGCTTTCATAAAAAAAAAGAGTGAAATGCATTGTACAGATTGGTATGTTCAATTGCATAACACCATTAAAGATGAACTCTGTAGTTTATGCTTCTACAGAGGTGGACACAGGACACAAGAAAAAGGCTAAATGGGTTTAATAGGCACTTCAGTTAATTAAATCTGCAGAATACTACCCCCAGGAAACATTCACCATATGCAAAAACCTAAAAAAAAACCCAACCAGAGGATGTCTGAGCTAAAAGGTAAGAAATACCTTTTAAACCATTTAGGAAATAGTGACTTACAGAAGCGACTGTTGAAAATACCCAGAGGCTACCAATTTTAAGATAATTACCTAAGAAGCCTTTGTTTAGGTCCTCATGAGCTGGAATTATGGAAAGAAAAAAAATGCATGCCTATATAAAAGCAGAGGTCTTTATTTATCCTGTCACATAGACATGAAGCCGTGGATCATACTGAACGCTCACCTGTGTTAAAATGGACTGTAGTGGTGCAGTGTTATGAATAAACAGCACATGAAAAGCCCTGACTTGGGTGCATGAGTCTGTTACATTACTCTCACAACATCCAAGGACAGACACAAGCTCTGGCCCCATCCACCAAACGCAAAAAATGACACTTCCATTTTATCTTCTCCGTTCCCTGTCAGAATACTAGTTTTTAAAATGTGCAAGATGAGAGCTAAAACCTAAAGAGAGCCTTAATAGGTGAGTATCCCCAAGAGAGAACTTTGAATAGGATTAAATGTAAAGCTACGAAAATCTTGGCTTAGTCAACATTGTGAATTAGGTATTCACAAAGAAAATGATCAAAAGCATCCCAATATGACAGGAATTCAATGTTTCAAAATAGTGTAAAAATCTGAAAATGGGCAAACTACCAGACTCGCCCCTCTCCCTAATTATTATTCACCATTTAGTATTAACTTATTCTGTTTATAGTGTCTTCAGATTCAGTGGTATGAATAATAACGTGTTTCACATTTATACCTGTGAACCCGTGTGTCCATAATGTCGCTCTGTCTGCTGGGACACTTTTTTCCTGTACTATTATTGTTGTAAATAGTGTGTCATATACAACATGTGGCACGTGCTAATAACAGAGGTCAGATGTAACATCTGCACAGATGTAAACCGCATTTACTGAAAATAACCAATCCATTTTTATAAATGCAAAATGCATTCACGCTCCAAGAATACTTTTTTTTTTTAAATAAGCTGATATTTTTAGATGCTTAACAATGTAATCTTGTGTTTGTATTCCAAACTCTATAGTATTTAAGCAGTCAAATGTACACAAATGTCATGCCATTAAAAAGATGAATATATGTAGGTGATTCGTCTTCAGCTGACGGATGTTTAAACTGTTCCTTACTTAGTTACACACCTGAACTTACTCCTGACAGGTTCTTTGGAGGTGAGATTTTATATAGGTGTTTTAACAATATGATAATACTGGAACATTATTTTTAAAGCTGTCTTTGACCAATTAGGCAGGTAGATACACAGGCGTTAGAAGCGTTTATTACCAACGTTTCTAAACTTCAGTGCAAACAGGGTGGCCATTTACATACTTACGGATGCAACTAGACAGAGGCTACTTGACACAGTGTATAGAAAACACATATATATATATATATATATATATACAGTTATATACAACAAATAGAGCAGACTGAACTGACAGTGCATAGGTTGACACACATACTGTTGTAAATTATTTACATTCCATATGAGCATATAAAGCCTCGGTCCAGGGGAATATTCAGTGGTACTTTCGATATACAGTATTTCATCCCTGGCAGACACCCTTATCCTCACTCTGACTTCAAAAGTTGATAAGTACAGTGAACTTTGGTAACAAGCACACAGCAATTTACAAGAACGTTTATTCTTCTGCATACTGCAAGGTTTAGAGTCTCAACTGCTGAAGCAAACTTTGACTTCCATGGCACCGTATTTTCCTGCCTGCAGAAGAGCTTATTTTCGCATTGCTGGCAGCCAAGCGGATGCAGGACACAAAGGTTGATAAGAGGAGAAATGTTGGGAAGACCTGTGGTTTGATGACGACGAGCAATTTGGATGTCAACAAGAAAAATCCTTCAAACAGTTAATGCGGCTGCTAGGGAAGGATTTTTGCTCCACATTTTAAAAGCCCAAGATCTGGTGCCACACACAGAACAACAAGCACCTGACACAAAAATAACAAGAGTATTGGTTATGTGATGCATTTTCCGCTGTTGTATTCTACAGCCTCTACTGCATGGTTATTACTGAATTTGAATCATCATTTCAGTCTGGTGGCGGAGATCATGGTTAAGCTGGAATTAATTACATTTTAAAATTATTTTTTACAACACATTTTAAATGGGGATTGGGATAATAGGGATGATAATATGGATGAAACATTATGGTGATTTACTGTGTCATGTATAAATTAAATCAATTAAATGCACACTGATGCTAAAGAATATGCTTAAATAAAAAAAAAAGGACTTTAAAAATTAAAGTATCTCATTAAAAAAATAGTCAGCAATAACTGACAGATGTTCCAGAAACAGGTTACTACCAAATGACTAATGTAGATATTTTCATAAATTTTGTTTTTTTCATAACCCTCTGCACTTAGCGGCCTGATAGTGTGTGTTGTACAAATTCTAAACCGGCGGGCAGGTTTGGACGGTAAATTTAGGACTGTATTTCCGTCTCACGGTGTTATTCCGCAGGAGAGCTCAGTTCACACGGCTCTATGAAAGGTTAGTTTACAAAGGGAACAAAATATACATCCTCCAAACTGTGTGAAAATAATATGGGTTTAAGTAAATATGTAGTGCTTTTCCTACTTGCTTTTTGGGGCCAGACATTCGAATGTTCACAATAAGAGAAACGTTATGTGAAAAAGGATTCGCACTTTAACTAAATCACAATTACGATGGCAGCTGCACAGCTGAGTCATATTAAATTAAATATGTGTCAGCTATCAAATGTGCGACAGGAGGTTAAGATGTGATATGTTGAGGAAACATGCACGATGAGTTACAAAAACTGCAAAATTATCTAATGTGGCAAGGAGAAAAGCGTTTAAAGTCAGGAGAGGCGAGGCGAAACTCCACTGGAGAAACAGAACTGCAGCTGTAAGACAAGCCTCTCCCACAGGGTTCCACAGACACTTCATATGATAGTTGCAAAAAACCACAAAACAGCAGCTTTGCAAATTATTACAACACTAAATCAACACCTCTTTTGCCCAGTCTGAACAAAAACTGTACAGTACGTTTTGAACTTCGCAGGTTAGGTATTTATGGTAGAACTGCCATTAAGAAACTGCTTGAATCCAGGCTGAATGGGAGAGAATGTGTAACCTGAAATAATGAGCACAAAACTAAGACCCACCCCCCAAGGGATAGGAATAAGAAATGTACTCAGATTAATCTATTTTTACTCCTTATTCTACATCTGGTTGACTTTATGTCTGGAGACAAAGCAACCCACATTGTCTGTTGACAGTAGTTAAGCATATTAGTGGCTCTGTAACGGCTTGTGTAGTCAACTTGTAGGAGTCTGTGGGTCCAGTCATTGTTCTGCTCGCTTTTATTGCAACCAAGGACTGTGAATCTTTTTAAAGCGGTTTCATTGCTATCTTCTAATACGTCAAGACAGTAAAGACCAGAGTCTCACAATAAGATTCAAACTGGCTTTCGTGAAGACCAGAGTGAAGTCAAAATCAGACCTTCCTATGGAACTTCCAAGTACTCACCAGTCACCAGATCTGAAGTCAGCATGGAATTGATTTCCGTTTCCTTAATTCTTCAAAGAACCGCAGCCTTTCTATTTTGAACAGCGGTCCACCATCTCCACCATCTCACCACAACCTTTTCGGGCTTGTTGCCCAGCATTCCAAGAAGCACCAGAACAGGCCATACGACAAACGTGGATCAACAGCAATCTTCTTTACTCAAAAGCCAACTATTGCTCCATTCTTTGGGCCACCGTAGTATAACTTGGGACACTGCAGGTTCACAGGGATCACAAGACCCGCTGGCCCTTCCCCAACATCTGTACTTAAATTACATGCATTAGAGTTATTATTGATTGACATAGAAGCTCTACAAATACAGCGAAGCCCTTATTAGCAAATTGGCCACCGTGACAAGAGTCATCATGTATCCTTGTTAAATCTCATGGAAATGAAACACTGGGTCTTTCTGAAGGATATAAGCAACACAACATTTTAGATTTGGGGCAAATTAGATGACGAATTAAGTGAACTACATTTTATAAATGTATGAATGAGATTGAAAGAAATACAGAAGAACGAGCAATGAGAGACATTTTCTAATGTATACCTTTTCAGTTCTTGCCCCCGTTTCACTCTTTTTACTTCACCCATATCAGCAGTGTGTTTACACTGGAGGGGAGGCCAAAGCAGATCTTTCCACAAATACAGGGCTGGTGTCTTTGTTGTGCGCCTTGCCTTGCTGTACAAATCAGGAAGCCATTGTTTTCACCTTGGCCAGCAGTTTGGGGTTGGGAGGGAAAAGCCTTTGTAATGGATCACAAAAACAGGCAGCGCACATTCTCTGCATTCTTCGCACATTTTCCTCCTTCCACCTTGGCTAGACCTTCTCTCAAACCCACTCAGATTAGGCAAGGGGTAAGCCCTGACAGATGGGGAGCCTAATTTAGTAAACCATTATCTGGGAGGAGGAAAAACCCTAAATCCTAGCACACAGAGCGCCGCGCATGACTGGGGCGCTGACAGCACATGTTCTCTGTGCTTTGTGGCATCCCAAATTATGACCGAAATACTGTGTTTCACAACCTCCCCCAGATTCAAAGAAAGGGGATTTGGAATCATTTATGATTCCGTCAGTGTGAGTCTGTCCCTGCCTGGCTACCCTCTCTGGTTTGCTTTGAACTGTGGCTTTTCTGTATGTGGCAGAACAAGGCTACATGTGAGGGCTTGTGGGTCAGACTGTTTAGCTTGTGGGTCTCATGGTTCAGGGGAAGGTGACCCTTGGAAGTGGATAACCGAGTTTTTTTTCACCTTAACTTTTACTTTTGTTCAGTTTATAAATAAGGTGCTTTGGACGAAATCCCAAAGCCAACAGCATTATGCACTATAGCAACACACTCTGGAATTCAGAAGGGACAGCAGATGGCATAGTGGTTAGAGCTGCTGTCATTCAATGAAAGGACACTTTCCAATCCCTGCTCTCACTGCAGTGCCCTTGACCAAGGTACTGATCCTGAATTCGTACAGCAAAGATTACCCCGCCGTATAATGGGTAAATTATTGTAAGTAGCTTAGTGTACAACATTAATATTGGAAGTCTGAGAAAAGTGTCAGATAAGTAAATATATAGTGGTAATAATTTACAACACACAGCAAGGTTAAAGTCTCCAGGGTATCTGAACTGCCTGTCTTTAAGCTGCACGAGAAACACAAAGACAGGAAGAATAGCAATCGGTGGTGCTGTCGTGGAGAGTCCTTCACTTGAAGGACTCATGTTCCATTCCTACCTCCTGCTATAATACCCAGTTGAGGACTTACCTAAATTTCTTTAGTAAAAATCACCCTGTTCTGCAAATGGGTAAATCATTGTAAGGAGCTTAACATTGTTAGTTGCTCTGAAGAAAAATATCAGTAAATGAATGAGTGTAAGTAACTGTAGAAACATGCAGAGAATTGGAAAAGACACTGCTAGGGCTAGATTCGAACCCAGAATCCTGGAGCTGGCAGGTGACAGTTCTACCTGCGAAGAAGCCATAAAAATTATTACCGAGTTAAAAATTAACAAATCCACAGTCATGGTTGTGCCCTTTGGTAAGCGACTCCACAGCTTGCGCCGGTTCACTGCTCATCGACGGGTTAATTCAACCCCTCCTCCCCTCCCCAGCCCCACCTGCTGAGAGGAAGTCCCCGCTGAGTCTTCTGACTGGGACCACAGGGGACCATACATAGGGCCTTTTTTCTAGCATGAACACACTGCTCAGCAAACACCCCTCAACGTGCTTGAGCAGAAAACACTTTGCAGGGTCTTGAGGGTCTTGCCACCTCGCATGCAAAAGCTTGAGGAGGTTTAATGCATTTCAAATGTATTATGGATGTTACAAAAACACATTTCATGTTTCATGCATTTATCATTCAAAAATATGCCTCCATTTTATCTTATTTCACTGTTTCTACATTTGTACTGCATTTAAGGTTTTTCCCGTGTGGAGTGTGTCAACGTCTTGCCGCAGACTGTGGACAGATGGGTGGAAGCGGCAACCAAAAATGAGTCAAAAGCGTGTTTGTAAAAACTCAGGATGGTTGCATTTCTTCCAAGATCTTTGCACTTGTGTCTGTTGCATGTTCTTCATGTCAGGCTTCAGACTCAGGATGTTATGGCCCAGTCTAGGTTTGAGATGTAACACAGGAAATGTTGAGAGAACTGACACTCAGAAAGAAACCAAAACTCCAAACTAGTTATACATCTTTTGGTTTTCTTTTATTATAGCTACCGAGTAACTTAGTGTTTTCTTCAGGGATGAGCAAAGCCAACAAAACAATAAAAAATCCCTACCCTTTTTGTGCTAAATTAACCACCCTAACAAACAAAAACGCACCATTCCACCCCAGCTCCCTTACACCAGTAAAAACCAGGAGAAAACTGTGCAAAGAAAATGGAACTTACTCCTTTCTGGCAGTTGCTTGATATTTACAAATATTTGCAACAGCAACAGATTTGAAAGACTATTTACACAGATTCAACACCACTTTACACTAGTGGCAAATGAGTACAAGAACACTAAAGTTAGGCAGTTAGACAGTTTACCAGCTAGTAATAATCACCACAGCAACACACATCTCTGTCTGGCACAGGCCTCCTCCTCCTCCTCTCTTCTCAGGTTCAGGTGTCCCCTGCAGTTATATACCATCTTCTCCAGTAGCTGGCCAGTGTTATTCCAGTTTAACTCCAGAGCTCCACCTGTTGAGAGCAGAGGGAACGAGACACACACACACACACACACACACACACACACACACACACACACACACAATACACACCAAATACTAAAAACCTTAGGACCGAGGTCATGCCGCAGAACAAACCCAGTGGGTATTAGAGACCGAATGCCCTTTCTTTGCACATATTAGACAATATATTCTATTATTTTATCTTGGAGTATTTCTGCTTGGGGTAATTGAGATGCTGTGCTGAGCTTTCCTCTGGGAATGTGTATCGTTTCTTTAGGGCTCAGCCCTCCCCGTTTTCTCATCCCATGAGCTGTTAAACGGCTTTACATGCCCGCGGCGAGCTCGCATTCTGTAGCATCACAGGATTTAGTCACACTTCCAGCACATTCCCGACCCCTTTATTAATTTTTAACTGCGTGTGAATGATAATTAATTAGCTGGCGATGCCGGCTTCAGGATTAGCTGTAAAAGTCAGGAGGAAATTTGTAATGTCATTCTGGCACATTCTGTTAAACACAGCACCTGAACACCTGAGCTGCCGTCTAAAATCCTTCTAAATGTGGATTTATTTATAGAAGACCATCAAAATCCTAACTGAGTCTGGAATGTACGTGAAAGGGAGATATGTGAGTGTATGTAGTATAAAAATGAAGCCTATTGGAGAGTCATTATTCCAGAGCCCATAATAATAATAATAATAATAACATTTAACTTATGTCAAAGCCAACAGAGAATTTTAGGTTTGCATACTAAGCTGTTTAAAATGATTTAGCCGTTCATAAAGCAGTGTAATTGTTACCGTATTTTCACTCAAGGATACTACAGTGGAAGGTTCTATTAGAAACCAGGAACTTCAATTGTAAAGCAAAGGCACTAATCACTATGCCACCTGTTGGCCCACTTAAAGGATTACAATGGTCTGTCAAAGACGGAAAACAAACAGTGGTTTTAGTATTATTATTATTTTTATTATTATTGCTCTGCTTTATAAATGTGTGAAAGGCTGTAGGGAGTTTCACTGCAGTGTATCTAACACTGTAAGTCACACTGGATAAAAGTACTGGTCAAATACTAGTAAACAGTCACTCCATTAACATGCAGTGCTGTAGCAGCAGGTAATTCACGTCCTGTGGTACGCAAATAAACCTGCTCACCAAAAGTGGGAACACGCCCCAAAAGAGCATATTTTGGACTCTGCTCTCATTTTGTCAGACCTGTAAAGTGTTTGGTGGAATTCACTGATGGCCCCTTCTCCCCCACCCTCAGTCTCCAGTCACAAAAATAGCTTTAAGGTGTGTTAAGGCTGGACTTTAACCTGTTTTCATATTGTGTTGCCATGGAGACCATTTGGAGTTCCCTTAATTTGTATCCTCTCAATCCCAAGTGCAGCAAGTTGCTTGTTGCTTAATCATATGGTGGTTGCCATGGCAAAATATTAAAATATTCCCTGCCACTCAGGCAGGAGTGTCAATAAGAATGTGTCCTTTTGTTCTTCGGTGAAATGTATTCAAGGTTTGCTGAGGTTCTGTCTGATACGTTTTAATGGAGCCATTGCACTTCAGCACTTTTATTTTTTTAACATATCAGTTAAGTGAGTTCTACGTTTCCCATAAACCCATAATCCCATAATTTTTACAGAGAATAATGAAAACTGTTATTAATATAAACTGTAAATCACATTACAGATGGACAAAGGCAAAAAAGAAACCCTCATTAACAATAAAAAAAATACTCCAAAACATTGTCATCTTGGCTTTCTCTTTCCAGCACGTATACCACATATGTATTTCAACAATGCTTTTTTTGTAAAATAGTCAAGATCTTATTGCTGTTAACATTAGATTTAAGTTTGCATGTAATATCTCGGTTTCTACACTATCTTAAACACTCAGGACTCAAACAATATTTCTGTTTAAATAATATATAAAACTTAAAAATTATAAGTAGCAAAATAATTTCCTCTGAGTGCTCCAGTTTCCTCCCACAGTCCAAAAACATGTGTCTAAGGTGGACTGGTGACTCTAAATTGCTCTTCGTGTGGGAGTGAGGCTGTTTGTGCTAGACTGCTCTGCTGTATAAATGTGTGAAAGACTGTAGGGAGTTTCACTGTGGTGTATCTAACACTAGGTCACACCGGATAAAAGTATTGGTCAAATACTAGTTAACAGTCACTGCATGTCGCTTTGGAGAAAAGTGTCTTCTAAATGAACCAACGTGAACATAAGTAGCATAGCAGAGAAACCCAGCATCATAAGCTAAAGGAACAACAAACAATAAAGATTTTGTTTTTGTGTCACTAATCACACAGTTCAAGACCCATTTCAGGATGAAAGGGCCCGACAAACGCTGGAGCACTTTGAAGGGACTCGTGAAGGGGGAACTGGACTGCGGGACAGAACGAGGTGAAAATGAAGCCACCAAGAGGCCACAGATGTGCTTATTGTCAGGCATTTATGTTTATTCTTGGGAAGGAAGCGTGGCAAATAGAGAGACACTCTGAAATCAGATCACATACGCTCCCGCCGTCATGCATCATTTCCTCCACTGGGTGTGAGGGTGGAAAGGGGGGGGTTTATTGGTGCTGGGTGGGGTGGGTTTTTGGACGAGGATTTATTAGCTTTTTCTTCAAAAGAAAAGGAGCAGTCAGAGGGCAAACAGGGCGCAAGTCGATGCACAGGCAGGTCAGGGTGTTACCTTATGCTCACTGACAGCGTGTGACTGCCCGGACCAACAGCTTGGGCTGGTTTCCCACATCACCTCCTGGGATCAGGAAGGGGGGCATCTCTGTGGTCTTCTACAGCCGCACCCCTCCCCCAATCCCACACCAACAGTAAGGGACCCGGGAGTCACATGGTTAGGTTTTAAATCTCCTTTATTGATCCCAGGGGACGGCCCTTACATTAGCTGACTGTGGTACTGGTTCTGTAAACCACAGTGCCCTCATGTGGCCATCATGGGCTTTTACGCACTGTGTGGCCTACAAGGGGAAGAAGAGTGATGACTGAAGAGAAGTGGAGAAAAAGGGGCGCAGGTCACAGTGTGAGGTGGAAGATTGCAGCACTACAACAACAGTACAGTGGAAATAAGCAAACAATGCGAAATAGTCATTCACGTTTTCTTAGTCTGCAGATGTATTCCACTTTCATAAGTGCATTGGGAGTTTAGGGTCTATCAGATATGAGCTGTTAAAATGGAGTAATCATGAAAATTGCGGAAATTCGTTGTAAGAGCACTGCTCACAGCCAGCCATTAGAAGAGAAATCCTTGCGTAACTCCTTGGCCTCTGCCTCGGACAGCGGTCGCAGTGGGGCGCGGCACCCGCCCCCATGGTAACCGAACCACTCCATCGCTTGCTTCAGAGCAGCAACCCCGAACTTCCTGGTCACCTAGAGAACAAGGCATGGTGATGTTCAGTCACTGCCCTTGTCCTGCTCAGGTCTCCCCACCCTCTCAAACTTCATCGTGAGTAGAAGATTGGACGTTTCCTGAAACCTGCATTCAGGCATCTAAAATTTCATCTCTCGGGGCAACACAGGTTCTGCTGCTTTTCCACCAAGTGACTCAAGTCCCTGAAATTATGGGGCAGAAAATAAACAAAGTTTCTATGTGTTATATAAGTATATGTACAGTACTGTGCAAAAGTGTTAGGCATGCCACTTCAATGTGTGTTGAAAAGTACAGGTAGATTCTACCATCAGGGAGGTTTCTGGTTGGTCCCAAATTCATTCTGCAGCCTGAGAATGACCTCAAACACCAAATCTCAGTCATACACAGTTACCTTGAGCAAAAAGAAGGAATCCTGCAACAGATGGTATGGTCCCCACAGACCCCTGATCTCAACATGATCAAGTCAGTCTGGGAGGACATGCGGAGACAGTCAAAGTGTGCAGAAGAACTGTGGCCAGTTCCTCAAAATGTTTGGAAGAACCTACCAACCTCTACCTTAAACTGCATGCAAGTTTGCATAAGAGAATTGATGCTGTTTTAAAGGCAAAGAGTGGTCCCACCAAATATTGATCTGACTGAGGTTTTTTTTGTCTCCTGCACTAGAAGGTTTATTGAGTAATAAGTATTCATGGCATTATTTTTGGAACCGTCCTCGCTTTATAGCATTTTTCCCACAGGTGCCTAAGACTTTTGCACAGTACTGTATACCTGTATGTTCCATATATTTATCTATGTATCTATATATTATAAATATCTATATAAAACTATACCTGTATGGATTAATGTATATTCTATAGTATCTATACTGAGAGAAGAGCCACCACTTTTCACACAAAAAACCTGGCATTGAATCCCCTTCTTTTTGCTGTATCCTTGATTATGATACAATCCAGCCTCAATTTTCCAGACTATACAAGGGGAAAGAAGTCTGAATTTGGCAAAACTCTGGAAAAGTGTAATTTAAACATAATATTTTATACCACTGTGCTGTACAGTACTGCACTGCATACTACACTAACTTTTTTATAACCTAATGTAATGTGCAATGCACATGTAATGTGCCTAATAAAATGAAATAAAGTCAGTACTATAACTGAAACATACACACATACAGTGCAGTGAATTATACACAGAAAGCAGTGAGTGAGGTGCTGATACTGCTCCATCAGAACGTTGCTACGGGGGACTAGGGGGGCATTGCACTACCTTCATAATATTAACAATGGAGACAGTAGAATGGTTTACTGAAACACAGCATCAAAATTGTTTGTCATCTGCTAAAAAAGTTACACATGTTTTCCTTAATATTATGCTTTAAAATAGGTGTTTGGGATCTTTATTATTTTTCCTTTTTTCTGGAAAATTTTTGCAACGGTCCATAAAATCCAAAATTCACAAAATTGAGGTTCGCTAAATTGAGGATGTACTTTACTTTGCTTCAACTGATACAGTAAAAAATTACTCAGCTGCGTAAATTTGGAAATAACAATAAGTAGCTTAGCATCTCATCTGTTTTCGCATGCATTACTGGGTCACTTATTGAAAGCTAATTTTAAACCTAGCAGGACTGTTGCCCTGGATGCTCAGTGACCATCCGAGCTGTGTGAGGCTTGCCAGGCCAGTGCTCACCGCGGTGTTGGGTTCAATGAGCCGGTACTGCAGCTCCCTGGCTTCTCCCCAGCATCCAGACAGACAGAGATCCTCCAGCTGACACACCTGCTGTCCCAGGATGTTGGCCAGGGCACACACACCCCCTACAGCACCTGCAAAGCGGGACACGTGGGGACTCATTGGGGGTGTCCTTTCTGCCCAGCTTGACTGACAATGAGAGAGCTGATAACATGTAAGCCTGTGAATCCAACCCAGCCTTGCCTCCCCCACCGACACCAAACCTGTTTTTGTGTGTGACTGAAAACAAGTTCCGTGATCGCTTTCCCAAACCCACAAACACCCTACACTCCTGGACTTCCTGCTGGACTTCAGACATGGCTCTGGGAAGGGTTGACATTTTGCACGTTGTCATGTTTTCACACACTGGCTAACAGCCTACAGATCCCTGCAGGGCAGCAACTACACACATCATGTGCCCTGAGCACCACGTGCAGGTCCTTTGCATCATGGCGGAAAGTGTCACCAAATGTAAATGAGTGGTGAAACAGTGCGCAGTGCACTCAGCTAAATTGAAAAAGGGTTTTCTTCACAGATTTTTTTACTACAGTAATAACTTTGGACACTTAAACACACACAAACAATTTAGTAACCAGTCCACCTGAAACACAAGTCTTTGCACTGTGGAAGCAAACCCATGCAAAGTCCACACAGACTGAGCCAGGTTTGAACCTATGCCCAAACCCACAGCCTAGGAATTCTGAGGCACCAGTGGTACTGCTGCCGTTCAACCCGCTTCACGTGTTGGTGAATATCATTCCGACGACAAAGAGATGTCCCGTGTTGGCGCTATTACTAACAGAGAACTCAGGAGACAGTTGTGGGAACACAAACTTTATTCTCGCGTGGCATGTTGAACAGCATCACTTAATGAATACCACAACATGTCGCCCCCAGAACCACTGAACACGTTACACAGCCTCAGGGCTAATGTCAGTCCTATGCTTCCCACAACGGTTGCACACATGTACAGCAAAGCACGATGGGAGAGCTGCAGCCCCCTCTTTGCTATTGTTACAATATATTGTTCTCTGATGAATCTTAAGACCAGCAGGTCAGTTTCCGTGGAGGGAGATGGAGAAAATGGTCTTACCCACAGCATAAGCAGCCATGAGGAATCCAGCTGATCCAGCAAGAACCTGGAAGTCCTCAGATCTTGTTTTGTGAACAATCAGAGCTATTCTAGTGACCTGGGAACCAGGGAAGAGAAACTAGCTACATATTCAACACAGCAAGTATCACAGTCATCTCTACTATGTATGAAGATCCACCACACGTTATGAGGCAACATTAATAGAGGGGCTAAGAAACAATGGCACGATTCCTTCAGTACATCAAAAAAGTTATTTGAGTAATTAAGAGATTAAAATTAAATCCCTTCGATAATAATAACAATAATAACGAACATGTAAGAGGCTACATAAAACAGGCTTACGTCTCCCCCACTTTCTTTGAGTCCCACAATGTTGGGATGCTGGGACAGGGTGACCACAGCATCCACAGGAATGTCCAGGCCTGTATTAGCTGGCACGTTGTAGAGAACCACAGGCACTGGACTGGAGTCTGCAACCTGTAGGGGGCAGAGACGCCATACATGATCATCAGGTTGGAAAGGAATTGGGTAGAAGAGTTGGCAGACACACGGTTTGGGAGACATCAATCACAGAAGACAGGCACAAGCCCAACAGAACCATACAACAAAATGGAAGGTTGTAGGCTCAGTTCCCTGGCGCTTCAGAAGAACAAGTGGTGTCCTCTGCCAGCCAGTCACCTGCGTGTAATGGTGAATGAGTGCTCGACTGTCCATCCTCCCACGGTAGAAGCAGGGGGTCACCACAAGGACTGTGTCAGCCCCAGCCAAGGCCATCTGCTCAGTCATCTGCACTGTGGCCCTGGTGGCTGCAGAGAAGGACCACAGCTCTAGTTGTTAATGGAGATGTCTGACTCCACAGTGGTCCCATGGAACACCATAAAATCTTTTACTTGAATCTTTCCTCCTTAGAGGACCAAACCGTTCAGTTTAAAACCATGTTAAGATATACAGTACTGTGCAAAAGTCTTAGGCACCTATGGGAAAAATGCTATGAAGCGAGGATGGTTCCAGAAATAATGCCATGAATACTTATTAGTCAATAAACCTTCTAAAAAGTGCAGGAGACAAAAAAAACCTCAGTCAGATCAAAATTTGGTGGGACCACCCTTTGCCTTTAAAACAGCATCAATTCTCTTATGCAAACTTGCATGCAGTTTAAGGTAGAGGTTGGTAGGTTCTTCCAAACATTTTGAGGAACTGGCCACGGTTCTTCTGCACACTTTGACTGTCTCTGCATGTCCTCCCAGACTGACTTGATCGTGTTGAGATCAGGGCTCTGTGGGGACCATACCATCTGTTGCAGGATTCCTTCTTTTTGCTCAAGATAGCTGTGTATGACTGAGATTTGGTGTTTGAGGTCATTCTCAGGCTGCAGAATGAATTTGGGACCAAACAGAAACCTCCCTGATGGTGGATAAGAATCTACCTGTACTTCTCAATAGACATTCAAGTTGCATGCCTAAGACTTCTGCACAGTACTGTAGACAGAGGAAACAGGAGATAACTGACAGTCGCAGAAATGCTGCGATCTAAAGGTTACTGGTTCAAATCCCACAACAGCAAGATAGTACAGTTACTTAAGTTAGTTCTTTTAACAGTGAGCCAAAGACATACCACCACAACCCAGTATTGGACAAACAAATTTATGAATAAATAAATTAATGAATGAACCAATGAATGAATACAGAAGTGAACGAGTAGTGTTAACAACCATTAAGAGCTAACACAGAAGTGTTAATATGATGGCAGCAGATAGCATACTGGAACTTAGTCTTAACTGAGACCAGTAAAAATTGCCCAGCTCTATAAATGCTTAAATCAAACTAAGTGATTTGCACAAATGTGTCTTGAGGAAGGCATCAGAAAAATGAGAATAAATAGAGAGGTGGTGCAGGGAGCAGCCCTGCTGCCTCACAGCACCTGGGCTGTTTGGATATGGTTTCAAATCCGGCCCGAGGTTGCATCTTCTCCCCATGCCTGTGTGGGATTTCTCCAGGTGCTCTAGTTTCCTCCCACAGTCCAGATATGTGTTTCTGGTGAACTGGTTATTATAAATTGCCCTTGTGTGTGTGTGTGTGTGTGTGTGTGTGTGTGTGTGTGTGTGTGTGGCTACCCTGCAATAAACTGGCAAACCATTCAGGGTGTAGGTTCATAGTCCTTCACCCACTGATTCCATGATAGACTCTGGATCACCACAACCCTGACCAGAGTAAAAGTGCTTAACAATAACGGATGGCTGGATGAATAAATAACAGAGAATATCTGTTAAAGAACAGATATTCTTACCCCCTCCCAGGGTAAGAAGGGTACTGTGGAAATGTGTCTCTACACACTAATAGTGTAATGTGGCTCATCCAATACTAGATTAGGTAGATTAGGTTCCACAGGCAAGCCAAAGGTAGAGGTGTGTGTGTGTGTGTGTGTGTGATGGAAGGTATTCATTCTTACATTCGCACCCGGACCCTGCCATAACCAGCTTCTCCTTGGGCAGAACCTGTCTCACCCGGCGCACCACCTCCACACGTTCCTCCACTGTCAGGAACGGGAATTCGCCGTTGGAACCTTGAACCACTAATCCTGATGAGCAGAGGAGAGCAGAAAACACACACACACACACACACACACACACACACAGAGTAATTTTAGTGCGGCAATGGAATGAGCAGTTTCACACCATAAAAACACCTTCCAGCAGAGTTCCTTTCAGGGCACATCAGAGCATTCGAGGCTGCATGTAAAAGTTTAAAAGATGAGAGCTGTGCCTTAAAAGTGCCCCTTGCTGACTTGCACTTGAACCACGAAGCAAAGATCAGACCCTCAACAAGGACAACAGTGGGTGAAAAGAAAAGGAAAAACTTCTGAAGATCCGAAGAGCTCTAAGGCCTGCTGAAAAAACAAATCTGTTGTAAATATAATCATACGTATATGAATATCAATAATATAGACCGCAAGTAACGGATTACACACTATACCTGACTAAACCGAAGAAATTATAATATAATTCCTTCACTGTACATGATCAACATATTGAAAGTCACAGCTGGATGGTGAAGAAACCCCACTAAGACAAAGGCTCTTCAGCGTTACCTCTAAAAGGGATTTTTCCGTATTTCTGCACATTTTCCTCCAGCTTCTCCAAGTCCACCTCCTCGGTGCGGGTGAACGGCGTGGCGATGGGAGGGTAGACCCCCCGGATGTCCCCCCGCCGAGCACAGCTGTGGGCCTTGGTTCTCTTGCACAGCAGGACAGCCTGGCTCCTGAGGGAGACCCCCAAAGCCCTGATGCCCATCATTCTCCCAGGGTGCACTGGGCCTTTGCTGTCTCACAGCCACAACTGGACAACTCCTGCAGGACCTTCTCGTCTGTTAATGTACAACAGCACTGTGTAAATATTGTCAGAATAAACGATATGGAAAAAATACGAGATTTCCACGCAAACCTTTTGCTTTTGCAAAAGATTTCAATTGCAGCCGTGGGTGACTTAGGAGTTTGCACAAGTTGGGTTGTTAAATATTTATAGTCAAGCCAGGGAGCAAAATAATGATCGCTGGCTTTGCAAATTGCAGTTTTTTAAGCCTGTAGTGTGGAAATACCACGCATGAATTATTAACTTTGAGCTTTTATCGCCAAATAGAAGGAGCGGTGTCACGAGGTCTGCAATAAACGCACGCTCTTGTTGAAATATATTGGCTCTTAATGGTTGTTAAGATGAATATTTTGTTTTTACGATCCCGTGCATGTCCGTATGAAAATTCAAAATAAGAAGTGAGAGTTTAAAAAGTGAAAGCCGTCTATTAATAAAACTTCCACAGTCCCTAAAGCACAGGACGTCAGCGCGCTCGTGTGCGGAGGAGTAAGGGGTCGTTTCAAAATTACTTTCTTTTTTGTGAAAGAAAACCTTGTCGCCGACGGCTGTTTTCGGTGACATTAAGGGATCGTATAAAAAAATGCATATCCAAACGACTGTTTTCGTTACGTTAGCCAGGACTCTGCCTTATATAAACACAACGCAAATTCACCAGACGCGCGCTGAGTTAAAATATAACCGGTAAAGGACATTTTCTGGCATTGCACCTGGGACCATAATCTTGGATATTTATTTATATGCAACATCCTGGCTTCAGGTCTGTCCAGCTGAGTTTGGACTTCCTGACACAGGATGCAGAGGAGAACAAAATTTTGACCAATGAACCAGACTGAACAGCTGGCTTTGAATAAATCAAAGGCATCAGTGTTGCAGAAACTCAAACTGAATATCTAGGAGGGGGTAAAGATTTGAATCTGCTCTGAAGGAATTCCATTGGTGTGATCAGAAATTAAATGTGTGTGTGTGTGTGTGTGTGTGGTGGGGTGGGGTGGGGTCATCAAGCAAACAAAGGTTGTTCTGTACAGAGTATTGCAGGGTATTGGAAATTTTGCCCTTTGCCACTGGAGACGGCCGTCAATGTGAATGATGGAGGAGACAGAAGGAGGAAAAGACGTGAAGATGATAAAGGAGCCAAAGTGCAGCCATGAACTCTTTTGTTTGGAAACTTAACAATGAGGGAGACAATTTGTAGGTTATCTATCATGAGGTCCTTCCAGGGTTCAGTGGGAATAGACAGGGCTGCGGTAGGAAGTGCCCACAGCTGCCTATTAACCTGGAAATCCCTGGTCTAGGCTGTAACTCGGAGACATGCAACCGTTCAGCTAAAGGCCAGTGCACCTTATCCTGAGGAAAATGCTATTAATCCCAATAATAAAACATGTCTCCCTGAAACACTAACATTGGTCCTTGAAAATATATCCTAAAGCATATATGAGCTGTAAAGTGAGGCATGCAGGCATTTCCCTTCAAAGGCAGAGATCTCCGTCTGTTTGACCTTTAATCGCTGTGCTTGGCCAAGCAGCACAAATACTGGAAATAAACTTTTGCTTTCAGGGAAAAAAAGAAAACTACTTTCAAATATGTCTGTTCGGAATGTGGCGGTCAACGTTTTAGTCGTGTTCTTCAGAGTAATCGTTTTCAGATTTATTTGCGACTTTCTGTCAGAATGAATTATCCAAAAAAAGAACTAAAGACAGCTAGGTATTTTTCAACCCTCGAATAGCTAATCTTTAACCTATAAAGTTACTATATATCAGTAACATGTGCTTCTGCCATGTCCCTTTTCCAGCACTCGGAGTCACAGTGTGAGATGAGCACTCTTTAAAAATAAATTGAAATGAATATGTGTGTGTGTGTGTGTGTGTGAGACTGTGTGTGGGCACTTTGAGAAGAAATTTCCATCCAACCATAGTATAATTCCACAGCCCTCTGCTCAATGGTTCTGGGATAGGCTCTGGAATGCCAAACCCTGAGCAGAAAAATGAAAATGGAGGGATGGATGATATTAAAGTGGATTTTATCAAACATTATTATTGATATTATTAAACTGGGTATTATAATGATTTGCTTTCACCTGAAGGACCAATTATAGGTACTTTGTGTTGAAAAAAGAATCACCAATTAAATTTGTCTGCCTTTAATGATGACACCTGAGCTTGTTTCTTATAAATGTTTTGACAGTTCTGCGGCCCATGTGGCCATGGCTGCGATCAGGTTGTTCTCCAAACCGAGTCTGTTCCTCTGCTTGGTTTTCATGTGGGTCAAAGCTAATCCGCCACACAGGCAGGCAGATCCAAAAGGTTCACTAAGTGCATCTTTCCCCACTTCAGGGTTCCCTCTTTTCCAAATCACAACCAGTCTGTGTCAGTGTCTCGTCTTTGTGTTTCATCTTCAGCCTGATCCGAGGACACATCCTACAGTGTGACCAGAGGGCTGCTGCTCTCCCTCATGCTGAAAGGGTTTCTGACCAAGTCCT
This sequence comes from Arapaima gigas, assembly GCA_900497675.1. Taxonomy (NCBI): domain Eukaryota; kingdom Metazoa; phylum Chordata; class Actinopteri; order Osteoglossiformes; family Osteoglossidae; genus Arapaima; species Arapaima gigas. The sequence goes on from UFQX01000303.1 coordinate 533,667, forward strand.
ATTCAGCAGACCTGGCTTGGATGTCACTGAAACATCAGTTCAATTCATAGTTGAATTTGGGCATGTGTACTTTCACAATTTTTACTACAGCAGCTCTGGCAGTGGTGGTAAAATGAGCATCAAGCCTTTCGTGTTCATTCACGTTCAGCAGGTGTGTTTAGCTTGCAGTGATAACCTGAGTTCATTTAGTATGATGAACACATCAGCAAAGATACGCAGGATGGACAGCCCACTCTGGATCCTCAAACAGGGTAGCAAGGGGGTCCAGGTGCTCCTTCAGAAATGCCCATAATTCAGTGTGAAGTTCAAACACTCTCACAAGGGTTTTGCCACAGGACATCAGCATAAAGCCATAGCTGCTCGTTCTCTCATCCAAAGTCTTCAAAAAGACTTTCAAACAAGCTGTAACTCATAGGCTTGGAATGGTGAAGTTTATCAGTTTTCCTTGTTCAAAACAACATTTAACTCAGGGCTCATTCTTTTACTGGCGTCATGTGCAACACCTCAAATGACCAGCAGAGGTCCTCACAGGAGCAGCCCAGCATATCCTGTCCCACCTTATGTCAATCATTCACTTATACAGTCCAGCAACCAAGGCTTTAAAAGAGAGTCTAACAGCAGGCTGTTTGTGGATTCTACACCAGTGTAAGTTATTGAATTTGGCTGCTTCAGTTCTGCAACGACTAGTCTGGCTCTCCAGCTACCATGTTTCTTCAGTCTCCAGTTGCAGTGTGTTCCAAGTCTCCTTCTTCTGTTGCACAAAAAACTTCTACTGACCCACTACAGACCCTGCTCTTCTCACATTTGCACTTTTTCACTTTATAAATGAACCCCACGCCTGAATCATACCACACTTCTGCCTCCGTATGTTCATGACAGCTGACCTGTGCCTCCTGGTAGATACCGCAGCGGATCCCCTGCATGGTTGGGGTTTTTCTACTTGACAAGCCCAAGGAGCACATGCTTTGTTCCTCCCATTGCTTCTGCTGCATGACTAACTATGTGACAGAACCATTTCCTTTCCCGATTGTTCTTGAAGAAACTATTATTTGAAAATAATCTTCCCTGTAAGCCTCCCTGCTAATATGTATTAATTTGTCAAACTCCAACACAAGCTGAGCTGCTTGTTTCAGTTTATCCACCACTTGGCCAACAGCAGTGAGGGACTTATCATTGATCCAAAGCCAGATTTTATTATTTGATACAAGAACGGTTTTAATCGTGTCAGCCACTTCCTTATAAACCATATTTTGTGCCAAAATGGCTGTGGGGAGACTGAGTTCCTCACAGTGGAATGAAACTTGATTGGTTTCACTATAAGCAGCAGGTTTCATTGGGAAAATGAGGAAAAAAATTACATGGAAAATCTTGCATATGTGGGAGGGGTGTTTGGTGCTCAGGTGCCACTGTGGATGGGTTTCATGGAACTGATCATCTGCACCTCAGAAAAAACACAGTGACTCCGGTGGATCTGTGACTGTACATGTAAAGCACCGCAGATCTCACTAATGTAGGGACTTATCTCCTTTTTTTCGACAGGTTCGATTAAGTTTGCAATTGTACTGTTACTGCCACTTGGAGAGGCAGTAGCTGGACATTTCAGCCGTTTATCCAATAGCTCTCAACTTTTGCAGCTCAGCCATAAGTACATGGGAAGAACAACATACTGCACAGCTAAAGAGAAAATGTGAGATATGGACTCCCTGAAGCTTCCTGTAACATTATGTATCGCTGTGTCACAGTGAAATCTTTGTGTATAACTGTGTTACACTGGACAATAAATCATTGTGTAGCGCTGAGATTTTCCCCCTTGATTGTAGCGCATTGCTGCCGTCTAGTGGTTGTTCTTGAAATTAAAATAATTTCATTTTTAATCGTAATCCCGCACGTCAAGGATGACATGACTGACCGGTAAAAATGCAAAATAGATGTTTTATAATGTCGGCAATATTTAAGAAAAATGGTACATCGCAAATAAGATTAACTGATATTTCAAAGCAGACGGTTGTAAGGATTTATACACACCAGGAATGTCACAGCATCCCTCCGTCCTTCGTCAATGACCGCTTGTCCAGCGCAGGGAGAAGGACTGGAGGTCCGGCGCCTGTCCCGCAAACATAGGATGTGAGGCAGAGTCCATCGGAGGGTGACCACACACACACACACACACACACACACACACACACACACACACACACACACTACGGGCAGTTTTGAGTATTCGTAGTGTGGGAGGAAACCGGAGTGGCTCCACACAACTAAAGCAAATTCGATCCCACCGTCTGATCACAAAACATATCACCACATGTTTATCCCTAATACTTAAAACCACAAGGTAAAAGTATTATCGTCATGATTTTGTTTATCATTTTAATGCGTAGTAGACTATTAACAAACAAAAGTTTGTCATTTTTTGCAAGGAAAACAAGAAGGATAGGAGCTGAGATCAGGTTCAGTGCAAAACTTGTGCCTTTAAGGCTGTTTTTTTCAATATTTAACAGTATGCTGAGTATTTTTATTTAACATTTTGAACACTAAAAGTGCCGAAACTGCCGTCCAGTGTTAAAAATGCTCAGCATAAGGTGGCTCTTCCAGCTTGAGACAAACATATCACATACCGATATGAACCTGTACTTTTACTGATCGTCATCTAGAGAAAACACTTTTTAAAACTGTATTTATTTCCACCTAGTGAAGACTATTGGCGCTGCAGTAAAATACTGTACCACATGAATTTATTTAGGGCCAAAGATATTACACCCTGTATGATCCGACTAATACTCGTGTTAAGCTGCATGGTTTATCTAACAGTTGCGTCTTCGAAAAACTGTCAGAATTACAGGAAAATTCTAACTTTTTCTTTAACAACGGGTCGCTTCGGATGCATCAGACAAATGCGCACGAGACTCCACAGTGGTCCCGACGTTTAACATGACGGGGATCTGCGGACGTTTCCTAGAGTCCTGCCGCGCTCAAGGAGAATATCTTTGTGACAGAGCATCCGACCGCCCCCCCCCCTCCACCTAGCCGCACGCTCATTTCTCCGCAACACGAAGACGTCTCGCGGACCCCCCGCACGAATTCCATTACGTCACCACATGTGCGTTTATTTTCCGTTTAAATTCACGGAGACTTTAACCCCCCCGAGTCAATCCACTGCTGTTGCGTTTACTGAGGACACCAGCTGTCGCCGCCCCCCCGCCCGGAGCTCTAGGACAGAGTGGGAGCGCGCGGAGGACACGTGACGCCGCCAGCCAGCGCTCTTCCCGCGACTCACTGAGCATCATGGCTGCGGATGCTGCGCCCGCTCTGCCCTCCGTGCGCGCCGTCCGTCCGCGCCGCCTGGCTCTGCTGCTGCTGCTGCGGCTGCTGCTGCTGTCCGCCTGCCTGCCCGTGCCCGCGAGGGCGCTGCTCGGCTTCCGGCCCGAGGACACGGGTGGGGGTGTGTCCGTGGAGGACGGGCTGCTGAGGGCCACGGAGGGTACGCGCTTCATGCTGCGCGTTTACTACTCGTCCCCGCAGCGGCTCAACAGGACGGCGGGCGGGCGCGCGAACGCGGCCACCGCCCCCTGGATCGCGTTCATCGAGGAGCCGAGCCCGGGCCGAGAGGGACAGGTGCACCCGAAGCGCAACCTGTGCGTGGACAAGAATGCGCGGAGTTCGGACATCGAGCTGCTGGGCTCGTTCAGGTCCGCCTCGGGCCAGAACTCGGTTCTCGTGGAGCTGCTGGCCAAAGAGCTGCGCAGAGGCGAGAAGATCAAGTACTACTCCATGTGCGCGTTCGACGGCTCCAAGTGGGAGCACTTCAGGACCAGGGACTTCTGGCTGGCTGTGGTGGAGCGCTCCCCTGAGGCAGACCTCTGGCTCCAGGTGCTCATCTCCGTGATGCTGCTCGGGCTCTCGGCGCTCTTCAGCGGCTTGAACTTGAGTCTGCTGGCGTTGGACCCGGTGGAGCTGCAGGTGCTGCAAAACAGCGGCACGGACAAGGAGCAGAAGTACGCGCGCCGCATCGAGTCCGTGCGCCGCCATGGCAACTACGTGCTGTGCACGCTGCTGCTCGGCAACGCTCTCATCAACACCTCCCTGGCCGTGTGGATGTGTCAGATCCTGGGCATGACCTGGATCTCCACTGTCATCTGCACCTTCGCCATATTCTTCATCGGCGAGATCCTGCCGCACTCGGTGGCCTCCAGGCACGGGCTGGCCATCGCCTCCAAGACCATCTGGGTGACCCGGCTGCTCATGGTGCTCTCCTTCCCCATCTCCTACCCCATCAGCAAGCTGCTGGACGTCATCCTGCACCAGGAGATCAGCAACTTCTACACGCGCGAGAAGCTGCTGGAGATGCTCCGCGTGACGGACCCGTACCACGACCTGGTCAAGGAGGAGCTCAACATCATCCAGGGCGCCCTGGAGCTGCGCACCAAGACGGTGGAGGACGTGCTCACGCCGCTCACCGACTGCTTCATGCTGTCGTCGGACGCCGTGCTCGACTTCAACACCATGTCGGAGATCATGCAGAGCGGCTACACGCGCATCCCAGTTTTCGAGAACGAGCGCTCCAACATCGTGGACATCCTCTTTGTAAAGGACCTGGCCTTTGTGGACCCCGACGACTGCACGCCGCTCAAGACCATCACGCAGTTCTACAGACACCCCATGCACTGCGTGTTCAACGACACCAAGCTGGACGCCATGCTGGAGGAGTTCAAGAAAGGTAGGGGGGCGTTTCACTCGCTGTCTGGGCTTAGTTGCTGGGTCTGCCTGCAGTGTTCCATTTATACAAAAAAATATATATATACATATACATGGATATATACATATATATATGTGTGTGTGTGTGTGTATATGATACAGTATTACTGTATTTGATATTCAATATTTTGAGTATGGAGTAGGCAGAAGCCAGCCTACGCTTCTGCAGTTGACTTTGTGTGTTGTGTACCTATTGCTTTCAAGTTTTAATTTAATTTATTTACTCATTACAGCATAGAATATGTTTATAGAATAGAATGTAAGTATAGAATATGGGTTGGGCAAGAGCCAGCCTGTGCTGTCATAGTCCCTTCTGTTTATTGTTTATTCTGTGCAGACAACGTTTACTTCATACGCTGTGTTTACTGTGTACTATATATAACGTTTATACACACACACACACACACACACATTTATAATCATCAGAAGCCAGTCTATGTTGTTTAAGCTCATTTTGTTTATTGGATATTACATGTGTGTAATATTTATTTGATGTAAACATATATTACATAACATTGCATACTGTAAGTAATATACCACACTGGGTTGCCAGAATAATAGGCACAGCGGATCTGAACATCATTAACAGGGTGGATCCCCTCATGGCAGCAGTATATCCGCACTCTTCAAGCTTGATAATACACCATTTCACAGGACACAAATCATCGCTGAATGGTTTCAGGAATGTGACAGCAAGTTTTCATTGCTTCTGTGGCCTGCACAGTCCCTGGATCTCAAGTCTGTTGAGCCTCTCTGGAATGAGGTGGAAAAGGTCGTTTGCAGCAGGACTTTGCAGCTGTCCAGTTTGCAGCAACTGCACAACACAATTATTTCTGCACAATAGAACATCGCTGCACAACTCATCCGGCATCACGTAGAATCCGTGCCCTAATTCATGCTGTTCTGAAGGCCAAAGGAGGTGCAGCGCACTCCTAGATAGGTGTACCTAATAAACTGGCAACTCAGTGCATCGATACACAGTGTGTATGTACTAGATAGGTGTACCCAGTAAAGTGACAACACAGTGCTCAATATATGTAAACAGTATACAGCCAATGAAAGCCAACCTACACTGTTTTTTGCATTTATAAACCAATTTTAAAGATTGCATTAATGTCAAGTATCATACATATATACTTTTTAAGCATGATACACTGGTAGAAGAAGAAAACAAATACGAATGGACTAAAATTTGTCTGAATATATAACACCCCCCCCCCAATAATCCCTACTGTACACTTGCTGCAGTGGAGTCTAATTCATTTTAGTTTGCAGATAATTCATCTTTTCTTCACTTTGGTGTCAGTTCATTACATTCTTGCAGAGACATGGTGTTTAGGTACCACTCATTACAGCAAAACAGTTTCATTGTGCATAAGGACATATCTCTGGCAATATATTTGTTTCTTTCCCCTGCATATGAATTTAACATTAGAGGAAACAATAAGCCCATTTATGAAAACCAGTAATAAGGTGTTTAACATGAGTGGAACAGTCAGCAAACACACACGAGAAGCCAGTGACTGTCTCCTGTTGTTATTATTATTATTATTGTTCAGTTAGCCATCATTTTCCCTAAAATAAGATGTGCTGCTTCCAGTCTTACGGTTCTACCTCGGAATCTGAACGAAAAACCGCAGTTTCCCTGCTGAGATTGGACCTTGAGACTTCTCGGTCACATCTGTAGATCCTGCTGTTAAATGACACCAAGGACCTGCTCCAGCTAAACTGTCACACTGTGATTTCTCTTGTATTTGTTTTTATTGTATTTCTATTACTTCCACAGTAGTTCTTGCAATGTCAACTCCAAACATCTGGAAATGGCGAGAAAAATTTGTGCACTTTTTTCGTGCGATTTGTGTATGAAATTATTGAACTGCATGTTAAGTTCCCGCACTTTGAGTGGTGCATCAGTTGGCTGTAAGGTTTTCACAGTTTTCTTGCTGCTCATTTTTAATCCAGTCCCTTAAGCCCATTCCTGAGAGTAGCTGGACTGGTCCTTTTTAACTTGTTGTACAGGGGAGTTTGACCCTGTTTCACCCAAACTGAAATCAGTATCACAGCCTCACCTAAACATATTTTATTATTCCAGGACCAGTAATGAAAGTTAGAGAGGTCCCAAGCAAGCCCTCCCACTTAAACCTTAAGCATTACATTTATTGTGGGGTGGTTTTAATTTGCAAAGATAATTCAAGGAGAAATTTTCCAAGATGGCTGCTGCCTCAGCCCATGGGGTTCTTCTGGGTTTGACCTCAGCTCAATCTGTGTGAAATTTCCATGTCTACCTGGGTCTCCTCCAGGTTCTCCAACCCCCAGATCCCCAAAATATGTGTTTCAGGTAATCTGGTGGCTCCAAATTGCCCCTAGTGTGTGTGTGTGTGTGTGTGTGTGTGTGTGTGTGTGTGTGTGTGTGTGTGTGTCACTGTCCTGTGGTCACCTGGCATCTATCCAGACATTCTGGACAAAACCCTGCCTCATGCCGTATGCTTCTGTGATAGACTTTGGACCACTAACTTCCATCAGATGTTTACTGATTATGGGTGAAAGAATGAATGAAAGTTTTTTTGTTTTAAAGTCCAGTTTTCAGGAACAGATTAAGAAAGTATTCCGGGCGACAGGTGAATGTAATGTTAAGGCTGTGTGCAAAAATCCATTTCCACTACAGGAACCAGCACTAGGAAAACCAGCCACACTATGAAAGACAGGGGGATGTGGGTGATAGTGAAGGTGGACATGGGGCAGTGGTCCACCCAGTGACACCAGGGAGCGCTGCTTGCAATGCTGGAGAAATGTGTTCCCAGGCAACAGATGGGAGCAACTCAGTGGAACCCAAGTTGGCAAATAAAATCTCAGATGGCATTTAGCCCTTAAAGAGTTCTACGAAAAAGAATGTGGACCCTGAGCAGTCCTTCTCTTTATTCTGATAGAAATGTCTCCCAGTACGAAAGAAAACTTAACCACGTATATATACAGTACTGTGCAAAAGTCTTAGGCACCTGTGGGAAAAATGCTATAAAGCGAGGATGGTTCGAGCAAAAATGCCATGAATACTTATTAATCAATAAACCTTCTAAAAAGTGCAGGAGACAAAAAAAACCTCAGTCAGATCAATATTTGGTGGGACCACCCTTTGCCTTTAAAACACCATCAATTCTCTTATGCAAACTTGCATGCAGTTTAAGGTGGAGGTTGGTAGGTTCTTCCAAACATTTTGAGGAACGGGCCACAGTTCTTCTTCAGACTTTGACTGTCTCTGCATGTCCTCCCAGACTGACTTGATCGTGTTGAGATCAGGGCTCTGTGGGGACCAGACCATCTGTTGCAGGATTCCTTCTTTTTGCTCAAGATAGTTGTGTATGACTGAGATTGGGTGTTTGAGGTCATTCTCAGGCTGCAGAATTTGGGACCAACCAGAAACCTCCCTGATGGTAGATAAGAATCTACCTGTACTTCTCAACACACATTGCAGTTGCATGACTAACACTTTTGCACAATACTGTGTGTGTGTATGTGCGTGTGTGTGTGTATATATATGTATGTATGTATGTATATATCTCTGACTGTCAAGCTTTACTTTATAAATGGTCCTTTTATGAAAACCAATTCGGACAGTTTTGTTTTGTTGTGTTGCAGAAGACCTGGATCTGCCATAATGTTACTAGGGTAGGAAGTGGATGTGAAAGGGAAGGCGGATTAGAAATTGCGGTTTGGGTGCTTGTGAGGGTGAAATATCTACATGTGAGTTTGTAAAATAATATAGAAGTAAATGTTGTCATTTTGGGGAAACCAATGAAGGAATGGAACTTGGGAGGACTGGATCATTACGCTTCATTTCCATAGCAACAAACAAAACGTATTTATTTATTATTACTCATTTATGTCACTTTTTTCTCCAACAGGGTGACTTACGATGTTGAATTTGTACACTAAGCTACTTGTAATGATTTTACCCATTTATACCAGATGTTCACTAGAGTAATTCATGGCAGCCGCCTTGATTTTGGGTAATACAGCAGGACTGGGTTTGAAACTCACGTTTGCAATGCAACTGCTCTAACTACTACACCACCTGCTGTCCCTTTGTATTTAAAGGATCGAAGGCAGTAGCCAAGGGGGGGGTCAGTGTTACTGTGGTTTCTCCATAACTGAGTGAAAATGTAGCTGACAACATTTTTAAAAAATATAGTAAGTTTGAAAAAACGCGCAAGGCAACAGCAGAGCCATACTGGAATAATCCCGTTTTGATGTCGCAAATTCCCGTTCATTCAGAATTCACAGCGCCTGTACTCGTGTGTCTTCCAGGATCATTTCCGAGTGACGACCTCACAATGAAAATGCATAATCCACTCAGACATTATGTAATTTTTGCTTAAAAAAATCTTGCATCGCTGCAGGAAGGCAGGACATCTGCGAGGATTTGGGGAAAGTTAAGTCCGGCCTCTGGCCTGTTGCTCCACCCCCTCCGTTTGCATAACACTGTGCAGCATGTTTGGAAATGTCATTAGGAGAAGTGATGGGGCAACAGATGGGGCATTCAGACCTGGCTTTAAAATTTGGCGGTTTTCTCCATGGCTGTGGCTAAAGGGGTGAGTCAGGAAGCACCCCAGATGCTAGGCACATCCTCATTAGGCTTCTTTGTGCGTGTGTGTGTGTTTGTGTGTGAGGGACCAGGAATTGCCCCTCTCAGCTGGGTCTCCACCACCACCCTCCCTCTCTGAGCTCTCCTAGAGAGAATCCATCAAATATTCAGCACCCACAGTGGCTGCTTCCTCTTTGGCTCTTTACTCCCTGTCAGCTGCTGAAATGCAGGATGCCAGATGCCTGTGTGTGTGGTTGAGTCAGGTGTGTGTTTCCGTTTCAGAGTCTTGCTGAGAGCCACCCGTTGCTTTTGCACCTACTGGCAGTTGGCTCACACACATTTGCCTCCCGTGGGGAACAAAGACGACTGAGACACGAGACAGAAAATTCTCCTGATATTTATAAGCTTTCGTTTTTACACAACAGGACTCAAAATCAGTCAAGGACATAACAGCTGGTCTTCTCTGGGCCCCTCAGTTGAGGATCTTTAGATCACACTTTCAAGTTCATAACTGCCACACTGCCAGCCCCCCCAAGTCCCATATCACTTTTGTTCCTTTGAGAAGTCCATTGGGATCCTACACGTAGTTCTGGAGGGAATGTGGGATCATTGATCGTCTGCCAACAGTCCCCCTTTTGGAAAGGAAGCAGAGAAGGTGGTGTGGAAGGTCACCCACCCAGTTCTGCAACACCTTCATTTTTTTCAGAACTGTTTTCATTGTCCTACCGCTTCACTTTAACCGGATGAGTTTGGCATCCATGCCCTTCCTGGAGCTCTGAATGAGGATTTGGGAGGGATGGTGCCACTTGTGATGGTAGCCAGTGCGTGTGGTTGTGATTTGAAGTCAACAGAAGAAATGTTTAAAAAAAAATGATGGCAGCCACTCCACTGACCTTTTTGCTGAACTTGTGTACACTGTACTGATACGCAACAGTCAGACCTTATGTGGGTAGGTAGGTAGCAAGTGATGTAGTGGTTAGCAGTGTTGCTTTCTGTTACAAGGGCATGGGTTCAAATCCCGGTCCTGCTCTAGTACATTTGATTGAGGTGCTTAGCCTCGGTTCATCTAGTGAAAATTGAATTTCTGTTTAAAAGAGTAAATCACTGCAAGTAACTTAGTGTACAGCCTTAACACTGAGTCACCTTGGAGAAACTTGGTGGATGAATGAACAAATAATTGTTCATTAAAAATATATATAAATAATTAATAGTGTCTGTAACATCCTTGGGCTGGATGGGCAGGGCTTAGTCACATTGGGGAGTGGGAGCAGCATCACTGCAGCCTCTTTGTGGCCTTCATTCTCTGCAGGGAGGGAGGGAAGTAGCATAGAAGGTGCTGGGGGGGACATTACGTAATGGCTGAGTGATGAAACACCGTACCACGTCCCTTGGCAGCTGTGTTCCCCTCGAGTGCGGAAGCCAGCAGTTCCCCCTACGCTCTGGCCTGGAGCCCATCTGCCTTCTCAGAAAATTTGCCGTGACTGTCAGTGCACCGGTGGCCCCCTGCTGTCCAGCCGCTAGTCCGCCGAGGCAAATCTTCCCATAAAAAACATCCAGTCAGATGATGAGACAGAAAGCAGAGCAAGTGTGGGGTCTAATCCCGCGAAACCTACAGTAGACTGGGGATGGTGCCACCGCTGTGTACTTCGGCTGCTTTGGCAGATGCTCTGCGGTGGTGAGCTGCTTCTTTTCCACCGGCCTTGCCGAGAATCAGGACTCAGGGGTCAGACGACTGCACTGATGGCCACAATGTTTTTCCAATAATAAAACCATTGGTTTCTCAGAATTGGTTCTCAATGTATTTTTATGTATGAACTCAACTGCTACAACAGTTCTGTGGTGATAAGGAGAGCGAGGCAGTTTGTCAGTCATGGTGACTTGGAGCCCTTCAGAGATGCATGCTGGGACTCACTGTCGCTGAGTACTCAAGGGTCGGTTAGATAACTGTCCTTTTTGCCTGCCTTCCTTCCTTAAGATGCACCATTATGGGGTCAAACAGACACAAAATCCATTATTGTGGATGGCCAGGCTGAAAGGTTACCGTGGAGGTAAAAGGAGCAACAGGTCACATAGTGGTTAATGCACTGCAGTATCAGTCAGAAATGTAAGCTGGGTTGCTATAAACCTTTTTTTAATGGCCACTTTTACAAATAACTCAGTTTGAGTTGTCCTCCATGTATCTTCTTGTCCATATTGTTCTTGCACTGCTTTGAGATGTGGTTTGGTTTGGTATCTTTCTGAAGAATGAAGGAATGACACTGATGGACTGGCATGTCAAACCCACAACATGATGCTGTTGCCTCCATACTAGATAGTGGGAACCACACAGGCACAACTCATGTTAAAAATGTTCAATGATCAGTCCTTAAGGCCCCCTTCTGCTCCTCAAAAGTGTGGTTTTGTGTTTTTTGGCCCAGTTAAATCCAATTTCAGGCAGGTGTACAAGCTGGTACTCGAGTTAAGCACGCACTGGTGTTGGACATTTAAGTGGGGTTTCTTAATCACAACTGCTTCAAAACACCTAGAAGTAAATACTGGAGAAACCACCAGTCTGCATAAATCCCAACAGAAAAGGCAAGGGCTCACTGGCAAAGTCAGTGATCCAAACCCACATCCCATCAGGAAGCTGCCTTTGTGTGTCAGTCTTTGCATGTGTGTAGGTGTGTGTGAGAAAGTCCACAGGGAAAGGCACTCCGGAATACACCCACCCCTGTGCTGCAACCGCCTCATGACACCAGTCCTTGTTGGATGCCTCTTTGTCCTCAGGTCACGCTGGGCAACGCCACCATGAGTCCAGTCAGTCAGGGTTGTGTAACAACATTGTCCTGAAACAGCACCCACACTTTATGTAAGGCTTGGGTATCTGAGCTAACCCAGGAAGGTCCTGCTTCCTCTTATTTCCCCCAATAAGATGTGTCCATCATGCTGAGTACAAGCAGCAACTATGAAGCATTTATCGTAAATATGTTTACTACATTTACACTAAAACCCCATGATAACACGATAAGATGAATTCAGATATATATTGGTTGGCAACTGATGCCTACTGCCTTTCCAATCCCCAACATCTTCTTCTGATGGTGATATAAGTCCGGGATTTACCGAAGACGACGTACGTTTGGGTGCAAGTTTCTGTTACTGTTTTTGGTATTGTAGTGGCAGCAGTGGGACCAGTGGCTATCCCATAGTGCACTGCTGCTGCTTGTCTCTAAATAGTTGTGTCTCACCATCACGTCGACCTTCTCTGTGTTCGCTGTGGTCGAGAGCTTTGGGGCAGACGTGTCACTGTGCTCTGTGAGTGCCAGTGTTTAACCATGGTGCACTTTCAAAGCTTCACATCATGCTAAGAATCAAAGCTTATGTTCCCACAGTCCAGTCTCCCAAGCCCTCCTTTCATAACGCCATTAATATTATTTTCATTATTTTAGTGTATACTATATCCGTCAGGCACACGTTTTGTTTCCAATATTCGGTTTCCTGCACCTCTGATAAATGACAACAAAAACATTTTAATAAGGCAACCCTGTATTTTACTTGACAGATTTTTTTGGACCCCACTTATTGCTGGATGGCAGGGTTTTGCTGTATTCATTTAGCAGGCAATTTCCTCAGAGGCGAAATTCAATGACTATTATGTAGTATTTCACTAACACATTTCTTCTGAGGTGATTTACAATGTTAGCTACACCTCACTAAACATACAGTCACACATTTAGACGGCAGAGCAATGTATCACACACACCCTCACTCACACACTACGGCTAATGTACATTCCAGCTATAGCTATAAATAATATAAGCTATAAATAAATTTTTTGTAAGCAAGATATATATTTAGCTGCTAAAGGTATCCGATACTGCCCAGGTCAGAAAGTGGAAAGGTGAATAGTAATAACACATTATATATCACCATCCTGTATTACCTTTAAAGTGCTGCTTTCGGTACAGAAGAATTATTAGTGCTGTTGAACAGGCAGATGCAACAGAGAGAGTGTGTTTGTGTGTGCGGGGGGGGGGGGGGTATTTGACTATGCAAAAACCTCACTGAGGGTGAGAACTACCACTCTGCTAAATTTCAAGTCTGTGGCTTGAAGAACAAAGCCATGCGTAAAGAACAAACAGACAAACAAAGATTGAGTTTTATATGCAGGGATTGGTGACCGGAAACCGAGAGCCCCAAGGTTGGGTTCTTGTGTGTGTGTGTTTCTCGGTGTGTACACTGGGGGTGACAGGTGTGATGGTGCAGCGGGATGGGGGTTGATGGTTAATGTCTAGTTGTCTGTCCAGCACCCCCCCGTGGGCATTACCAGCTGGCCGTGTCCCATCAGGGCTGAAGGAGATGCTGTGACTGGCATGACTGACATGTCCTTCATGACGGATTCCCTAACATCAAACACAGTCAAACACAGACAGGCTTGTGTGTGTTGGCCAGAGGCTCAATGTTCATTTAAGCAGGTCAGACAGTGATCCACGGTGCAGGGTAAGTGTATTTCCCTCCTAGAACTTGAACCTGCAACCTCCTGGTCAGTAGGTTCAAACCTACTGAGCACCCTGAGGTAACGTTTGTTCTTGAGGGAATTTAACAGTGATAGTTGGATTTCTGCTGCATGTGCAGAGATTTTCTTTGCACTTGAATGATGCAATGCAGTATTTTTAAAGGCTTTATTTGTGCTTTGAGGCCCACCTCCAGTGGGATGGTTCTTCAGCCAAGTGCTCCCTCTGCAGCAAATATGTTTCGATCCCATACAGGTAAATCCCACCTGGCCATCGTGCAGAGGGTGAACAATGAGGGTGAAGGAGACCCCTTTTACGAGGTGATGGGCATCGTCACTCTGGAGGACGTCATTGAGGAAATCATCAAGTCAGAAATCCTGGATGAGACCGACCTCTACAGTATGTCCCTGTCAATCTGTGTGAACCCATCCAGGGGCAACTCACTGAGCTTAGTAGATCTCATGGTCTTGTGTTCTCACATACTTCTCCTGATCACTGCAGGGCTCCTGGGTGGTCACCTGACCCTTTTTGGTCACTGGCGGGGTTCAGATTGGCTTCACTAAACAGTTCAGGAGAATCATTAGGAACTTTGTCCGAGGGCGAGAGAAACGTGAATGAATAAATATGGTCTCCAAAAACTCGGCTCAAATCGTTGATCGTCCCATAAACATGTGCAGTGCTCCTCGTGGATCATCAGCACAGCAGACACCAGAGACTCGCTGTAAACACTGTGGAAATGAGTTGAATTAAGTGAGTTAAAAACTGCTGTTCTGCTGGTCTGCTCTTCACTGCCATCACCTCAGTGGTTAAGTAAAGGTCACACGGGGCGCAAACCGCCAAATAAATAAACAAACTGTAAAATGCCCCTCATGCACATAATTCACTGCACTGTATGTGTGTTTGTTTCAGTTACAGTACCGACTTAATTTCTTTTTATTAGACACGTTATATGTTTTTATGTTAAAAAAGTCTTACTGCAGTACTACACAGCACTGTAGTAAAAAATGTTATGTTTAAATTACAGTTTTGATTTTCCAGGCTTTTGCCGTATCCTGACACCTCCCCATACAGTCTGGAAACCCGAGTATGAACTTTACTTTTTATATAACACTAGTTTTCTATTATAAATTGTCATTGGATATATTATACATGTTAGGCTCCTTGGGAGGTTATTTAATCTGTGCTGCAAGAAGCTTAACATGTGCATCCCCATAACATGTACTAAACTGCTAATATCTTATATAATCTTTGCAAAAAAGGGGATAAACTTGTGACCTCGGCTTTCACTCCGGTACTGATGAGCTCTTTCGCTGTCGCTGTGCCAAGCATCATGAATCAGTGGTTGAAATGTGAGTGGTCATCTTCATCGATCTCCTCTACGGGGTGAAAAGCCCCGTCATGGTGACTGTGCGTGCAGACCAGATGCGGACAATGATGTCACCCCTTTGGAGGCAGCAGTCTGAGCTGCGCTAATGCTCCTGTGGGATATCTCCTAGGAGCACAGGGTTTTGCATCAGTGGAGGTTTCTCCCACCCCTGAGACATAATAAATGACAGTATTGGTAATTCCACTTTCTCTGCATCACCCGTAGCTCTTATGTCTGCTCTGCCACCGCACTGCCGAGACGACAAGAACTGGGGGGGGGGGGGGGG
>UFQX01000303.1:549206-566384 GCA_900497675.1 Arapaima gigas
GGGGGGGGGGGGGGGGGGGGCTGCTTCATGAGATCTCTGGCTAGGTGGGGGCTTTGCATGCCATCAAGGGATAGGTAGAGTTGTCCTGTAGAAGTGCAACGTGCCGCACCGCTTCTTTCTGTTCCCAGCCGACAACCGCACCAAACGGCGGGTGTCCCACCACGAGCGGAAGCAGCAGGATTTCTCGATCTTCAAACTGTCAGAGAACGAGATGAAGGTGAAGATCTCCCCACAGCTGCTGCTGGCTACCCACCGCTTCCTCTCGACAGGTGGGCACACAGGTGTGGTCATATGACTCTTCTCGGACACAGAGAGGATTCCCGGGTGTGGTCACGTAATCCTTAATGGCCACAGGTAGAGCTTCTTGTTCTTATGTGACCCTTTCTGGTCACTCGTCTAAGTTCTAGTTTGCGGTCTGATGTCCCCAGACTGCTTCCCTCACGACTGTCGCAGTTCTCTCAAGGTGTAAATAGCCCAAATCATTAAGGATATCAGTTATTAAAGCACACAAGCACTGGAATAACCAAAAGCAAACCATATTATGAAAAATGGGGGCGGAGGAAACCAATTATTTACTTTTCTTTACAGTAAAAATCTGACTTTACCACGTTCTGCTGGATGTCAGTTTGGATGGTGCTGTAACACGGTGTTCAGTTTCCCAACACCTCTAATGACGAATCTGCCCCGTCTGTCTGCTCCTGCACCAGAGGTGGAGCCTTTCAAGCTCACTCACCTGTCCGAGAAGATCCTCCTCCGTCTGCTCAAGCACCCCAGCGTGGTGCAGGAGCTCAAGTTTGACGAGAAGAACAAGCGAGCCCCGCAGCACTTCCTATTTCAGCGCAACAAGCCTGTGGATTACTTTGTTTTGGTGCTACAGGTGAAACACTGACTCTGCCCTTTAGTAAACAGCCACGTAGCCCCACCCCTGTGCTGTGGATGAGAGCACCACCGAAACTGAAATCGTGTGACATAAACGTTTTTCTGCCCCTATGATTTTTCCATGTTGCATCTGCGCAGGGTCGCGTGGAGGTCGAGTTCGGGAAGGAGGCCCTGCGCTTTGAGAACGGGGCGTTTTCGTACTTCGGAGTGCCCGCCATCATGCCCTCGCTCTCAGCAGGTATGCAGGTTTTGTCGGACCTACGTCCGGTTGAACTTTTCAACCGCTCTGATGCAAGCTGCTTAGCTACTCCTTTAGTCTCTGCCACAAAATTATGAGTAGTAATATTAATACACCTATTCCTCACCTAACAGTTCATTTGGACCAGGAAGTGACCCCACTGTGTAAGTTAGTGGATTGAATCACCGTTATTTCTTCTGGGAAAAAATAACATGTTCCCAGATAAGATAAAAAAAAATTTCAACTTAAATTAAAAAATGTATTTTTATATCTGACACTGATAATACTAACAGAATAACACTTATTATTCCGATTGTTAAAACTGGTACTGGTTTATTTATGATGTTTATGATTACACAGTTTACTGCTTTATCGAATGTGCCGTTTTTAGTTAGGTTTATTGGTTGAGGCTGCCAGCGCGACACGAAGTAGGAAGCAGGACTAATATACAGTCACTAGTTTTGCTACTGGAGAAGCATGGAACCTACTACACCCTGCGCAGCGAGAAAAACACAATCGGCAGAGTATGAAATATTTGTCGTGGATGTAAAATCACCACATTAACACGGGAAAAGTTTCACTGTAGGGAACAGTGATTTTCTTCTGAACCAAGGGAAGCGGATATAATTTTACGTTATCGGAGCATTTGTTTTTAGTTGTATGGGATCCCGAGGTAGTAGGAAAGATGGGTTTGCTGCTAATAAAATATTCAGAGTGTGTTTCTCCTGCTTTGAGGAGGACTCAGGCTGTGTTCATTCCCAGCTACATCCCAGACAGATGGGCTTCATGACTCTGTTTACTTTGCCTTGCTGCACCATCGGTCCCGTGGACCCCCTCCTTCTCCATCGTCCACTTTATTGGGATGATGGTGAGGGAGGGATGATGTCAGTAAAATACATTGTTCTTGGAAAATCGTGCTCTTGGGAGAAGGAAGGTTCTGTGGTGGTGGTGGTCAGTACGAGTGACAGCATATGGTCCAGCTGCGAACAGATAAGGATGTCGGACGAACGAACCCTCCGTTTGTTCGTTCTGAGGGGACAGACTGCAGCACAAGCACGGTCCTGTCACTGTCCGTCCGTCTTGCACGTAAACGCCCCCCCCGGTCTTATTTCCCCAGTGTGCTGACTAAGGACATTCGTGCTCCTCTTGTTTTTTTTCTTTATAAATCCATGCTGATTGGCTGGAGCATAGGGGTGTGGCTTGTTTGAGGGCCAATCAGAAGGCCAAGGACTAAGACAGAATGCCAGTATCTGTGTGATTCAGCCCCCAAGCAGGGGGCCTGTTCTGTGTTTCACCCATCACTCTTGTCCATGATCCCAGGTTTGATTCCGCTACAGTTTTCCTCACATGACAGTAAGCAAAAGCGCCTTTAGGGAAAGTTGGGGAAAGTTAGGTACATGTTATAAAACAAGTGTATCTACACAGAAACACCTAGAGCATTATATAGTACGTGTTATTCAGCATGTATACATTTATACATTATTCTGTAATTTTCTACCCTGAAACGGACCGGTATCCCACCCAGGGTGTGATAGCGCCCAGTGATTTCGGGATAAATTCCGGACCTCTGTGAACCTTACCGGGATGAACCAGTCACTGATGATGGACGGACAGATGGATGGATGGATGAACTTTCTTGACCAGGGCAGGCAGTCAGTTGGTTGTGGACTTTCAAGCCTTTGGAAGCAAATTGCTGGTGTCAGCAATTGCTTTATTTGTTTAGTGATTTACGTGAAAAGTGAAATTTTCGAGGCCTTCACACATAGACCGGTGCTCATCAAAAGAGGAAGTAACTCAAAATTAAAAATAAGATTTAGAAAAAATGTGAATGTTTCAGTGGGGTGAAGGGGTTAGGGATCCATGACCACCGTATGGTTTGCTTCAGTCCACAGGTCCCCGTCCCGCAGCAGTGGACTAAACCACTCGGACTCGATGAACTACGGCGGCAGCTCAAGCCAACTAAACAGCGGCGGTGGCACGTACCTGCCGGACTACACAGTGCGCCAGCTCACTGACCTGCAGATCATCAAGGTGAGCTCCAGTATGGCAGGTCAGGGAAAGTTCTGGCAAGAGCACTGTGTCCCACATTTCCCTCAGAGGTATTAACATATAAAGTGTGAGCTATAAGTAAGGGGTTTGGCTGGAACCATCTGCTCAACAGTTAGAAAAAAGGAAATAAAAATGCAACAGTAACATGGAGAGGAAGTATGTAAAAACAGGCGAAGGCTATACAACCTAAAGGGCACTGCACTTTATGAAATAGGTGAAAAAATGAAATACTGTAGTAGAGTAATACTTAATACAAAACACACTGGCTCCTCACGATCCAAATTTTCGGTTACCAACATTTTCCGTTTTTTAATTTTGCGTAACATTTTCGTCAGGAGGCTTATTTCCTGCAGTTTCTGTCTGTATCGGAGGAAATGCAACCTGTGTTGACATGTTCAGCTGAGAGATGGCAGAACGGAATTGTGGGACCACTTTAATTCAACTCATTCCCACAGTATTTGCAGCTTGTGTCTGGAAGCATTGAGTAGGAGTTTGTGGGGACAATGGATTAAATAAGTTTTAAGCTAAAGTTAAAAGTAAGAAAGTGAAATGTGTTACCTAGCAAAATGTGTGATGTTAACAAGTATTTATTTGTTAGAATGTGTAAATAAAGAACACATCGGGCTTTTTTTGCTTTTCCAAGTTAGTCAACACTCAGAATTGAGAACGTCACACCTCTGTATTTCAGGGTGTGTGATCTGAGTAGAGTAAGCTTCCTTCATCTCGGAACCTCTTCGCTTTCTTAGCACTGGAAATTTGAGGCCAAACTAAAACTTGATGAATAAATCACAGGCTAAAAAATGGGGATCAGGCTTAGCTGCTGGTGAGGCTGTAGGAGGGGGCGCCACTAGCTAGTGTTGGAATGTGTACCCCTCGGCTACCCCTCAGATCACCAGGAGCCACTACCAGAACGCCCTGACGGCCACGCGTATGGACAGCTCCCCGCAGACCCCTGACACTGATGCTCAGATGAACGAGGGAAGCACCCCAGCACAGACCCCTGCGCCAACCCCAGAGGCCCCCCTGCCTGATAGTGGAAGTAGGCCCCTCCCAGCACCGAAGGAGCTCACCCGACCAGGCTCGGGGCGTGGCCGACAGCAACAGTCCAGTGTCCCACACAGCACGACCGTGCTCAATGAGAAGAACCGCATTGTCCGTGAGTCCAGCCGCCCATCTAGCCACAGATTCGCTGTGTTACCTCCTTCGGCTAAGCTTGTAGGAGGTGCCCAAGACTCATTTCATTTGGTGTGTCACAACACCAGTACACGTCAGACTGAGGTGGGGTGGGGTGTAAATGCAGATGGAGCTCCACACAATACTCTTAATTGTAGAAACGCATCAATTCTGGGGAGTTGAAGGTCCCACCCCATGACCCTGCCAGGACCCCAAAATGCACACCCTTCTGTGAATGGACCCCCCTAAGTCCCGCTTCAGTCAGTGAGATAAAACCACTCAATGACTGAAATGATCAGGAAGTTCAGGGGAGATGAGAGCACACAGCTACTCAGTGTGAGACCACCCTTAAATGTCAGTTAACACTCTGCATCACAGCACTCAGACATGCATGAAGTGAGTCTAGCTCGCTGGCTCCCCTTACAGGTAGCAAGTCAGATGGTCAGAAGAGCCCCAGTGACTCTGTGTTCCTGAGAATGGATGAGATCCCCTACATCAGAGAGGATCGGTCAGAAGGTGACGGGCAGAACGGTGAGATGTTTAGCAGAACCTGTCTGAACTGTGATCCCATGCAGAGAGAGTTCTGTTCTTGAAATTTTACACCCCTCTCAGCCTAAGGAGAGAAATTTTTACAGTCAGCTTTGACTAAGAAGCTATAGCTTTAACTTCATGACTCTCCATGTGCTGAACCTCTGCTATAGCTTCTTTGGGGTGATGTGATAAAGAATACAGCCCCAGTTTCAGTATAGCCGCTTCATTAAAATGGGGTGGAAAACATGTTTCTTAGTTTCCTTTACCGGGAACATGAAGTAAAATTTTCTTATTGAAACAAACATCTGCTTCAGCAAACATTTATCAAGCTGGACGCCCACGTTGCACCATGGGAACTAATTAATTACCTTATTCCATTTCTCCTTCCTGCCTCCACTGACTTAGATACTGTTGCTGTTCCCATGGAGACAGACCTCTCTGCTTCACCCTACATCAGCACCCTGTCTTTGAGTGGGTCAGAAGAAACGTTGGGAAAGAAGCTCCTGCTTAAACTGAGTAAGCCCTGCATCGGTCACCCTGAGCTGCCACCCGTGTCACGTCTGAGTCATTCCCGTGTCGTTCCATCATAGCGCATTCTGTCAGCACTCGCAGGTATCTTAGCAACAGATTCATGAAGGTGCATCCTTTCTGTAATGTTTCCACAGTATTTAAAAAAAAAAAACTCTAGATTCACATGTTAAAATGATTTGTCCCACAAAGAACATTGTTCATTTATGGCCCTCTGCTTGAACAGTCTGAAGTTTGGTGAAAGAATTTAGCGTAAGTATATTGCTTAATTGTATCTGGAAAATGTTAAACTAAGCCTTGCTTTGGTCTAAATTTCCCTGACAATTCAGATTCTGCATTTGTTTTTAGTTTAGGACTAATCTTAATCTCTGTGTTGAAATTTCATTTAGTATATAAGTCAACCCACCTCCTGTGGTGGTAGATCTTTGACTGTAAGACCTTAGATGACTGAATGGTTACACTTGGTTTTCCAGGAAATGAACATGTAACCTTCCTTTCTTTCAGGCAATAAAAAAAGGAAAAGGTCTCGGGAAGGGGACAAGACACCAGAGGACAACCCAGAGCAACCTTTGGTGAAAACCTAGCAACACGCCTACGGGGAGGGCAGGGGACAGGGGTAAACTAGATTATTCACTCCCATGTCGAAATGCTACCGATACGTAGTTAGGGGGTTTCCAGTTGCTGGCTGACTGTGGTGGGAACAGGACAGGAGGGTAGGAAAGCACAGGGGGAGAACATGTCTGTGTACTTGAAAAGTCTCTCAAAGGTGTAAGGATGGAGTGAATAAGATGAACCACTGACATCCATCAGTGGCTAAATTCATGGCCTCCAGCCCATGGGGGGGGGGGGGGGGCTCAATCAGCCTCCAGAGGACAGATACATCAAACCAAAACCTTTAGCTTTAGAGCGAGATCTNGGGGGGGGGGGGGGGGGGGCTCAATCAGCCTCCAGAGGACAGATACATCAAACCAAAACCTTTAGCTTTAGAGCGAGATCTGTCACTGACTATTAACAGTGTGATAGAAACAAACATTTTCTGGAAATTGAACGGATTGAACATAATGACGACCGTCCCTGAGGAGCTTCATCAGCAGGACACAAAAGGATGCTTACTGGCCATCTGAACTTGTTGAATATTCTCCTAGCATGGCACATCACTTTGTCCACACTAATCCCACAATCTGTGAACCCTACACAGCCCTGCACAGTGGAATCTGTAGAGCACCTTCATCTGCAGGAATATTACATGTGTAGATGCACAAAAGAATGGGCAAGTTGCCCTTGGAAAGTTCAGCCATAGAAGAGGACAGAAATGCCATGTTTTGTTAATAAGAGCCAAGTTGCTGCACTGAAGCTTTAGAACCACACCGCTTAACATGTTTTTGAGGTTTCGTAAGGTTTGGAATAGGAGCGCAACCTGTGAGTGATTTGGCTCTGACCGTCTGGATCCATCTGAGCATCTGGACCCATTACTACAACCCTGATGTGAACAAGGTAGAGCTGCTTGGAGGACTGCTGCCTGATAGTGGTTCTGAACGGCAAAGGATCCTAACATCTCAGCGTCACCAGTGTAAAACTCCAATCCCTGCTACCCAACACTCCTTTACCGACTGACGAACAGCAAAACTCCAAATTCACTCACTGACCGTGTTGTGAAATCTAATCACAACACAATTTGGCCAGACAGAGGATCCCACAGAGAATTCTGGAAAAGTAAAAGCAACACAAGTACCTCAGTAAGGAAATGGGACAACGACTTTATAATTTTGAAAACTACTGAACTTACGGGAAGAGAAATGTGTGATAGGTGCTAAGTGAAGGATATTTAAAACAATTTTAGTTTTAAAACGTTTTCATTAAAATGTGTGTACAAAAAGCCATAGATGAAGAGACAAGGAATTAGAAACCTCTGATGTATCGAGCTACATATCACTAAGTTTCATTTGAGACTCTTCTTTTCCAGAGGATGAAAAATTGCAACATCATTCATCTAGATCTATGTAGACTTCTCTCAGTTGACCAGATAGATATGTCTGTTCCTAACAAAAGCCACTGTCTAATGTAAGCTGTTTATCTTTGTGTCCCCTGGAGAGCTGGAGGTTGATCAGTGTGTATTATTACAGAGGAAGTAATATCCCTGTTCTACTGTGTAGAAAACAGGACAGCAGAACACTATCGGGGCCCTAAAAAACCAGATGGTTGAAGAGAAGATGCTGGAATTGGAAGTTTCAGGTCAGGGAAGCTGTAGTTTTTCTGTTCAGAATGCACAAGCTCTGCTTCATTCGGGCTTGCCGAGCCTCAAGAGACGTGAGCCGCATGGCCAATGAGAACTGGGGGGGGGGGGGGGGGAAAAATCACAGCCAAAGATTCCAAGACCGCTGACATCGGCCAAACGCAAAGAATCAGCATTTGAACTTGAATTTGAACAGGCAGGAACTGGACTGTGGGGAGTGGGATTTTACTCAAAAAGAAGCTGAAGTTCAGCGCTCTTGCATTTGGAGGCGTTCTTTGAAGTGCCCTTTACGGCTCGAGAGACCTTACTTCCTGAGATGTTGCCCACTCTGGATTTATGGGAATGTCTGGCAAGCAAACTGTATCTCTGTTTCTGCATGCTTAGGGTAAAAATGAGCATGATGTTAGATTTCTTTGTGGCCGGGTCAAAAAAGCCCCCAGTCACTTGCGGTGCTTTTGGAGTCTGTGGGGGGGGGTAAAAAAAAAGTCCCAGTCATTAGCATGTGAAATGTGACCTGAGTCCTAATGCTGTCTGACATTACAACACCTCCAGACTTATAAGGAATACCTGCTAATAATTCTCTTATTTTAAATTAAAGATGTTCTAAAAGGGCAGAACAGCGCACAAACACACACACACACACTCAAAAGCACATCCCATTTAAGATGTTATATTATGAAATGTCAACAGTCTGCAGTGCTTAGTAAAGTCTGCATAGCTGTGAGGGTCAGAATGATCACTGCTTCCCTGAGGTCATGAATGCCACTCTGTTCTGGGATGTTTCTGCCCATGATGCCCTTGTCTTGCTGGGGTTCAGAAGAGAGGGGGGTGTCAATTTGTTTTCTCACTCCCATTGCAGCATGGGCCTGTCAGAGATGCTGTCACACTCAGGTCACATGGAGCCGTTTTCTATTGTGCAATACAGTACGTAAATACCGTTTTATGTTAAAACTGCCAAACCTCTCTACTGAGGCAGTCCTGCCGTGGGGAGGCACCGCAAAAGCCATCCTTGCACATAAAAGCGGAAAAGCCAAGAGATTAGCAGAATTAGCTGGTCTGCAGCCTAACAAATGAAGACCCCAACTCCCCTGCGCACGCGCGCGCGCACACACACACACACACACACACACACACACACACACAGTGCCAGGAGCCTCTGCTGGCTGCGGATAGACTGCAGCAGGAAGCTCTGACTAAGGATGAGAGCCACCTGCTATCTGTTAGTCAGTTACCTTGTTTACCACATTCAGTAAAGAGGTTTGGCACAGGTTAGAGAAATAGATTTTATACCCATATACTTTAAAAGAAAACTATATCATTTGTACACCAGAGAAAGAAGAACAATTTAGTGCAATGAGAGAATGATTTTATGAGATATTTAAGGGATACTTTAATTTTACAATGAAATGTATTATGAACCTAAACAATAAAAACTTTAAAATAATATTTGTGTGTTGTGTCTCAGTGTTTTCTCCTCAGCTCCGGTGTCCTCTTAAGTCTAAATTTTGTAATGTTGTTACCAATATACACATGGTGTCAAACTGTTTTTTCAATATCTAAATTTGTCTCTAGAGCCCACATTTTTACCTTTTTTTAGATGATGGTTTTCTCCAAAGCTAAATACTTATTCACCTATTTATATAGCTGGGCAATTTCTACTATATCAATTCAGGGTAAGAATTGACTGAGGGTGTAAAAGCAGGACCCAAGAACCTCTGAGTAGAAAGCAGCAGCAGCAGCAGCTCTAACCACTCCACCTGCTGCCCATTTTCATCCTGAAATGTAAGGATTGTCTGTCATTAAAATTAATTTAAATGCAGTGTAACAATTAAACATCAAGAACTGTAGTCTTGATCTGCATTTTTCTCCACCTCAGTTTTCAGTTATTTGCCAAAGGTTCATATCTGTAGCAAGTTTACAGTGCTGGACAGAGCTATAACCACCAAAACACGTGTCATGTGACCACAGTGACCTTGAGCGGAAGCGGTCCTGCCGCAGGCTGGCTGCGTGCTGCCACTTGGTGCTGATAAGTATTTTAGAAAGATAAAGAAGGCAGACAGACAGATTGATGTTTGTTGCTAAGGAAGGGTTTGACCCCCCAGCAATCTCAACCTGCTTTTGCCCAAAATGAATGTGATCACACCAGTCATTCCCTTTGCAGCTTAGTCAAACTAGCCTGTGTCTCGCCACAGTAATAAGATCATAAAACCCGTTTTTTCCCGTGAATAGAAGAACACTTGAGTATCACAATGCTAAAGATAAAACTGCTCTTCCTGCATAAGCAAATACAACAAACACCATAACTGACAAATTATTCCACAACATAAACCAAAGAAAAATCAAGCTTGTGTTTCATTTTTGAAGTAGAAACAATCTGTAGAGTTTTTATTGATTTAAAATGAGTGTCACCTGCACCATCCTGTGATTACAATGTGGGGAGGTTTCCTACATGTTGAAATCAGCACAAAAACAAAGTTCCAGCCTTTAGTTAAGACATGTAAAGGCCCAGGTACACGCTGACAAAGTGTGCACACCATCAAGTGGTGCTGCATTACCCACTTATGTCAGATCCTATGGCTTACATTTTAAACATAGAAAATTTTAAAAATGCCAAATATAACTTTGCATAAATTTGTTTATCCACATCACCGAAGTCTGCTACCGAGTAGGTATGTGCACAACGGCTATTCTGTCCTCAGTCTTCAGCGCAGCTTTCTGCAATATTTTTTACAGAAAATAACAAATGCAATCAGAGAAGCAGCATCCTGTACATTTCATGTCCGAGTAGACAATAAAAACCCTTACATTTAGCGTCTTCACAGGACATCAAACCCCAATGAAAGTTTACATAATTTACAGCTAAAAAGCATTAAAGCCCAGTTGATGTTAAGATGTTTTTTGCAAAGTTTAAGTTACCTTGATCTAAAACTTCAAATATTAAAGATTACCTGAGCAGTAATTAATTCTGAAGACATTATTACTTATCTCTCTCTCTAGTTTTTTAGAACTAGCATTCAGCCCAAAACTGCTAAACGGGGCATCGGCCAATTTGTCTTTATGTTAGTGCAGAATCTTATGATCGGGGTTCATTTGAAATGTGAGAACAACAGAGGCTGCATTTTAGTCCTTCAGCAGTCGGCCTACCAAGCAATTAACAAACAGCCACAATCAGGCCGTTTGCGGTGCGTTGCCTAGTAACCAAATGCCATGACTGTTTTCTTTGCTGAGTGAATGGAAGCAGAGAGGCCCAGAGCAAAAATAGGGACTCGCTGCAAGGACACCAAAACACAAAGTGCAACAAGCAAGGGGGGGAGGAAAAAAAAAAAAAAAAAAAAAAAAAGTTACCATACATTTGGCTTAAAATACTGAAATTTTTCACTTCTAGTATTTTTTCTCTAAAATGTAAATTATTCGCATGTGGAATGGTGGCATTGATGACACCCCACCCCGACTCCCACTCTCAACAGGACCAGAGTGGGCTGCCTCTTCATTTGATTTTGGTGACTGCTTCATGGATGGACTGGGCTACGTAGTCTATGTTCTTACTGGTCAAGCCACACATGTTGATGCGGCCACTGGACATCAGATAGATGTGCTTCTCTTTGATCAAGAAGGCAACTTGTTGAGCTGCAGGGGGTAGACAGAGTGAACAGGGAAGGGTGAACAGAGACGGGAATGAAAAAACAAAACAAGAAACTCATTTCCTGGAACACTGTGGAGTGAATAGTACAAATACAGCTGTATACTTCAAAAGACAGAAATAGCTTTTTTATAGCTTATATAGAAAAACGACAAAATGTTCCTACTGAAATGGGTTGTTACTGTAATGAACCGTTACTAGGGTATAACTGACTGGACAGAAGTGAACAAAACGACGAAAGTGCAAACTGTCACACAAGGCAAAGCCTGAGAATGCAGATGCTGGATGCAGTACTGCTACCTAGCATCACACTCATGCTCTATTGGATATTTTATATACACACACACAATTGTTGCTTAAACTTCCAAAAAAGAAACCTAGCTTGATTTTCATGCATCACTTAAGCTGGAAAGTAGCTCATGTGTGGGAAGAAAATACAATATTTCCACCCTGAAGCTCTATCTCCTCTACCAGCCCTTAGTCTGCTGTTGGATGAACCTCATACGGCCTATTCACTGTAAAGGCCAGTTGGTAGCATTCCAGATTAAAAGAAAAACTAAATTTCTACTGGAATAACAGCAACTCAGACTTAAAACATGTCTAAAGGAGCACATCTTACATAAAGTGGAGCTTAGGGGTAAAGAGCTGAAGTGGGCGGGGCAGGGCACATACGGTTAAGGCCTGTATAGCTGAACATGCCGATCTGCTGTGTAATGTGGTCCCAGGTGCCTGGGGTGCCCAGGGCCTGCAGCCTGGCCTTCAGCTCTGCCCTCATCAGCAGCACCCTGTCTGCCATGGTCTTCACATTGTCCTTCCTACAGACAGAGCCACAGTTTCTCATACCTTTTATACATACACAGACAATATTACAGCCCTCCTCAAACATTCATAGAAGGTCCACACATCTTGAAGAGTTATCATCCCATGCAAATACAACATTTTCCTTTCGTAAGAAGTCTGAAAACTGAAGGTATTTCCATAATTCTAAGAGCCAGAGATGTATTAATGAACCAAAACATGCTCCCTACATGTATTTATTACTGCTGAAATAACAATGTAAATAATTGGCTGGATGCAACTGTGCAGAGGTTTGTGTGAGCAGCACATTTTAGGCAGACATCAGGCTGTAGAGTAGTACCTCAATTCTGAGGACTCTGGACAATCGGGCCACCTAGTGGAGAGAAGGTGGAGTGTCCTACCATTCTTTGAACAGCTCTGGGTTGTTGAGCGTTATGGCAACCACTCGGGCTCCCTGTGATGGGGGGTTGGACCAGGTCGTTCTGACAATCCTTGTCATCTGGGACATAATGTGGCCCACAGCTTCAGCCTCCTTGGCCACCACAGTGAGGTTCCCCACCCGCTCATCTGCAAAGAGAACACGAGGCTTGTCATCAAAGTAATCTGTATGAAACAGCAGTGACACAACAAATAGTTGTTGGTTTGAATCTCAGGATCTTAGGAAGCACTCACTGTACAGGCCAAAGTTCTTGGAGAAGGACTGGGCACAGAAGATATCGAATCCCTGGGAGACAAAGTAGCGGACAGCCCAGGCGTCCTTTTCCAGGTTCCCTGAAGCAAAGCCCTGATAGGCCGAGTCGAAGAAAGGGAACAGACTCCTCCTCTGAGGGGGTGGAGTGGAACACATTAGAGAGGAATTCATTCAACAAAAATATGGAAACCGCAGTAGAACTATCTGCTGAAAAGGGGATAGCATCCCATCCCTGTACAGAGTTTCCCTTCAAAAGCACAACCCCTCACTGCACTGTCACCTTCATGACATCAGCAATCTGCTTCCACTCCTCCTGCGTGGGGTCCGTGCCTGTGGGGTTATGTGCACAGGCGTGCAGTATGAAGATGGAGTGCTCAGGGGCTTTCTGTACAGTTTGGGCAGAAAAAAAAATCCCTTTAAAAAAAATCTATTTAACATCTTAATAAATTAAAACAAGAACATGTATTACCACCTGGTGGGCACATTACTCTATTTAGCATTGGGATGCAAGCACATGTCCAAGTTCTCCAGCTGCAGTCATGGGTAGTGAACCACAGAGGACGAAGCTCTGTTCCGGTAAGCTCCACACTCCCCCCGCTCACCTCCATGTCCTCAAGTAACCCTGCTATTGCCAGCCTCCGTTTCTCAGTGTCCCAGTACTTGTATGGCCGGATGTCTGTGAATCCGGCATCCATGAAGACACCATTATGGTTCTCTACGGGGGGGGAAAAAAGTTCTGAGTGACAGCGCAGAACCTGGACACAAATTCAAGGGGAACATTTCAGGAATTTAGAGAAAATGAGCTTTGTGAAACAGTGAAACGGCATCAAAATAAAAGGCAGCATTGTGGCACAGAGGGGAAGTGGGTTTGAATCCAGCTCAGTTTGCATGTTATCCTTGTATTTGAGAGGGATTTCCAACAAAAGTCCATTGGTGACTCAAGTACTAGTAGTGTGTGACTGTGACACTACATGACTATGTGCATGGGCAGATGTGCAACTACCCTCCAGACCACTGCAACCCTGCACTGGACAAGTAGTTACTGATAACAGAGAAATGAATATAATAACTAAAATAAATCCATTTTGGTAGATAAGAGCACGTTACTGCCAAGCACATGGACCCATCATTAATGGAGATGAACACACTTTCAGAGCTCAGAGCGTTGGCGACTGCACAAAATTTAAGTCCTAAGTTTTTAGGGAGTTTTACATTCTCCCCTACCATCCCAACCCCGGGCAATAATGTGTTTTAAAAGGCGTGAGCAAAACACTGAGCGCAGCCTCCGGTAACTACTCACAGTAAATATATATCTAAACACACTCTTTTCTTCTGATCCCTCATTGCTGGGGGTAGGGTGCCCTGACACTTACCCCATGTTGGGGTGGTGACATACACTGGAGTGGATGTGTTGTTGTTTCCATTATACCAGCGGCGGAGGAACTCTGCCCCCATCTTCAGCGCTCCAGTACCTCCAATGCTCTGTACACCACCAACCTGTTGGATACCCGCAGCCCCAGCCCAAAAGCAAGTTCACACACACATGCGCACCTGGTTCTGTGGAAAGACAGTGGAACTGGGCTTCACCAAGGCTGGAAAGAAAAACCCCAGTCCTTGCAATTGTTAGAGATGGCAAAACTGTTTGGACTTTCCACAAAAATGGTGAGAACTTTCATCATTAATGACCACAGGCATGGTCCACCTACCCTCTTTTCCTTGATGGCAGGGCTGTCATCCCCCAGGATGATCCTGGAGGCACTGGAACAGAATTCAGGAAGCCCCAAGACAGGCAGGTACTCATGGTTGAGGCTCTGGTCCTCCACGATCAAGCGCTCCACCTTCTTCACCACTGGAAGCACCCATGGCTTTCCTTCATCTGTCCTGTAGGCTGGAGAGGGGGGTGTGGGACTCAGATCGGGTCTCTGCACTGTCACCGAGGCAAACAGGGCAATTTCCACCTAAGGAAAGACATCAGCTGGCTACACTAGGAGTGCCATATATTATTGACCTAAACTCAGGGTGTCAAGGTGCGAGAGAAGCACCCCAGGCCACACACAGCCATTGCCTTCCTCTGTTTTTTTTTTTAAACCCTTTTTACATAAGTGGAATGACAACAGTAGTAGAAATGGGCACAGACATGGGCAGATCCCTTTTTTACCCTGGTGGTAAAAAGCAAGCAGCAAACTTTGCACATCCCCATTATCACCCAGTTCAACAGTGAAGTGCCAAATGGTTAACTGTCCTGCTGAGTCAGAACAGGCAATTAATTATTAATTTTATCAGGTGGTTTGTGTATCACCTGAAAAAAAGACCTTGAGACCACAGGAACAATTACACAATATTAACCCCTGATATAGACACACACAGAGTTTAAACCGTTTATACGACATAAAATGACAATACGTACCACATAAATTCATGTAATTCAAGACCTTCTATTGACATAGAAATCAACCCCCAGAATGTGGGAGGGGCAACTGTGGGACCCCATGCTGTCCCAAGAGAGTAATTTTGAGGTCGCGATGTGGGATAAACGTTGAATTACAACATTAGCTTTTTTTTTTTTTTTTACACTTTGGTTATTTTTAAACAATTTTCTACAACTTAAAATTCATTAAAATATTTGGTTTAAAAAATAAAAATGTTCATAACATTTCAAAATTTATGACATTACCATTACTACTATTGTAGACCCACAATAACGTTGAAATGTTCAGAATACATTGTTATTTTAAAAAAGGGTATGAATTTTAAGATATACATAATTATATTTAAAAATAACAAAAACCAAAATTAAATAAAACTAAACACTGTAACTGAACACTTATCCCACATTCAGACCTCAAAATTACTGCTTTTGGAGTTGCGTGGTATGAACGACGTCACCCTGGCAGGAAGACATTACGACATTGTTCACAAGTCAGGTTCCTTAACTACTGCACCACCCACTGCGTGTTTGCAACTTCCTACCAAGGAACACAGAAACCTTTGCCTGTGATGCAGTCAGCAGCTATGCTGTGTGGTTAAACCACATGGTTCTGCCACAGACTTTCCTTAGTCAAATCCAAGGTGTAATAGAAAGACACCTGCTGTTTCAGTGTGTGACAACATTTCCAAGGCTCCTTATTTGGTGGAATAGTGCCAAATTCAGTGCCCACTGAAGGTATCACTGCCTGGTTGGGGGGGGGGGGCTGTGGAAAGAAGAAGTGTGTAGCTGAAAGCAAAACTGTGAAACTTAAGTCACGCCCCTAACTTGCCAAAACATTCAGGTTGTCATCATCATATCCACTTTGACAATTTGTCCATGTATACAGCCGGATATAAGACAAGACCCCCTGCCAAGGGAATATTCTGGGATCATGGCCTTTCAACGACAGTTAGTATCATAGTGGTTAGACTGCCACCCTAGGGGTGTTCTTGAGCCAGGCGCTTATCCTAAATTGATACAGTAAAAGTTATACAGCTGCACACATGGATACATTTCTGCAGGTAGCTTTGTGTACAAACCAAACAATGTAAATGGCCTTGAAGAAAAGTGTCACAAAAGATGACAAACAAAACACGTAACAATGACCTTTAAAATCCAGCTCAACACTTCTCCAGTCTTCTTCGCACCAACAGCAAGAGGATGAAAACTACAACTACGAGCGATATCGCTTCACGATTATGTGTTGGGGGAACATGGGACCCTTGACGTTCACATTAAAAGGAAAAGCATGATCAAAGCTGGACATTGCAGTTACAATATCTACAGTCCCTGGCAGCATCAGCACTTGGAACCACGACAGAGCCCACAGTCTACTCTGGTCTGGATCAGTGAACCTCAAACAGCCCACAAAGGCTTGACGTGTCAGCACTTCATACAGGATGCAGTTCACACTGACAGGTACAAACAGCACACCACCAGATGGCTCATTGTTCCTACCCTGCTTACAGGGATCAAAATCCCTGCCTACGCAGAATGGGAGTGTGAGAAAATGTCACATGCCGGAGTGTCCACTGGAACAAGAGAAATATATATATATATATATATGCATGAAACACATACAAGTGTCTAATAAACAAACACACTCAACAGCTATAAAGTGACAGCAACCTCCTCCCACGGGACACCGGTAAAGGACCGGCGCGCGACACGCTGCTTCCGTCTGTTTAAAGGCTTTCTTACCTCCCGCGCCCAAGTTCACTTTCTTCGGGTGGGAATCCTGCTGAAAGTCCGTAGTGAGCTTGAAAATGGCCACGGGGGCGGCCTGCGGGACATGGCTGAACACGGACATGGCACAGGGTGGAAAGGGAGACGCGGGGCGCAACTTTACCGTTAAAAAATAGCGATTGTAGAGCTTCACTCAGGAGAGCAGGACTGCCGTCACCTACAGCTCAGCGCGTGAGGGAAGTTAGAACGGGGGGGGGGGGGGGGG
>UFQX01000303.1:566430-628287 GCA_900497675.1 Arapaima gigas
GGGGGGGGGGGGGGGGGGGGGGGGGGGGGGGGGGGGGGGGAATTAGCCAATAAGCGTTTACGCAACCACGTGTAGACCAATCACACTGTGGATTATAAAGGTCAAGGGGCATAAGAGTCTATGCGCGACTGTTAGGAAGTTGGATTTTTGAGTGAAACTTTTCTTTCATTATTTAAATGCAAACATAATAAACAAATACATATTGAAGAGCACAAGATTAAAGGGAGTTATATCACCAACTGGTAAAAAATAACAGTGGGGTGATACGAAGATACAGTAAAAAGCACACAGATAAGAGAATTGTTAAAGTTAACGATATCCTTGCAGCGATCTTAGTGGAGGAGATTTTTTTAGGAGAAGGGATAAGATATTCCAAATCGTTTACAAAGAATTTAGGGTTTGGCCTAAATGTAATACACCTCCCTTTGAGGACATGAACGCTGCCCCATATGCAAATGCGACTTAACGCATTTTTGTCTAAATCTTTATTCTCAGATTCACGGGCAAAGCGAAAGAAGAAAGCTGGAACATGTGCGGAGAAGTTATTGAAAGTTTCATATTTGCAGACGGAGAAATCAAAGGTCAAAAAAGGTAAAACGCTAAAACGCAAGAGGATGCGGGAGGTGGGGAAGGCGTAGAAGAGTTACCCAATTAGCGTCGTGGAAATTCGGGCTTGTGCACCATTTGACCAATTACAGTGCAGCTTTTGAAGTGGGCGGGTGTGTGCATAATAAACAGTGGAACGAAAACGGTGCCGCATGTTGGAGGACCTAGTGGAGTCGATGTCCTCTGATCCACGTGTTAAGTTTAACTTGGGGAAACTTTTGTCCCTTCGACGGAACATATAATAATGTTAAATTAACAGGCGGGAAAATGTTTTGCTAAAATTAAAAACAAAAGGCCAAGACACTCCTTTTCACAGGATGCTTTATTACTGCTATGCATTATTAGAAGATCCTTTATGTTTTCTTTCGGCTCCATGTAATTTACATTCATAACTCATAGTAGCATCGCTGTAATGCATTGTAATGTAACAGGCTAAACAATATAATAAAAACTTGAGCATTGACGAATAATAAACTTTTTGACTGAAATATGCAGTGTTTTGATTTGATTCAGAATTCTGTCAAATGTGAGGCTCCTATATGACTTATGTCAATGTAAATTCATTCTTATTGGCTTAGGGTTACAAATATTGTACTTTTAAAACTTCCAACACTTCATGGTCGGATGTCAGCGTGTTCAAATAGTTCACGATTTCACCACAGGGGGGCGACCAGAGCCAGTAATTTCCCCATTTTTACTTCCTAGTTTGGGTTGAACTGTTAGGCCTAAAATCAGCAGAAATCCTCCTAATCCCGCCGCAAACCCCCCATCCCTTCACACACATGCTTGCCCACCTTATCAAAGAAATAGAGAGCTTTGAGATAGCAAAACAATACCTGTGTCAACACTACTTCACCCTTTCTCATTACAAAAAGGAGGCTGTATATCAAAATATGAGCTTGGACGTGTGCCACTTGCTGGTTCTGGCCGCCTGGGCTGTATGAGCTAAACAGTATGTCAGGCCTCTTTGAACACACCCCAGGTAAAACTTAAACAAACAGCAAATGATACAAAGCTGAATGGGAACTATCTACCTCGCATCCATCTTTACGGAGACAGCATGTCGACAGACTGAGGGGTTGTGAGCTGCCCCATTTGTCTTGCCCTGCAGACTCTGTGTAAACATGCAGCCATTTTGGTCTCCTTCATCAGAGATACAGTGGCTGACAAACTGAAGCGCCTTCAGGTTTAAGACCCTTCTTCGTGGTGCATGGTGCGTCTACAACAGATCTCATTCCACCAGGGAGTACGTCCCACACTGCACCTTCACACTCCTAACCATGGCATCCACGTCAGGAGCTGCACTGCCCTGT
The DNA here is from genome assembly GCA_900497675.1 of Arapaima gigas. Classification (NCBI taxonomy): domain Eukaryota; kingdom Metazoa; phylum Chordata; class Actinopteri; order Osteoglossiformes; family Osteoglossidae; genus Arapaima; species Arapaima gigas. The sequence goes on from UFQX01000303.1 coordinate 568,350, forward strand.
TTCTCTGTCTCTTTTAAAGAAATGATCGTGCATTTCAAAGTGCAGGAAGATAATCCCTGGGTGGACAGTGATTGAGTCAATCTGTCAAATGTATCTGCGTCTCCCAGCTCCTGTGTCCTCGGGGCCCGACTACCTTGACACTACACACCCTTTTCTCACTCGACACATTGTTTACCACTTTCCAGGGTTGCTCTTTTTTTTCCTGCCGTGTTTCTTAACTATTGTTTTACCTGGTGGGTCTAGAACATCCAGAAGATTCTGTGCTCATGGATGGCTTATTCTGGTCATGGAACTGTATGCTATCTGTGTGTTAGGTATGTGCGAGCTGTATGCCAGCACCCTCTACTTTTCCAATAACCTTTTTATTCACAAGTGGTCTCTGTTCTCAGATGGCTAACCTTGGTAGTGTGTCTAATAAAAAGGTCCACTTTAGTTAAACTTTGGCAGTAGTGAAGTCAAGTGTTCATTATGCCTGGATTTATTCTGTTAATTTCTCCAGTGTAGGACAGAGTTTTTGCGCAGTCACGAGTTATTTCTGTATGAAGTGCTTTTAGACACAATGGAAGAAATGATCAATACGTTAAATGCATGTAACATAAGTTTACGCATAAAACCTGTACAGTATTTGGAGGTCATGTGTCCCTCAGCAGCAGAACTTCACCATCACTGTTGGCTAACTATACAGCCTCAGCTGATGAAGGGTTTGTTGTTCAGGCTGTGGTTTTTGCCAGGAGGTGCATACACACATAATTCAGTTTACCTTTGGTTGATATGAAAACAGCCCATGGCTACCCTGATTTTTTTCTGCCGGTGTCACTTTTCCCACATTAGCTGTGTGACAAGATTGACTGTAAAGTCGTGTTTATCAATGTAGATCATAACTAAACGTGGCAAGTTAGTGTGCTACTAACAATGGTGGACGGGAAATGTTCTAAATAGCTGTGACACATATTAAATTTAATAATGTATATTAATTTATGCAGTTTTACAGATAAAAAAGTCTCTTCAGGGATTAGCAGAAGAGAACAACAGCTGCATCCTTCATGGGCTGCCCAGACTGTCAGCAAACACACCTCTGTGATAGATAGATAGATAGGTAGATAGATAGATAGATAGATAGATAGATAGATAGACTGATTCCATGACTGTAACTTTATTATTCCCTAAGGAAACCGTACATTTGCACAATTGACTACAGCATGTGTGCTTAAACATGAGCCAAAATCACCCTCTGACGTCTGAATAAAGTTATGGTTGTCTTGAAAGGGATCATCCTTCCCAGGGTTTGGACCCAAGCACCTGTGATCACCACCTTGGTGATAAAGATGAGGACAAACCTACAGTGGAGCCCCACAGTCTCCCACAGCTCTATTTGGATTCTGATAACAGGGCTGAGGGGCAGTTCAGGCCGCTTGTCAGTTTGTTGTTTATGGGATTTCTGAGCTCCCTCTTGCTCAGCAAATCTGGATCCTCTGGGTGTGCCTGTGTACTCTGAGGGGAAGGGGGATGTCAAACAGGAGATGTTGCCCAGCTCTGGAAGTGACCGTTAATCAGTGTAAATGCCCACCCTCCCACACATCCAGCTGCCAAACCCCCCCAAAGCCTTACTGATGTTTGCAGAGAGGGCCAACTTGCATGCAGGATCTTGTCCATTTTACCATATGAGGGATCCATTCCACCACCAGCATCTACTCAGGTCCTCCAGTCCTTGCAAATATGTGAGGTGTGTGCATTGCTAGGGGTAGACTGGAGGGTTTCTTGGGGATGTAGATTTAGTCACCCTGAAAACTGGGATTAAAAAGACAATTTTTCAATCACCGGTCTTACATTGGATTGGTTTCAACAATCACAAGGGCACACGCAGACGCACTCTCCTGTTTCGGGACAGAGCTGGGCTTGACCAAACGTAAATCATCCAAGTGGTCTCCTTTCCAGCATTCCTTTGACCCCTGTGTTTGTGGCACTACAATGTAGCAGACGGTGGTCTGTGACAGGGTCTGACTGGTAGGGGGCTGGGGAGGAAGCGATCCATGTAGATACACATAAACAAACAACATTCCTGCCAAGACTTTGCTTGTGTGTGCGTGTGCGTGTGCGCGTGCGTGTCTGTGTGTGTGTGTGTGTGTGTGTGTGTGTGTGTGTGTGTGTGTGTGTTTGGGAGGGGGGGCATTGACTTTAGTCTCATCATCCCTGGCACAAAGGAATGCGTCGAATGATTGTTTTTCAGACCACATGCCTGCCGCTTTGGCTTTTCGCGGGCAGTGGCCTGGATTCTCAACAAGGACTCAGTCTTATCTTCAAAAGAGGAAAGACAAAACTTCTGGTTCCCCAACACAGAGGCCGCTACCAAGGGCCAACCTGCATCCTCTTGCGAACAGAACCTGCAAATGTTAGTCATCGCCAGCGGCGCTTGTGATGAAACTAATCGTTCATGAATAATGCTGTTTACCATTCATCGCTCACATTCTTTACCATTCATGTTGCACACTGTCCATTTTAGCAGACATTCGAAAAGTGACTCACACAGCTGCCTTCGAACAAATGCAGTGGCAAATCAGCATCAACTAGTCTCAGTTTTACAGCAATACTGATAACTTTCCCTGTTTATGGGCTGCATGGATTAAGTTCTAATCCAAATTGTTTATTTCTCCATCAAGTACCACAGGAGATAAGATGGCTTGGATTGCTGACACACCTTTGAAACTGGTCCATATTATCGGCAGAAAACGCTAGTTTGCTGCACAGAGATGAACTATATTTGGAAATGGGCTGCAGGTGCCTGTAGTGGTTGTCATTCACCTATTGCACTCAAAAGACCTGGGCTGAAATCCCACCTCTTTGCTGTAGTACCCGTTGACCACGGTACCTGATACATTACCCAGCTGTACAGTATAAATGAGTAAATCATTGTATGCAGCTTAACATTGTAGGCTACTTTGGATGAAAGTGAGCTAAAGGAAAAAATACTTCCTCTAAATTCCTTTTTCAGAATAAATACAAACATTCAAAAATGGCCCTAAAAAATGTACAACCTGTTCATAATATTTAGGAATTTATATGTAACTGATATGGAATAAAATAGATTGTAATACAAGCCAGGATTTTTATTTTTAGTAAATAATTTAGCAAATTCTTGAAATATGGAATTCTAGAAAGAAATCAAAATATATTTTGAAATGTATTGTAATACGGTTTTGAAATGAGAGCTCAGTGAGTCAGTGAGCATGGAATCAATGTCACAACCTGGAAACGGCTGAAAGAGAGGGCACTCGGGTCGTGTACCGACTATAAAACTGTACTGGTTGATGGATATTGTGTCTGCGCAGGTCAGTCCTCAGCAACCTCTTTCTTAACAATGGGAAGAAGTGACATTTCCCCCAGTGTTTGAGACCAAAAAAACCCAGAAATGCTAGCAGCAGCTTGATTTATGAGGCCCCTTTACGCAAAGCATTTGTTGAAATATCATTGACATGTATGGATATCTGGCGTCTTTTGTGGGAACACCATTTGACAAATGAGAAAAAAGTTTTTTTTTACTATTTAGCTAAAAAAAATTTTCCATATTTACAAAATACCTACTCTGTTCAAGGTCACAGTGGCCTGGAGCCTAGTGCAAAATTATCCATAAAAAAAACACTTGCAAGATTTGAATACCAATGAAAACTGTTCATTTTGTATTTTAATGCAATTTTAAAGCATGAATAAACCATTTTAAATTAAGAACCTCAGTAGCTGCAGATTATTTAATCTATAATAAATTCAGGTTCCTGGTAAGAGTGCTGTGGACCAGTTACTGCTGTAATAGAAAGACAGTGTATTAATATGTACAATGAGCTCCCCTGCTGAAACATAATCTTCCCCGTGTATATTATTAATAACAGCTTCTGTAAAGAAGAGCGTTCCTGTGGACCGACCATTAGCCTGTTAGCTCCCGAATCCTCAACTAAATCGGTCCTGCAGCTTAACAATGGGACTGACGTCATCTGCAATACGTTTTTTTATTTTGTGACCCTGAAGCAGGATCCTGTGCATTTATGAACACCAACGGCAGGTAAAATAACAATTTTTTCATGGTGACGTTTTCATGCCACAAGTGTGTGCGACTGCCCGGCATGAGTGATGACCGGGATGACATTGGACACTTGGGTGTACTGGTTCCCATGGGAACAGGAACCACCGCCCAACCCCCCCAAAGACCGGTGGTGTGACAAAGTGAAGGACAAGGGGCCAGCTGTACGGAAAAACACCCAGACACACACACACACACACATTCAGCGGTAGGAAGGGTGCTTTTTTGCTTCAAGGACACCAACTGCCCATGGAGCCTAAGACGAAGCCACCCTTCGCTTTCTTCCAAAATCCCCACATGCTCTCCAAGGCTGTTTAATACATATTCTCATTAACAGTTCTGACTAATTTATTTCTGTGTTTATTAGCAATATGAAACCATCCAATGATGTGGCAGATAAGGAGCGTGCAGCCTTATTTACAGAGCAGCCCAGTTATGAATGGGGTAACTTGCCTTTCTGAAAACAAATTGTCATCATGATGGAGACACCACACGGGGAGCTGAGAGGAGCAACTCCGCTCGTTCTCAGCAAGATGTTTACAGATCAAACTCTGTGCATTTTTTCATTTTTTCAACACTATTAATTCCCCAGCAGTGAGTTACCACAGTATTTCCGAGATTCAAGATCTCAGCTGCTTACACAGCGCAGATGAACTTGCTTCAACCCCCCTTTTCTTTATGCTGCAGAGTTTTTTGTTTTAGTTTTAAATCACAGAGACAAGAGTCAGTACAACTAGATGATCTTTGGTCATAAAATAATCATTACGAGCAAAAATGTTTCCTTTGTCTCTGGTCTACTATGAAGCTGAGTCGTGGCCTTCAAGTGAGCGATCATGTTCGTTTTTACAACAACCTCTCCAGATCTCACACGCACATAGGCACACACACCTGCAAGACCACCGGACAGGCTGAGAGAAATACTGCAGAACACTTTATGAGTCCCAGGAGGGGCTGGGATTTGAGGGGTGGAGATGGGTTGTGGGGCTTTGGTTTTAAACCTCACTCCACTTCCTCTCGCTGGCCGCTCCCAGAAGACCAACTAGAACCTGGTCATCCCTGCCAAGGAACTGGGACCAGGTCCAGCCAGCTTCCATGAGTTACCATCAGTCATCCTGTTGGGTTAGCGGGCAAGAACGCAGACCTGGTCCCCCACTGCAACCCACTCCTTCCCACACAGTCCCAACAAGCCCCCCTGACTGAGAGAGAGCAGAGCCAGGCCAGACCAGGCCAACAAATCCCTCGAGATGCTTCTGTCTGGAGGCAGCTCAGCCCGGCAGCAGGTGGCACAACGGTTGAGGAACTGATCTTTCACGAGGATTGAAGGGCCAGTATGAGCTCTGGAACAGAAGCACTGCAGCAGTCAACAGAGGTGCATGAAAAGGCATCAGCTGAAAAACTAATAAAAAAGTAATAATGTCCTCTGTGAGAGACGAAATTAATCTTCAGCAGAATAAACCTCCTCCGTCTGGAAATTTCTTGTGAGCAACATGAGCTATGCAAATTCCCTAGTTAGCATAGCAGGCAGAGCTTTCATTTTAACGGTGGTTAAAGACTTGTAAATCGTATGTAGCTTAGTGCACAAATTCAACATAGCGCGTCTCGGGAGAAAATTGTGAGACGAATAAAGGTGCTTGGCTTACTCAGACCCTCTTCGGTCTTATTAATTCATTTAAAAACTATATTCTCTTCTATCCTGGGTTTTTACCCACCAAGAGTAATGAACATGTTTATACAAGCAGAGATAAGACTCTACTTCACATACAGAGCAGGGGTCCTTAGTGAAAGCCCTGGAAGATGTCTCTGACGACACGTCTGACCAAACCTCCATATCCACCCTGAGCAAAAGAGCATCGTATCATTATGGAGCAGAATACTGCCTGAGTGGAAACTTTAAATCGCCGGAAAGGCATTTGTGTCTGACCGTTAAACTCAGCAAACTTGGGGAGAGAAACCTCCTAAATGCTGTTGTGGTGTGTCCAGCTGACCGTGGGCATCTTGCACCAGCAGTTCGGGGACCATAGTGAGCAAAGGGATGTAAAGGTACCATAGTGCACCTCGGTGATTATTTCTCTCTTCTACGGAATCTGATAGAACAGCAAGGCTACTGCGTGCTGATGTGGAAAGCTCAACTTCCTGTCATTCTTGAGCTTCTGGTAAGTTGGAGCCAGGATCTCAAGGTGGCGTGAAATGACAGGCGGGGTGTGTGGGGTGGGTGTGTACGCCTCCCAGCTTGCCATGACAGCAATCTGTCCCCACCCTAAATGTTCCCTGTCCGCAGCTGCCAAACACTGACACCCCCGCCCTGCCTCTCTCGGCTGCACATCCGATCCACCAGCACAAGGCCTGATCCTCACTCCACTCCCAAATACTCCAAGCATCCGCCATCCACAATCCCCTCCTATGAAGGCACATACAGAGAAGTCTGCTTATTCCACTCCATCACCTCCCCTCCCCACCTCCTCACTGCTAACACGCATTCACACCCCCATCCTGACGCACACTTACTACATTCGTACACAGAGGTCCCCTGACATGCACTTATTGCACACACACACCCACACACACACACCTCTCCAGTGTGAACATCCCTCCTCCATGACTCGTGGAACCTGGCCAAAGGAATCACATCTCACCGTGGGGTAATTACAATGACATTACACAGACATCAAATTATCTCATAGACAAGGGTTTCGGCGTTGGGTTTCACGCCAGAGGAAATCGATCCCAGCGCGACGGGACACGCCGCAGCGCCCGCAGCTCCGTGCAGCTCGGCCTCTGAGGCGGCAACCAGCTTCTGGAGTCATCTTTTGCAGTTAAATATCACAGCCAGAGCAGAAAAAATAAGACGTTTGAGTTAGAAAAAGGCCACACGTTCTGTTAAGAAATGGCTCCCTATTCTGTGCGCACACGCATAACTGTTTTAATAGTAAAAATAGTATGTGCAATAAAAAGATATAGCTTATCTAAGACACTACAGTGCGATAGCATGTTGCATCAGAAATGAAACCCATTAAAAACTGCTGTGTTTTGTGGATTGTGCTTAATGAATTTGCATGTATGAAAGACAACCTTGACCAAGCTTGTATTGCGCGAATGTCCTGTGTACAGCAAGAGGGAATGGATTAGCCTCATAAAACCCTGCAAACCCGCCAGACCTAAATATACAGTGACGCTAGAGTGAAATTCCTTACCACGTGGAGGGCCTTGACCCCCCTTCCCGGGTCCGAGAAAAGGTCGCTGCGGACATGATGTATGCGCTGGCTCCCCACCCTGCACGAGGCCGCGTCTCCAGTCACCCCCCCGCCTGCGTTTTGTTACCGCACAGGAAACAGGCTCTTCCTCCGCGTAAACAGCGTGCAGGTTCCCGCTGCCGGCCATCGCACGCTAACGGTCACCATGGAGCCACGCACCCGGGGTCACGGCTAGGAGCAAGCCTGGTGTGTGACGCGCCCGTCACAGCTGACTAATTGGATAATTGGGTATTTATATTGTCAACTGACAATTCAGTTCAATGTGCTACTTATGATGGTGAAAAATGACACAGCCGTGGCAGTCGGTGGTCTTAAACATAAGCACGAGTCGTTTAAATATAGAAAATATGTAATAATATATTTTAGGATTACAAAAGGCCCTTCAGGTTAGATCACAGCCCTCTTAGATGTTGCGACGTATTATAATAATAATTAATCGTGACATGCAAGTAAAGAGCGGGTTCCTTAGACAAAAGGCCATGTTTTCCTCCCAAACTCACCCACAGACGGATGTAACTAAGTGGAACTAAGGAGGAAAATGAACCTTCAGACACAACAACCAACCTCGGCAGACTTTAAAAGCCACTTACTCTAAGATTAGTCTCAAAAATCTGAACACGGACATGAAATAAACAAGTCTGGACAGGGTTTGGTAGTTTTTTTGTATTTTAAATAAATGGCCTTGGACTTTATCTTTTAGCTAATATTAGGGATATTATAATATTAATACTAATATTAGGGAGCTGTTTCTACACTTCCAAATTATCCATCCAGTTCTCATAATATTTGACCACGTTTTGCTATGATTAGCAAGATTACAAGACATAAAATTAAAAAAATTACTAAATCATACAAATAACATTATATTGCTATTTATATGCAAAAATAATAAGTGGAGTGGGGAGTTAGGCAAGTACAATTTTATTAGCAGGGTTTAGGTCAGTAACTATCTGCTTTGGTAAGGTATGAAAAAATGACTTGTTTAAACCGTTTTGTGAAAAGTAAGGACCACCTTTCTGTGTCGCAGATTGGGTGACGCTTGTACAGTTTATCTTAAAGTGAATCTCTTGTTACATTAAAATAAAAATGGCCAATTTATTTAGAAAGAACACACCTTCCTTATATGTAAATCTATTTGCCGCTCTTCTCCTGGTGTCTGCATTTGGAGATGGGTCCCTTGAGGGGTCCACTGGTGAGTTTGCTGGATGAGCAGCTGGTTAAGCTGTTAGTTGAGCACCTCCCCGGCGCCCTCCTGAAGCTGGTGGACTGAGCAGGACCGCAGCTGACCGAGATGGATGGAAAGAGGTAGAGCAGCTTGTAAAAGGGTGCATGGCCACAGGCGGCAGAGCAGCCGTGCAGCAGGCCTGTTTACATGATGAGAAGCCGATAAACTCGCACGTCTCCACGGCCTGGACGCTAATGGGGGGCCGGGGGTCGGGGGGGGGTCTTGTGGATCTCAATGGCCTCCCCTCAGGGGGCTCAGGTCCCATACAGAGAAAGTGTTCAGCCCAAACTCCCACACAAATGGCATTAAAACAAATTCACATTTCATGTATGAGAGTTACATTATTTTACCTTCTCATCTTATTCTGCCATTATAGTAATGAATTAACTGGTCAAGATTGCATTTTCACTCATTTCTATTTCTATTAAACCATTCTTAAGATTTTTTATGCAAATAATTTGATATTCAATGAGAAGAACTATAATCACATTTTTTAAAATTATACTTGGAAAAAATAAATGCTACAGCAAATTAAAACTGCAGTGAATTAGAATCTATTAATTGGGTTTTTTTAAGTTTTATAAAGCCCCTTAACCTCTTAGTTAATATACAAGGGTCTTATAACCATTTAAAGCAGACATTGTGTGGAGGCGTTACATTTTTCGCGGGTGACACAGACATACTTGTTCACTGTTTTGCTTTTATTTATAACAACGGAAATCTTTGCATTGTTAATGATTTTACCTGTGTTTATGTTAGCGCCGCCTCACATTTTTAAAAGGAAACGGAGAATCAGCGCATTTATAGTTTGAAAATTAAAAATCTGAGGGGGGTGTATTTTAGTCACGAATAAAGCTGTATTTTTTTCTTTATTTCTCTCAGCACCACGCCGAGAGACACGACCGCGGAACAGTGTAAGATGGTAATAAGAAAATGTGTCTTAATGAAAATGTTATTTTAACTGTCCCAAATAGACTAAAAGCTGGTTGTGACACTGGAAAAAAAACCCTAATTTTTCATAGAGGGTTTGGCCTGTTCGCTGACAGAATACCAGAAACAGAAGTCCTTGTGTAAACCATTCAGTGCCACAATTTACACAGAAGAAAGTGTTGTCTGGCTTTGTGTGTGTGTGTGTGTGTGTGTGTGTGTGTGTGTGTTTTAGGTTAGGTACGTGTACGTCTGAACTCCTGTTATTTGTTCGTTTTTTTGTAAATACTGTAATTAATTATTTCATCACCGAAATGCAGTTTTTCCTTCATATAATACTTTTTATAACAGCACATGGTGCGAAAATGTATACTAATTTTCTTAGTTTGTTAAAAAAAACCTTTTATAAGTAAAATGGTTTACAAAGTAATAAATTCAATATCCTCTGAACATCCTGTTCCTTCTGTCGTTTGCGACACAAATGTTAAAAATATTTTAGTCATTAAAGTTTGACCTAAATGATCATTTACCTTTCACTTGCTTAGTTTCTATGATCCTGTCTTAATTTTGTGGTTCTATAGAAAATACCAAAGAGGGAAATGCATTTAAAAAATCACATTTAAAATCCATCATTAAAAATATTAATTTAAAGCTAAAGGATACCCTTTATTTTGACTATATTATCACATTAGATAATATTTAATCTACAATTGTTCGTAATTTTTTTTTTCAAAGCAATAAACAGCTGTATGGTCGATTTACCTCATTTTAAACGGGCCCCCGTCGCCTGTTGAGATGAGAGGTAAACAAGGAATAAAGACCAGAAGGAGCATCACTGCTGACATTGAAATGACCTCCGCTGAAGCCCACTGACTCACGCCATAAATAACCGTCATAATGTCCTACGCACGTTTTATAAACGAACGGACGGACACAGCAGTTCTTTTTAAACTAAAATAAAATACTGAGGAATGCTCGGTTTTTAAGATGACGTCAGGAAACTTTCCGCTATAGTTGCACAAATTGCATATTGTTATGTAGAGTATTATTTATGATCAAGTTATACGTGCGGGCTCAGTAGGTGACGCTGTAGCTCATGACAATGAAATGAGGGCGAAGCACTGTTCACTATTCAGTTTTCACTATTCGCCGTCCACTGTTCACCACTGACTGTTTAGTTTTCACTTCTTACTATTCACCATGCACTGTTCACTATTCAGTGTTCACCACCCACCATTCACTGGTCACTCGTGTTCACTTCATATTGCTCACCATTCACTGTTCACTATTCAGTGTTCACCACTCACCATTCACTGGTCACTCGTGTTCACTTCATACTGCTCACCATTCACCGTTCACTATTCAGTGTTCACTGCTCACCATTCACTGGCCACTTGTGTTCACTTCGTACTGCTCACCATTCACTGATCACTATTCAGTGTTCACTGCTCACCATTCACTGGTCACTCGTGTTTCACTTTGTACTGCTCACCATTCACTGATCACTATTCAGTGTTCACTGCTCACCATTCACTGGTCACTCGTGTTTCACTTTGTACTGCTCACCATTCGCTGGTCATGTGTGTTCACTTCATACTGCTCACTATTCAGTGTTCATTTGCTGTTCTCTGTTCACTCTTCATTGCTCGCTGTCCACTATTCACTATCGTACTCTGATAAATCCACCCCTGTCTTCATTAGCATATTATGGGTAATATATTTATTTGCCAAATGCTAATGGAGACTCCACTTTTTGTGCTGATGACAACCATTTCTTTAGCTGTTAACCAAAACAGAAATATATATTTTATCAGTTTGGTAATAAATGTAGTCAAGAATCATCACCAGCTTGGAGTGCACTTTGAAGAAGCTGGATAAAAGCTCAGCATTAATGGAGGTCAATTGTCTTTTAAACAGTTGTCTTTCTTATCTGCAACCCTGGTCTGTTGAGCACTGATAACATCTTAAATTGTTTTCTCACAGAAACAAATCATTTATGTCCCAGAATCTGGAGACAAAGCAAAACTGACTCTTTTAATTCAAAAATTAAAATAAAATTCAGAATGAATGAAAAAATATTATATTATATTATATTACATTATATTATATTATATTTTTGTGGAAATGATGCATTGAGGCTATATTTGGTGTTAGCTCGTTTAACCTTTATTTGTAACTTGTAAAAAAAATTATATCATTCATTTCATGATGTAATCTAAGTCTACAAACTATTAGCTGTTTATCACCCGTAGGCTGCACTGCAGGCAGCTTGTGTTACGTGAGCAGCGCTTCTGCTCCTGTGTCAGAGATGTGCATCTTGGCAGGTAAATAAGTTAAACATTTAACACTGTAACACCAGCATGTGAAAAATGAACGACCTGTGCAATTATTTTTACACACGGAACCCTTACAGACGCGTTTTTTTTTTATTAATAAACGTAGAGCAAGCAGAATATATGCAAAATCTGGGAAATCTGCCCTGTGATGGGTAAAGGGTCAAGGGGGTCGTTTCACAGCCCAGTGATACCGGTTTGCTGGGTGGATGGTGAATTTCTTTCCTCATAAAAAATCGATTAGCACCAACCAAACAATGTTTTCGGTTTGAATTTATTTTTAAACAACGTTGTTAAATTGTGTAAAATAAACCGGTTTACAACGTGGTGGTTAAGTTACCTTGCCCTGGCTAATTTACCCATTATCCCTGACAAACAAACACGGGAGTTAAAGATACACATTCTTTGAACAACACGAGTGCAAAGGCCATGTTTTGGCTAAGACCCCCCCCCCCCTCCCCCGCTTCCAGTCTCCCGTCTGAAGAAGTGCGCTGTGCGCGCGCTGAGGCCCAGTTGGTGACAGGAGAATGAGATTATCTCTCTGCCCCCCCCCCCCGCCCCCCCGCCCTCCATCCTCCACCTTTTCTTTCCCTCCGCTTTACCTGCGTCCAGGTATTCGGTCCTGGCGCCGGTGTCCTTCTCCACAGCTGACGGGAGACAAGAGTTGAGAGTCGCTCTTTTGTTGGCGTCAGAAACGCAGGTAAATGGCGCACCTTGAAGTGTCACCTGTCGACACAGCCTGCCCCTCCCCTCCCCCTCCCTACGAAACAAATGAATCCTCACTCATCATGAAAAAGTTGCACGATTTTGAACCAGAGATGGTAGTTGAGCTTCTCCTTTTTCTTCTGACAAACCTTCTTTCTCTTCTCAACAAAAGCTGAAAACGGCACGATTTCCAGTGATTTTCTAAAATCGCGGTTTTCAGATCTTCCTCACCCAGATGGCCACATCTGGTGACACCCTGTCATCTCCAGCTGGTATTTGATCGTCTCACTGCACCATGGGGACAGGTGGCACGCTGGCCAGCCCCGTCGCGCGCCCGTCGCATCCCCGCCGCGTGCAGCCCCCCGCGTGCAGCCCCGGCTCGGAGCCTCCGCACTCTGCTTTCCGTCAGTCCCCTCGAGGAAAAGCTGTAAAAAGAAGCTGGATAATAAGGTGAGAAAATCCGAGGCCTGGATTTTATCCAGCTGCTTTTTTGGTCTTAGCAACACTTTGCTCTTCTTTGTGTTCCAGCCAAGTTACAGGCCATAATAAAGAATTATGAAAGTTGTAATAGCTGCAGCAACACATGAAAACAGGTTCAGCTACTGCTGATTGTCACAGGATTATTATTATTATTATTATTATTATTATTATTAGTAATAGTAGTAGTAGCGGTAGAACTTTTCTATGCAATAACGCAGTCAGAGGCTTCGGTCTTTGGGGACTTTAAGGACTTTTTGCTGCCGTCAAGTGACCTCACGAAACAAGTCGCACAGCACAACACAACACAGTCTTATCACATTCATACACACTAACACACACAAACACACACAGGCACACACCTCTTCAGGGCAAATGAGAAGAAGATGGATTATTCACATGGCTTATTGAAAGCTAAAAACAATGTGCTGAAATAAATTATATATTCATATGTATATATAATGTATATATACATTATTCTTACTCTTCTGCGTAATATCGTTACTATTATTATAGTAATAGTGTCGTATAGGCTATAATAATAATAATAATAATAATAATATATAGACAGTTTTCTATATTCGTGATTGAAGTAATGTTTCAAGAATCGGAAAACTTTAATCTAATTGAACGTGAAGTCAGTTTGAAGATTATGAGAAGCTCATTGACAAATTAATTTTTATTAGTCAGCCGCATTTTTTTAAAAAAAAGGAGGATATTAATGCCACCAAAACCATAAACTAAAATCGAAGCGGACAGAAAGAAAGTTTGAGGCTTTCCTGCAACAATTACCGAATTAATAGATACCAGAAAAATATTTTGCTTGGGCAGTTTGTGCAGGAAATCACAGCGCGGGACTCTTTTGTCAGCCTGAAATGATCGCAGGTGGTTAGAAAGCGAAAAAATACACATCCGCTCTGCAGCTGTTTAGATCATGACAAAAAAAAAAATCTGGTCTATAGTTTATTTTTATCCACGTTCCTTCTACAGAGTAAGAACTAATGCGCATATGCAACATTTTTACCGATTATTACAGAAAATATTTTAGTAATACAGCAAAAAGCTTATCCTTAAGAAACTGTACCGAATTTCCATTAAATCAGTTGTTTGACACAAAATTTTTTTATTAAGCTATCAAAATTCTAATTTAACCCGATTAGTAGGAATTAATTAGAAGAACAAAATTAGAACACGATTTCCAACTGACCTCGCATTTTCTGTGCCCTTTTCCGGCTAAGGGAACTTAGAAGGAATATATTTCAGATTATGTCATCTATCAGCAAATAACAGGATAATTCATAACCTGGTGTAAGATGTGCTCCACTGTTGCCAAATAAAGCAGAAACAAACCATTACAATGTGTTTATGATGTGTTTATAATAAACGTTTGACTGACTTGCTTATTCTCAAGCTATTTACCCCCAGTGCACGTTTGTCCCTCGTTTCTTCTGTTCCATCGGTCCATATTTATTCTCCATAGAAACAGAAAAAGGCAAAAAAGAAGGGCTGTCATTTCACGTTTGATCTCCACACCTGTATTTACCCTACCTCCAGGTTTTGTGTATTTCATTCGTTATTTCATTTAAATTTTATTCGAGCATTGCATCGTTTGACATTTTTTCAACCATTTAGTTACTATTATACCATATAATTTCCCCAAATACACACACACACACACACACACACACACACACAACTAGCTACAAGGCCCACAGAAATCAGAAAACCACGGATTTATAGAAATGGTCCTACTTCTGTCGCCTGATTTGCATGTTGTACAATTATCACTTTCATATCAAAGAAAACAGCGACCTGGGCGGACTTCTGTGATGTTATTATTAAAAACGTTACTTCTGCAACCAGGCATGCTTTGATTTGGCGGATGACCTTTGGTGATACAGATACCTGGGTTGTGTCTGCAGGAGAAAACAGTGTGTGTGGATGTGAGAGGGACGTGTGTGTGACCCAGAGAGACGCACACAGCCACAGGGACACGCAAAAGGACCTCGGCTACGGAAAGGAAACTGATAGCAGCAGATTATATTTGCTAAAAACGTCAATCAGCTTCACTTAAGGAATTTTAATTGCTACTGGGGCCCAGCTTATCGCCTTAAAGGGTTTATTAATAAACTGCTGATAAGGCCGCTTTAAAAGACATCCTCCGACTCCAGCAAGGCTCCGGCACGACCTTCCCTCCAAACCGTGGTTAAATGAAAATATTAACACCCACGGCTACAATTTCACGTTTAAAACTCAAGTTTTTTCGAAATGGATTCCGTAAAAAGCGGATGAGGTTTAACAGATTCAAGAGTGTTGAATTAGCACTCCACCAGTCCATTGGACTGCTGTGATTTGTTTATTGCGCGAAAAAATATGTTCATGATTTTATTCGTATATGCATGCAGGTTTTATGTATATATTTATAGATAACGTGTACACTGGCTTTTTATATTTCTATATTTAAAAAATCGTTTATATGCTACCGTTTTGTTTATTTGCTTGTTTTCATGTGTTATCGCTCTGAAGGGTTTATTAATAAACTGCTGATAAGGGCACTTTAAAGAGCGGCGGTGTCCAAACAGCGTCTCTACCGCATACATACATCGTATTCTTTCCTGTTTTAGCTGCGCTTTGCGGTAGGTTGGTTCAGATTCCGATGGGGTTTGGAACGGGACCAGAACAAGGTTTTGCGTTTTGTTGTTACACGGCTCACTGCAGCAAAAACGCCAAGCGCAGCGCTAGTTCAGAAACAGGCTGAATGTCATTTGATATGCTGTGTAAATATTAACATCCCACCTTCCAAACAGCGTCTCATCCAAAACTACCTGAGCAAAGGCTGTTCAGAACCACACCCTATAGGGACGAGCCCCCCCCCCCCGGTGTCCTATGAATGAATGAATTCCTAAATGAGCGAGTGAATGAATGAATGAATAAAAGGACTGAAATCGAATACTTAAACCAAAGTGCCGAGTTTCAGTTTTAGTGTCAACACCTCAACTTGCGTCCATCCCAGCCACCCCATGTTAGTTTCCACCGATCAGGGTCACTGCAGTTCCAAAAGTTAAGACTTAGTTTTTCAGATCCATAACCTAAAGAAAGATGTTTTATGGCTCTTTCTGTAAACTAAGTTTGTCACATTTAAGGCCGTGTGGAGGAATGTTTGCTGGAAGCATGTGGTGTCCTCCACTCCAGCTTGAAGAAGAAGCTGCCAGCTGCCCCTCGTACTGAAGGAAGACAGAACTGGACTGGACGCACACAAACCAGCTCCAGATCTGTGTGTGTGTTTTACATAATTCACTGAGGTTATCTGGAGTTCTGAACCGTTCTGTAAAGTGTTTTTGACCGCGTAAATGTCCATAAATTAATTTAATACTCATATTACTTTGGCGTAATAAAAGTCAAGAGCTACGTTTATGAAACACATAGATTTAGGAAAAAACGAGCTGCGTTGCTTTCTGTCGTCAGCAGCGTCCAGAGCCCAGCAGGATCTAAGTGCTTGTTTCTTCTCCCGGCCTCCTGCGCACCTCGAAAGTGCCGATTACAATGGCTGCAAAGTAAAATAGGACAAGATTTTCGGCATAAAATTAAAATAGCTGCGGAAATACAAAGTGGAACAAAAATTAAACTGCACCGTTTTACCCTCCTTCAAATGTGGTATCATTAACAGAACACATATCAAGTGCAATAAATCAGAACCAGTCGAGTTCGACGGAACATTCATGTATACATATAAGGTTATTAATAAATTCCACATCAGCTGTTTTATCTCATCAGTTGTACAATAGATATATAATAGATATATAGTTGATAAATAAGGGCAGGTACTAATGTATAAAAGACTGAAAATACAGAAAGAGGCAGAATAAAATAGATCCCTAAATACCTGGAAGCAGGGAAACCTTAATTCTTCACTGTATTCGAGCCTGTTTGGACAGCGAAAGTGTAAAAGAAAGAAATATGAACACAATATAAATTCCTAAACTTTTCTCGTGGTTAATAAAGTTGATCTATCTATCTGTCTATCTATCTTGTAATTGTGGATAAACAGTATCTTAGATGTTAACCGATTTGCAAGATTCTACAGAATGAGTTGCGCCTTTTATTCGATATACAAATCTAGGGATTTTCCCTTAAAACAGTATTTTCAAAAAACCGCTTAGTATAAATATCCAAACCTGAATGCGTGTGTAAAAAACTCTGGACTGCAAAACCATTAGAAATATTTCTTATTTTTCATAATGTATACTTATTTCGAATTATCTATAAATTTAGGGATGCCATTGCCTAAAATGATTATTGAAACGTTTCCATTGGCATAATGCACTATTATTTCATTTCACTCATTAATTCTATTGACATTAATTCGATTTTATTTTGGAGAACTGACGTCTACTGTAAGAAGGCGGGGCTTAAGTTCTACAGGCCACCGCACACACACACACACACACACACACAGACCCAGATACACACACACGCAGACCCAGACACACACACGCGCGCAGGACGCGGTGACCAGTGCGTGTGTGTGTGTGTGTGTGTGTGTGTGTGTGTGTGTGTGTGTGCGCTCGCGTGTGTGCACGCGGGCGCGCGAACTGGCCCAAAGCCCTGTCATTCTCTCCGTAGCCCCACCCCAGGAGCGCGACACCCCCGTCGAGGAGCAGCTTCGGCCCTCTGGAGCCTCCAGCAACAAAACAAGTGAGCGGCTCTGCGCGGAGCCACGCACGTTTATCCGCGCGCAAAACACGGACGTCTGTAGTGATTTTTTCCCATGCAACCCCCTTCGGATGTATTTGGTTGTGTTTCTCGTGAGCGTTCACTTTTATTCATTTTTTTGTTTTCCTCCATCGCTGAACGGGGGTGTATGATATCATTTTTAATGCAACCCCGCAGGAGCTAACAATGCTTCCGAGTCCGGTCACTTCCACGCCGTTCTCCGTCAAAGACATCCTCAAGCTGGAGCAGCAACAGCAGCAGCACGCGCTCCCGCTCCCGCACCCCCACGCGCACGCGGAGCCGCGCTTCCACGCGCCGCCGTCGTGCATGCTGGCGGGGAGCGCGGCGGAGAGCCCCGGCTTCTCGGAGGGGGAGGAAAGCATGTCGTACCTGAGCGCGCTCTCGGTGCGGGACGCGCATGCCGAGGCGGGCCTCCCCCCGGAGCTGTTCGCGCAGTCCGCCTTGGGACACCTGGCCGAGGCCAAGCTGGAGGGGGAGGCGGAGGAGCAGGTCACCGGTGAGTCCAGCATCGCTCAGTGACCTCCCACGAAACATCTTCGTAGCTCGTGATCTCGTGCGAGTTCTCGAGGAGACTGCGGAACATCCGGCCCGCAGTAAATCACAACTCGCACTTCGGTCCCGCCGCGTCTCCCTCCACGCAGCGAGTTAACGCAGATCTCAAATTAAAGGTCATCGTCATATTAAAAAAAGGCCGTTTCGTTTTGTTAAAATTCGCGATGCTTAAATTGTGTTTATTCTCACTCAGGGCGTATAAATATAATTTTGTCAACGAAACCGCATATCTGGTAAGTAAATATCCAGGTAAAGCAAGTCGGCCCTGTATTTCAACAGAGCCGAAGGAGGATGTTACTGGCCTAATAAGAATATTGCATTCACGAAGCAGGAATTGCATATACAACGCTAGTTTATTGCTATTTATTGTGGCATTCGAGCATTATATCTTAAATGCGATTTACTGATTTAATGTTGCAGATAGCGGCAGCCTTATTCACTTTATTTATTTAAGACTTGCTTATGTTTTCATAAAGAAACCTGAAGGTAATTAAAGTAAAAAAATAAATAAAAACACTCATGTCTTAGGTTGGAAGAATTTACATTAATAATAAAAAAAGTCATAAAATAAATGTACACACTATTATACTTTTAACTGACCGTTAGAAAATAAGGCTTTTGCACGTGGGACATACTGGAATGTGCCTTAGTTTATAAATCTCCAAACAATGTAAACCTCCCTGGGCACTCTTGCCCCTTGACAAATCAGGTATATAACGCAACCATTTTAAATATAGTCAGTGAAATCACAACTGATTTATTTTATTTATGCTTGAAGAAGCACCTTAAATAGTTGCTTCGCTGTGTAAAATCAGTCTCATCGTGAGCAGCGTTAAATGTTGAAAGAGTGAAATGCTAGGCAGACGTTTGGACGAGAAAAGTGTGAGCATGAAGCGTTTTTACCAACGAACAAGGCAGTTTTCGACCACAGGAGCACTGATCTCATGTAGTCCTGTGTTCTCCTTGTTCTGTATCGGCAGAAGGCTGTGGCGCTGCCACCAAATCCGGAGACCACAGCAGTGTCCAGCCGGGGGAGCCTGAGAGGCCTCCGAAGCAGCGCACCAGGAGGAAACCCAGGGTGCTCTTCTCACAGGCCCAGGTGTTTGAGTTGGAGAGGCGCTTCAAGCAGCAGAGATACCTGTCGGCCCCAGAGCGGGAGCACCTGGCCAGCAACCTGAAACTGACTTCTACGCAGGTCAAGATCTGGTTCCAAAACAGAAGGTACAAATGCAAGCGCCAGCGTCAAGACAAGACACTGGAGATGGCAGGACATCACCACCCGCCTCCGCCCCGACGGGTGGCAGTGCCAGTTCTGGTTCGTGATGGCAAGCCCTGCTTGGGGGGGTCCCAGAATTACAACGCACAGTATTGCGGGGCAACACCGTACAACTATAACGGATATCCAGCCTACAGCTACAGCAACCCCACCTACAACAACAGCTACAGCTGCACTTACTCCGGCATCCCGGCTCTCCCACCCTCGACAGCTGGCAACGCCTTCATGAACGTGAACCTCGGTAATATCACAAACCACATTAGTGGGTCCCCCCAGCCGCAGACGCACCAAGCAACGGGGGTCCCGCCGTGTCAAGGGACCCTACAGGGCATCCGAGCGTGGTAGTCCCAATCACCACCGATGCCAGCTTCTTCTTCTCTTTTACTTTTAGGCTGGCGTTGCTAAACTAGCATATTGAAGATCTTTTTTTAAAATCATATTCACAAGTTTGTTGCATAACTGCAGTATTACCGAAACAGTGTTCTGTATCACAACCTGTTTGGAGCCGTTCTAAGACATGGCTCAAGACTGTGGGAAAACTTTAAAATCCAATTGTTTACTTTTGTGTCAGTAACCGACAGGGATGTAGTTTAATAATGGTAACAGAAACTAATCTAGGATCCACACAGGAATTCACAAAGAAATGCTGTGGCCCTCTGGTTATCCCAGGATTCTGGATGTGTAAACTCATCAAGGGCTTTTTGTGGCATTTGGAATTAAAGGTCATTAAGACGCAAAATGCTGGTACTGTATATTGATGTCTGGATTTACTGCAGTACTGGAAGGAAACCGGTGAGTTTTTTACTGGAAGACTCAAACACCCCATTAAAGCAGCTTTTCGATCTAAAAATGTCCTAAACTTTCATTAAAGACTAAAGGCCGACAAAGTCACAAGTTCCACGAATGTGGAAACTACCAGCAATAATGTATGCCTAAAAAATATGTAAACTTGTAACTTGTTGGTTAATGCTGAAGACCTTGTTAGTATTAAGCCACGGTTAGGTTGGAAAGATCCCTTTATTTCATTTTTTTAATGTTGATAGCAGTGTAAATGTTATTATTATTGAGGCAGAGGTCATTTTACAAAAAATATTTTTGTCACTCCTGAGATATTATGTTTGTGTTGTATAAAAGCATGTCAGCAAAGTCCTGTTTTGTCCTGATTCGACAAAAACGAAGGATTCGTGAGCATTAATAGATTTTGTAGGTTTTCTTCTGAAAAAAAAGAGTTAAGCAATGGCATGGGTTTTATTAATACTACATAAAAATGATTTAAATTATGATTTGATTCCGCTTACATTATATTATAATCAGTCGAAGTAAAGGACGTTCATATCTGAACATTTTTACCAGATTTCATCGGACTCCTCGCTATAGTATGAATTTTCACCATGTCCATTTAACAGCGCCTGGCTGTTCGCTGTGAAGCCGAAACTTTATCATTTTTATGTTCATTCGTGACAAATACTGCATATATTTTTGACTGTATAAAGAATGCAAAATTTTTTCAAACTCTTGCACAAATCTCTGACCGCTGGAAATAAACGAAGTGATATACATCATCTTAAACAAATACGTTCGGTACACACTACTACTAGTAATAATAATAATAATAATAATGATAATAATACCTTTCGCAAATAGATGTTTCAATATTATGGCTCGCAAAAATAATAACCAAAGATGAATATTTTGTCGTGTTTCTGTTTTTCTTCTTCTTGTTCTTGTAAAAACACCGCCGTGTGTTTATCCTGTAGCAGATTAAACTCTAGTCACAACTAAACTAAAATTCGCTTTTTCCACACTATACCTGTACATACGGCGTGTTGAAGTCGCTGAGAAGTTGTCACAGAATCGGGGCTCTCCACTTTTACAAATTCGCGCATGTTAAACTCACGAAGTACCAAACCAGAGGAACAAAAAAGTTCCTTTTTTATGATTATGTGTCGCTTTCTTAGCCTCTTGCCATGAGGAGAGAGTCTGTCTTGGGACAGTTGGAAAGGGCAGTAGAGACACACTCGAATTCATTGTCAAGGTGCCAAATGGTGTGAAAGGAGGAAGTTTTTCTACACTGAGGAGCTTTAAGGACCCGATTAGGCATCTAAAACACCCTGAAAGAAGCAGTTCCAATTGAGTTCGAGAGTATGAATAATAGTCCTTATTGGATTCATGGACAAAAGGTATGTGGTAGGCAGGCCGGGGAGCGGCGGCTGGGGACCGGGGCCGGGGAATTGACGTCCTAATGTCCCACATTGACGCGGAGGCGGGGGGCTGTATTTTAGCTGGCTGCCCGTGCAGGGATGGATAAAAACGTGTTCACTTTTGTTCCTCGCTTTTTGTTCCGAGAGAAAAGGGCTTCTGATTAGGCGGCGGCTCCCCGGCAGCGCTGCTCCTGCTGGGGCGGCCGAGCGGCCCGGCAGCGGGACGCGGGACGCGCGGCGCTCAATGAACGGCAATTATTGCTACATGTTTAACCATTTTCTCCGCTGTGGAAAAGGGGGGCGAAGGAAGAAGAAGAAGAAGAAGAAGGAAAAAAAAAACAGACCGAGGGGCTGCGGGAAAGTGGAGGAAGCTGCAATGGGACAGGGCCATGAACCGGGCTCCGGAAAAAAAGCACAATGAAGTGCACTTGGGCACATGGCAAACTCGGCCCCACTTGTATTTATTAAACTGCGTGAAATTCAAGGGAACTTGTTTATTCAAGCACATTTTTTACTGTTTCACGGAAAAATAAAAACGCACAGGCATGAGCGGCCAGAACAGGCTTCCCACCAGCCTTTAATGTGTCCACGGGTGTTTGTGCACAGCTTCTTTGAATATTATTGTTAATATTTATAGTCCAACAAATACTTGAGAAACTGTTACATTTCTGTAACTGCGGCATAAATGCAATGGCATATATAAAAATGCTTTAAATTATGACGATGCTGCATAAATGAGGCATGATAATATGAAGGGATGTGGCTGTAAAAATAAAAAAAAGTGTAAATTTATACTACAGACTTGATGCGCCCTGCGAAGTCAGGGGATTTAAAGGCATTTGAATGTCTGGAAAATCTACCATGTAAATGAATTTCTGCCTATTACACGTGATGGTTTGAAAATCGAAAGTAACAGTTTTAGAGCGCAGCCGAAGTTGCCAGTAAAAAGTCCGAGCAGAACAGGGGACACGTGTGGCTGTGAAGTGTGGGAAAGTGAAGCGCAGAGCCGCATACCAGGCCGGGAGATGGGAAGCAGAGTTTAAACTGCGCAGCAATGGATATTAAACAGACGGCAGGCAGCCGTCGCGAGGCCCAGGGAAGCCCCGCATGAAAAAAAAAATAAAACTTGAAAACACACGCACACACATAGAGACACACACACACACACAACCAAGTGCGCAGCCCAAGAGCTTCACTGTAAAAGTAAGATGTAGAAAAAAGCCGGGAAATGACTAGATCTGCTCTTCACAGTTACAGTACGAAGGATTACGTGTGGATTCCAACTAAAAAGAAAAATATAATTAAATACCTTTAAAAGATATCATCAGGTACTATTATAATGCTTTATTTAGCTTATCGCCCTTTAGGTGACTTACAGTGTTAGGTCTGTACAAGTAAAATCAGAGCGATTGACAGCTGGGTAATTTTTGTCGTCTTAGATCAGGATTAAGTACCAGGCCATTCGAACCTGGAACCATCAGGCAACAGGTCTCAACACCGTACCGCCAGCTGCTGCTTTGGGTGATGTTTAAATGAAGAGGCGAAAATAATAAAATAGCCCAGAAAGCAAAGAAGGTAAACTGAATAAAATTAAATTAAAAGACAAATACATTTTGTACACATCTTTATATGTATACGAATACATAAACTTCGCACACGTATTTGCATTAATTGCCAACGGAATACTGCTACTACTAATAATAATAACAAAATAATAATAATAATAATAATAATTGTTATTGTTGTTATTATTGCGGCTATTATTATTACTATTGTTATTATTTTTATTATTATTAGTAGTAGTAGCAGTATTTCTAGGCAACAATCTAATAATACGTTTATTACACTTGAAACCACCCAACAACTTTTTATATGCATCCTAATTTATCACTATTAAACGACAACCATGAATTGTGGATTAATGGAAAACAGTAAATTAATGAAACAATATCTATTATTAAACAATTTGTATTATTCTGTTATTATGTTTACTGTTTGACTTTCTCTTATTTTAAAAAATTGTAGTTTTGACCCAAGATAGGAATAGCACCTGATATTGCAGTCTGGGCGAAGGTGGGTCCACTTCGGTCCACTAGCCGTGTTGCACACAGGACCTTTGAAAAGACAGTTACTGACCCACGGGATGTATAAGGCGACAGATGCTGATCCATAGGGTGCATAAGGTGTGAGTTACTGACCCACGGGGTGTATAAGGTGTGAGTTACTTCTCTAAGGGGGCTGGATGTAAGAAATGATCATACGACAACACGGTTTGCTACCAGCGTTCAACACCCCGTTTCATCCTTTTCCCTCAGTTAAACAGACGAATTTTATCTGTATGGTTGCATGACTCTCCTAACCTTTTCAAATTTTAAGAAACACGAATTTTAAGGCACGTAAGGAGCCTGTTGACTGAGACATTCAGATTTAGCAAGTCGCT
The DNA here is from genome assembly GCA_900497675.1 of Arapaima gigas. Taxonomy (NCBI): domain Eukaryota; kingdom Metazoa; phylum Chordata; class Actinopteri; order Osteoglossiformes; family Osteoglossidae; genus Arapaima; species Arapaima gigas. The sequence continues at coordinate 592,540 of UFQX01000303.1, forward strand.
CCTTCGTTCCGTCTCGCGCATCTGGGGCACAAATTTAACCCGCAACCAAACATCATCTGGACCCCAAGGCTTTAACTCCCGGATGGATCTGCGAGGCTCCAGCAGAAGCTTCAGCACTAATCTGCGGCCGGGTGCAGCAGACTCGCGCATCGCCAGGACCCCCTAATGCACCGGCGCTATTAATGGATATTAATGGGAATGTAAACAAAGGGTCCGGCTCCTCCTGATCCCGCCGGTGTCCTGTGTCGGTGGGCTGCCAGGGACGTGGCTGCCGTCTGAGTAAGTGGCCCACGGTGGTGTGTAAACAGAGGTGGCGACAGGCCGGCGACCCCCGAGGACCCGCGAGGACGCGCCCCCCCCGGCCGAGAGGCGGGCGCATGCGCAGAGCGCAGGATCCCAGATCCGTATCTGAAGCCGCAGAATGAGACCCGGCGTCAAACGTCCCAGCGCCGCAGAGGGGGACAAAGGAGAGGAGTGCCCAGTAACGAGGAGCATCTCGCGAAACAACAGGTTCACTCTCATATCAACAAATCTAACCGCAAACACCGCCAAACACGCCAAATAGTGGCGCATTGTGGTGCCAGATAATCCCACCAAATATAGACGTGCAAGCAGGTCAGTTAACAGCCTTCAGAAGAAAAGTTTTTATTATGTAACACTGGATTCCAGTTGCATGTGCCCCTTGTCTGTCATCATTTACAGTGCACGTCAAATGCAGAAGAGTAAAAATGTCACAAAAATGTTCAGTTAAATCCGGCAAAGCTGATTTATGGAAGCTAAGCACTGGATCAGAGACGTGAAGAAAACTGTCAGACGCAGTAGGCATAATATCTTAAGATGTTGCCGGAGACTCGGGCTGCTAAGCTGAGCAGAAGTCATTGTGCTGAAAGAAAGCTTTTTCTTAATACTGCATATAAAAAAAAAATCCACAGCTATGCTTATGAACGGAAATTGCCTCCCATTTTCCTTCCATTTTTGTAACAGAAATATTTACACAACAGGACCTCAAACGCGTCCTCAGTTGTTAGTGTGTTTTCTCTTGCTGTTGGATCCGTTTAGACTGGGTGAGGATTATCTAAGGACTCTGACCTTTGAAACATTATCGGCCATTATCCTATTTAATATTTGGATAGAACGCGATGGGGGGTTCGAGCTGATTCATCTCTGCAGACATATATTGTAAAAACCTTACTTCTCCGAACACACTTTCAGCCGGACAAGTTTGTTTATATGGGAGTGAAATAAATTATATGCACTTGTTGCGTCATTGCAGGGATGGTTCATAAAGTGGGCTTTTAGGGTCAAAGGATAAGATAAGATGTGGAAAGAAAGTGTAGTCATGCAGTAACATCTGTGCAGTTCAGCTTTCCTATAACCTCCTGAGATTTAGTCCTTCATTTTTGTCCTCTGTGGAGGACAAACATTTTCCAAACCCTCCAGACTATGATGTTTGAGGCACATTTTGTGTTTTTAAGCAACATTTAAAGGTGGGGTTTGGCCAACTTCCAAGAAATCCTAGAAATACGGATGTGAAGTGAAAACAGGACTGTAAAATAATATATTTGTAAGTAGACATGCCTCATACATGATGGTGCAGCAGGAAGATCCTAATGCATAATGCTGACGTTAAAAATTCACAGCCAGAAACGTTAGACCAAGTAATTCAATTTATTTTTGTAACGCTGAACAAAAGATCAAGAGATGTGGCAGTTACACATTTAATGGCTATACGAACTATATCAGCCAGAAAAGCTATAACGTAAGTCAGCTGAGGAGAGGAAAATAACCAAAAGGTGAGGGGAAAAAAAAACCTCTGCGTGTTCAAGTGTCACAGACCGCCCACCTCTGCTAGGTATTCTAGGTAAGAAAAAAATAGATGCAGGTATCTGTTTCCATCACAGTAGCTGACCCACATCATCATGACACTCTTTAGTGCTGAACCTAAAGCGGACTGGACACGGATCTCACATTTGGGATGATCCCTGTTCCAACGAGAAAGGGAGTCACTTTGAGTCACACCTGAGTCAGTGCAGTAGGCAGTACTGCGGTTAAGGTCAAGGTGCTGTAGCAAGAGGGTTATGACTTCAAGTCAAACTCCCCAATTCTGCTGCAGCACACTTGACCAAGATATACACAATTAGTTGTTCTAATATAATAGCTGGGTAAATGTCTGCTACAATAAGACAAATGCATCTGCTAAATGAATAAATGTAAATGGCCGTCATAAAATTTACACACTAAAAACAGTTACGTCAGTATTTAATAATAATGGTAATAAAACGTGTCTCTGCGCTGTGCTTCCAGGTGAGACGACCTAGATTATGGGTAATTCTGGTTCTAACAGATGGGCTTGCGTCTGTGTGTAGGGTAGAGTAAGAACAGGGTCCGAGGAATATTGATAAGAACATAAAATTCATCTATCTGTCTGCTAACATGAAACGCTTTATCTTCGGGAGCAGCAAAGTCTATCGAAGAAACACTGGCCTTCCAGTGCAGGGAAACCAGTGTCAAAGGATGAGAACATAAAACAATATGCATAACTATGTGCTCATCATAGCCGTGTCATTCCAGAACAGTTACTCAATGCAAGTTTTGGCATGTGGACAGAGGCTGAGGGCCGACCCTTCGCTCTTCTCCTCTCTCTTTGTTCTCCTCTCATCTTATTCTGCTCCATCTCCTCACCCTCCTCCATCTCCTCAATCTCCTTCATCTCACCACTGTCCATACTCTCCTCCATCCCCTTAGTCTCCTGCATCGCCTCACCATCCACTCTCTATGCTGGGATGCTGCCAGAGCAGTAACTCTCATTGACAGCTCTGGCAGAAGTCAGATGCAAGGAAAAAGCTCTTGAATCCATGCTTTTCCAAGTTTTCCCAACTAAATACCAGGGTATCGAAGACCTCCCGGAAGTAGCAGCTGAGTCATTTATCAGCCACAGCAATTTCAATATTTATTCTATGCTCGGATTTACTGGATAACCATTAGTAAGACAAACTATAACAAACATGGGCCTTTTCTGGGAATATTTAGTATGTAGAAATCGGGTCAATGGTTTGCCCTGCCTGGTCTTAAATTTTTTCTAAACAGCTTGTTAAACAATACGTCACAGTAAACGTGGTCAGATTGTTTAGACATAAGTGACAAGAGCACAATATATAGCTCAGCAGCTCCTGGTCGAGAACTTCTGCATGCAACGACATACCACGACACAGCTGTACAACTGTTGTTTTACTTTGTTGTACAGAAAAGTGTATTTAAATTCAACATCAGGACACAAATGGATCTGAGCTTCTCCAGTTTTCTTGCATTAGGCATTGTCTAAGTTTTACTGCTGGTCACTGATGTCTGAAATAAACTGCATACGTGTTTATAGGGGGGAAATTTACAAAATTTAACTGGCTCGAAAGAGCCAAGCACTGCAGCCTAATTTGCATATTCCGTGCACATACATATGTATATAAATACATAAATATTTTCACTCACTCGGCTCATTTTTGTTAGCTGCTTATCTAAGTCAGTGTCACGGTGGTTCAGAGTCTATCCCAGAAGCACCAGGCTCTAGGCTCAGGGTTCATCTCAAATGGGACATCAGTACATGACAGGCTAGTATAAATATTTTTAAAATTTAAACAGTTCAGTTTTCAACATTTTTCATAGCCTAAAAATAAATTTGAGGGGAAATCTAATCCCCAGCGAGCAACTGGCCATGTTTACAAAGTCATTTTGAGAAACCAAGACAATAATATAAATAAAGGTAACAAAAAGTATTAAAGAATATTAAAATGTGTCATAAGTACTTTCTAGGCAACTTAATGTCTCATAAATACAGGGTGTTCAACCTTTTTTGTCCAAGAGGCGCAGTTATTACTGTGAATTGTTGGAGAGCATAAACATCATAAGTGACACTCAGAAAGAAACCACTAAAGTGAAAATGACTGTTTTATTGCAATTTATTTAGGTGCAGTGTTTTGCAAGTGTGTGTATCTATGTGTGCATCTACAGTCATGCGGTTTAATAGAATCTTTAAACGATTTATGTTGGTGATGCCTGAGAGGAGCGATATGCTGCAATAAATAATAATTAACAATTATATAAATGTTCATGCTGGACACCCTGAACACAAGATGTTTCATGTCAGACCAACAATGATTTCATCACGTTTCTTTCGCCACCTAGCGGTCAACGTGCAAACTGCAGCATAGATAAAGAGTAAAAATGTAAATCATAACGATATACTGTATATATAATCTATTTCTGTATGTATATATTACTAAAACAAGTGTTATGCCTATTACTAGATTTCTTTAAAGGTATGTTGATGGACATCAGAAATCACTGAATTAATTTCATGATTGTACAGGGTTTTTTTTCTTAATATAAATAATCTTAAACCTTGTCCTGATTTTGCTAATCATATTTTGTTGGGTGGCAGAAAAATATGATGCTGGGCTTGTTATCCAGAGACAGTCAATACTGAGACATCACAAAGTTTGCAGAGTAAACTGACAGTACACACTTACATTTGCAACCACATTTGAAATCTGCCATACATGTAAGTCTAAGATGATTCTTGTATCATATGTCTACTATTTGCCACGTTTTGGTCTGACAACAAAAATATAATAAACGACTTCCATTTCCTTCCATTCTTTCCAATACTATCTAACTCTGGCTGAGCAGAAATTGGAATGCTGGTACCATATTATATATCACCAAACTGTATTGCTCTTAAAGTGTCAAACAGGCAGACGCCACAGAGAGTGATGTGCCAGTTGTAAATCTGTGGGAAGATAGAAAGGAGAAAAATATTAACAAAATATAATGTATGTCACCGAGTAGTAAAGTGCTTTCAAGTCACTTTGTAAAGTCTGTAGCACCACGTGTGTGCATCATGTCACCAAGTTCGGTTCTTCCTCCAGCATCCCCCAATCACCCCACCTTGGGGCGTCTGTTTGACACGACAAAAAACCTTACTGAGGGTGAGAAGTGCCTATGGCTTGAAAAGCAAAGCTGTGCATAAAGAACAAACAGACAAACAATACAGAGATTGAGCTTTACACATAAAGATCTATATTTACATTTCCACTGCACTTAAATTTGTATGGTTTAATCGTAGTTTGACTGGCCTTCAGGTTTTCATCCCCAGGCTGTAATAAATACAGGCATCCCTTGATTTATGTGGTCTGCGTTTATGCATTTGTGCTAGAACGCTATTTGATTTTTAACACCATTGCACAATTTATGTGCCAGTCTGCTTGATACAATGCACTCCAGGCAAAAAAAAAAATTAAAAATTAAAAATTTCAACATCACAAGTTCATCCAAGTGTGTAAAAAATTCAGAAACATTCATAAATTACATTCAGTGTGTGCGATGTACTATTGTACCCACGTCTTCATGTGCCCTGCCGTGTGTTATATAATGGGCATCGTATGCACTAAGAGCACGCCATTACGGCAAGCTATGTTGGGTCCTGGGAAAGGTGGGTGTGATGTTCACGTAGGTGCGGCTGGCGCTGTTGTGTCTTTAAGAGGAAATGTACATGTAAATATTGTGGTCACGTTTGGTCTGTGGATGAGCATTTCATGTTATGGTTCTCTTACACAGTTAACAGCAAAACAACGTTACATTATGGAAATTATTTGAGTATTTCATCTGAGCAATGATAAAATAGCAAAAAAGGCAGATTTTTTCATTTCAATTAGATATATGGATAGACAAACTTACCATTTATACATTTATTAATCAGGCGTATTATCCAACTATATGACACGAGAAGGGGGCAAGGGTGGGGCTTGGTCAACAGTCACCAGTGAGTTCGTACAGCGTTCTTGCATGTCAACATCACCTGGAGGGTTTGATATATATCCAAGCTCACGGTCATACCGAGATAAGGCTATAAAACCTTCCAGAAACCAATCCTCTCCTATCATTAAAAAAGGTCATAAATAAGCTGAACTTACAGTGTACTCTTCTCAGTGTACAAATCTGCAGTCTCATCAAATTGTTACGAAAATATATAATCTCTGTAATGTTTTCCCGCTTTCCTCAAGATGTCCACCTGACATTAAAAACATTTTTAAAAATTACAGCTGATGAAAAACGTAACTACTGTCTCCTTTAGGAAGCTACCGTGACTAAGCTGACCAGCTGTGCTCTGACTATTCCTCGATCCTCAGTTTTGCGGGGATAACCTGTTTGATGCTGAGGTACCACCCCAGCTGGGGAGCTGCGTACAGATCCCTGGAGCTTGAAAACCTGCTCATCCAGTCGTACAACTCAGAGTAAACAAAAGAGCATCTGAACAGACAGGGGGCTTAGATACTGTACAAACATACAATTTTTGAAGTGCAGCTTGTTCGCTTTGACTTGTTCACCTTTTTCATACCAAAGAGCACATATTGCTGCAAATATCTACCTTCGTGTCATACAAATAGGAAGACAGGTACACAAATAGTATCGGTGAAGAGATTAGTTCTGAGATCTTTCTTGGAAGTTGGCAGGGATTTAACAGTTTGAGAGACAGTGGAATCTCATTCCACCACTTCTGGGTCAAGAGTGAGCTGCTGAATTTTTGATTTGGGACCCCTCTGGAGCAGTAAAGGGCCAGCTACAGGGGAGCACAGCAGATTTCCTGGGGGTGCAGAGAATGATCCGTTGCACACGGAGAACAGCCAAGCATCCCATCTTCATACAAAACTGTGTTGTTTTTTCCGAAATTATGAATTCAACCTGACTGGTTTTTGAAACTGGTCACGTGTGCATAAAAAACGGACCAAGGACAACAGGGTTTTCCCCAGAGAATGAGGGGTATATTGACAATAAGTGAAACAAACCTGGGACGTAGCCCCTGTATGTCATAACAGCGATGGCCAAAAAACAAATCAGACACCAAAGGACCATCTCAAAACAAACTGGCCAGTCAAACACATCTCTTCTGCTCCTCCTTGGTTTGAACAAGTCTCTCTCAAATCCTCAATCCAGCTGTCTTAAGCATCCATATTGATTGCCCTTCAGCAAGAAGAAGCTGGTCTTCATTACCTGGATCATGGACAGGCAGTGGGAAGCTCACCAACAAGGGCAGCCCCACCCCATGTCATGACTTCACTGCCCACCAGCTCACAGGAGTCACATCTAACTATGCATGTGTATTTTAAATTTCAACAAATTTCAGACTGAAAAAAAAATGTTAAACCTCATGACAATGAGGTAAGCTAGATGTACTCAGATTTTCAACAAATTTATTAGTAGAGGCACCTGAGAAGTATTGAGTTAGTCTGTTTCACATACACTCCCTTCATTAAAAGTTTCCTCTTAGAGTGTGTTACCGTCCATTACTGCATGTGTTAACAGCTGCTTCCATCCAGAGCACTCTCTCCTGATGGTCTCTGGAACAGCATAGCCTGTCCTGGCTTGCAGAGCTTTGGCTTTCCTCACCATAAGGTTCTGCTGAGCTGTTCTGACATCCTACTCCAGCAACTGAAATCCGAGTCAGCTGGAGGTCACTGTCAAACAAGTGGAACACGGATGGCAGATGCTGCCCCACTGCGAGGTTTTATGTTTGCCTTGTTTAACTGACTGGTGAACCTTAACATATCTCAGGTTCATTTCCTCACATCAGCCGAGCTTTACTGTGAGCTACAACAGCAAACGTGGTCAATGATCAAACTGCACACTCTCAGGCAAATGTTTCTAGCACATTGTCAAAGACCTGGAATGGTGGTGTAGAAAATAATGTACTGGACTGGTCAAAATTTTGAGCACATAGGTTGGAGACTAATTTTCTTCATAAATGAAGAAATCAGTGTTTTATATTTAGATCATTAGTCTGAGCTGTTCTTCTCCAGACAGCTCTTGCGCAACTTTCAGCTTGGTATCTTGCTGAAGAATGGACTAGAGAGCTAGATGTAACCCAGACTGTATGACAGCCACAATGACTGAGACTGCCATGGACTTGGTACAGACCACCAACTCTGCCACCAGTAAAATGACCCCCCCACCACGATGCTGACAATGGAAAATGCACAGACAGGGCTCATGTGCTCATCTTCTAACCTTAAGCCTAATTCTCTCTGCATCTTGCAGTCACCAGGTGCCCCAAAATATTTCACATCTTTGCATTCATCAGTACACAAGACCAAGTTGCACTTCTTAAGCATCTAGCTTCTGTGTTTTTTGGTCCGGTCAAGACTCATTTCAAGAAAATGTAGTCAAAGGTTTGACTGCTGCTGCACTTATGCAGTAAACTCAGGTCCAGTACAGAAAAACACAAAGGGGAAGATGTACGAAAACTGCCCAGGATGAACTGTCACAAACAACCTTATAAATGAGTTTCTTAGTTAACCACCAAGGGTAATGAACTGTCAAGTTTTTGAATCTCACCCCATTATAGTTATAAGATCATGCCATCATCACTCCATTATAGGCATGAAGACCCTCCTTAGCATTCAGAATACGTTCCTGGAAAGTAGAGTGCTAACTGAAACGGGGTAATTTTAAAATTGTCTCATTAGGTAGGTGTCAGATATGCACACACACACACACACACACACACACACACACACACACACAAATGACATTGTGGTCCAATAACTTTGACATTAAAAGGAAACGTGTGATGCACATGCGAAATGAAGGAAAGAAACGATTGGGAACTCATCCCAGTCGCACACGAGAAGGGAAGGCATGTGAGGGCACGCGCCCGTAAGCTCTGTGTTTTGAGGCCTGGAACCGAGGACAGAGGGTGGTGATGGAAAAAGGCATAGAGAATTCCCTGCCCCGATGGGGGAAGGGCAGGAGCACGTGGCACGAGCACCAGAGAGATGCGAGAATGGAGATCTTTACAATGTTAACTGCAGAAAAAGCAGACGCTCTGATAGCAACACAGCAGGAGCACTTTAAGTAGACAGCGCTAAATGTTTTTAGCTTGAACTGATACAAAAAAGATTTCTTAGCTGTATCACTGGGCAAGTCCCTGTAAGTAGCTTGAGAAATAGTACATCATACAAGCGTAGAAGACTGTAAGATGCTTCAGAGGAAAAGGACTGGGTAAATTAAAAAATAATAACTCTTGATGGGCTCGGTGTTTATAACTCATCCACTTTTGCCCACTTTTTAGTTCCTCGGTGTTAATCCCTTGATTCATTTCGGGTTAAGAGTCTGTATATTCCCTTTCTGAGCAACACAGGTTTACTGGTTATGTGCAGCAGTGGCACCTACATACTTAAATGAAGTTCCCCTTATTTGTTGCCACTTCTAGAGAACTGACATCCTTCTGCCGACTCATTTCGCCAGATGTTTTATGTTGCGATTATAAAGCAGCTGTCAAAGGCACAGAGTAATGGTAAACACTGCACATTGGCTGACAGCTGAGTCTGTTTACCAGGGAATGAGAGACACAGTTTGTGTGTCGTATATATAAATATAGTGGTATTATTTCATGGTGGGCAGGAGCTGCCATAAGCTCTCAAGTCTCAGCGTTCTATTCGATCCAGTGTGACGACGGAGGTGAAGATCGAAGCAGACACTGCCTCAGTACCAGCCATCGACGCACACTTGGAGGCCACAGATAGGGGTCCCGGCATAAAGATGGATGAGCATAGTAATCCCTGTGTTTGGAGCAAATGGAAGGTTCCTCCCGAGTCCTAGCTTTCATACTGCGGTGGATACCCCGTCTCAGGGACTCCCCAGAATGTTCCGGAAGCCATTACCTGACAGCTTGGGGAAGCGTGGGGATGTTAACATTTATAACCAATTTGGTGGTGTTGATGGGATACTGAGAAGGAATTTGTGTTTGGCTGTTGTAGTAGCTTGGTGTGTGAAAAATTATAGCAGTTTTTTTTAGCAAATACTAATTTAAATATGTTCACGGTTAATGTGTCAGCCATAGAGAGGCATAGGCTTCACGCTTGCTAAAGCACTGCAGAGCGGCAGGGCTGACATCAGGGAAACTGACAGAAATAAGCAAGTTGACCTCAAGAATTTAGAATATAATTTTTTTTTGGTTGAACAGGGTCTAAGGTGGACTAAAATCACCGAAGCTAAGATTATATTATGTATAGCTAATAAAAAATTTCTACAGTACACAATGAGAAATAAACACATTGTACTGAATTGCCTTATCTGAGCACCTCTGGGTTTTTTATCAATCGCAAACTTACTTTCATGAACCTCTGTCCTGGTCAGGGTCCCAGCAGACTAGAGCCTATCACAGAACCACTGGACTCTACACTAGAAGGTTGGGGGGATACATACTGGATGGGATGCATGTTCATCACACACATTCACAGACTCTGGGCAATTCATAGTCATCCATTCACCCGAAACACGTCTTCGGACTGTGGGAGAGAACTGGGCCATTTGGAGGAAGCCCAAGCAGAGCCCACATGAACGGAGCCAGAATCAAATCTATAGCTAAACAGCCCAGGCACTGTGAGGCTATGTGCTGCACCGTCATCCAGTCCTTGCCTTTTTTTAAGAAAAAATGAAATTTATCTCAGTGATTTAATGGGATAATGGGACCCGGCTCTCTGGGCGGTGCCCAATCCGGACCCCTGCGACTTTGCTCAAGATCAGTGTTTAAAGAGAATGGATGGATGGAGGAAACTGCACAAAATGTGATTTGCTTAATAAAACTGCTCATTCTTTAACTGCTGAAACGGCATATATTTATTTATATTTATTTTCCAAAGTAGCCATGGAATTTGAAGGTCCTCTGTTTGAATCTCGATCAAGTCACTTACCTCGAATTGATATGGTAAAATTGTGTAACTGGTTAAATAGCTGTAAGCAGCTTAATATACAACTTTAACAGAAATCTAAGTCACTTTGAACAAATCACCTTAAATAATAACACATTTACAGACATTTACCAAAGCCAAAAATTGCATGAGTTAGATGTTACAACCGTTTTACTTTATATGCCTTCTTCAGGGGAAGCCCCTCGAAACCTGGATCTACACACTGCAGAAGTCTGCTTTCTTAGTCATTATGCCACCTGCTGCTCAACATTAAATCTCAGGAGAATTTATTTTGAATTAGTACACATCAAAGAGTGTGTACTTCTAAATCTTTGTCATCGGAACATCAGAAGCAGTCATATGATTTTGGAATTTGTTTTGTGTGAGTTGACGTTTCGTAAATAGCTGTGTGCCCGAGGCTATTTTCTTGACACATCACAGGGATGTTGGAAAACAGTGGTTGGGTGTTTCATAGTGCTACTGTGATCCTGAACACTCGGTGTCTTGGCTTTTCACCTCACTGCTAAGCTTTCATCACAGAAATGCAACTTTTCTGAGAAGTAGGAAAAATATTTCTGGGTGCTGGCCGGGCTGGAAAGTGTGGGAACAAGTTTTCTCTTGGCAGACCTCGGCAGATTTTTCTGTATGCTGCTAACCAATGATGGCCTGCTGAACTTTCCCCTGCTGCCTTTCTGGAGACGTTGTCCAACCTAACCCTCCTGTCAAAAACACTGTTGATGGATTCCCTCTGAAGAACATGCTCTAGATCACTGGTGTGTTCTTATCACTTTCCTTCCTCTGTGTATTTTTCTATTTATACTACCTCTCAGGAGGCGAGTACAGTAGTGCAGCTGGTAGCACCAGCATCTTACAGCTCCTGCACTGCAGTTTTGGAAACAGATTTAAACCCAGCTCTCTGTGTAGAGACTGCATGTTCCCCACTTGTTCTCGTGGGTGCCCTGGTTCCCTCTCACAATCCAAAGACAAATGTTTCAACTGGATTTGTGACTCTAAATTGGCCTCACTTTGTGTGTGTGTGTGTGTGTGTGTGTGTGTGTGTGTGTGTGTGTGTGTGTGTGTGTGTGAGAGAGAGAGAGAGAGAGGGGCATCCCATTCAAGGTGTACCCTGCTTCATAATCTGACCTTGGAAAAGATGGTTGGATGGATGGAAGGAATTATTTCCCAAACATTTTAATAGGTCATCTCNCATCCCATTCAAGGTGTACCCTGCTTCATAATCTGACCTTGGAAAAGATGGTTGGATGGATGGAAGGAATTATTTCCCAAACATTTTAATAGGTCATCTCCTCTTGCCTAGATGTGTGTCAAATATTGCACCTATAATCCAAATGATTCCGATTTTCTGTTTTCATACAGAAGGAACAGAAATACAGTCTTCCTCTGCCTTAGAAAGGTCTTTTATTTCTGATAACTACTTAATACTTCCCAATCTCGTAACTCATAGATATGTTTGCCTTTAGTTTCTATATCACCTTAAAACTTGTTCCGTTTAGTACATTAGTGTGTGTGTGTGTGTGTGTGTGTGTGTGTGTGTGTGTCTTTCAGTAAGAAAGTACATTACCACGTATGAAGTGTGTGTGGAATCTGTGTGTGTGGTCAGCATTATGAACATATGCTTTGCATGTGACACTACTCCATGCTGAGTGTGATGTCGGTACTGTCCCCTTCTTGAGTCTTCTCAAAGACCAAATTTAAAATTTGACAGCAGCGCTGCTGGTTGACTGTTAGCACCCAGTCTCTCCTGATTTGCTCCATTTCCCTGTACTGGGTGGGTTTGTGGGTGTTGCTGTAGTCGGTCCTGCTCGAAGTCACTCCCCTCTGTGAGCCCCAAAGGACCTTTTCACCCATTCAACCCAACTCGAAGAGTGACCTCCCATTAGAACAAGAGAGGTAGCTTGAGGAGGTTCATTATTTTGTTTTAATGAAGGGCTCTTCTCCTTAGTTCTCCTTAAGGTATTCACCTAATGTTACAAATAAGACAAGAGAGGCTGGGGGGGGGGGCTGAGGGGTAGGTCTTTGGGAAGACACACCTGTGTTCCCCACCCCGAAACGCTCGTGCCCCTCAATGTGATGAGCACATTGGGGATGGAGATGTTGATGGAGATCTTCAGAGAGCTGAAGGGCAGTTGACGATGGGCTGATGTTGTTGAAAATCTGCAGGCAACAGATGGTTTCAGAGCTGTCAGTGTGGGCTTCCTGCTAGTCCGCAGTAGACCAAACAAACACGCACGGACGCATGCACAGACACACACTCACACAAACGTAGGCGCTATGAATAGCACCGATTGAAACGCCGAAAAATATGTAATTAAAAAAGCTTATAAAGACTGTGACGGTTTCATGTGCATCACTTTAAATGATGTTATATGTGCTTAATGATCAAAGTTTGTTGTTCATCTGATTCAATCCTTGAGCATTTATGAACCTGTTTATAAGCATTTTGGTGAAATATATATTATTGAAAAATGGGAATATTTTACACAAATATGAAAATTTAGAAACTTTATACATAACACGTGCATCAAGATGTCGAGATCCTTCTGATGAATACTTTTGAGATGAAACATGCATACAGTTTTTTCCTTATACTTTTATACAGTTTAATTCCTTATGTCCGTCATCATGGCAATGGTGAGGAAGTTCTGGAAAAAACCTTCCACCTCAGTAAATCATCACCAGGGACGCGCTCGGCCGTGAAACTGCGGCAGGGCCCTGCACGGGGAGCCCACACCTCCTCCCTCCTCTCGCCCAGGTAAAGGTCAGTGCTAAGGTTCAGCGGCGAGTCAAAACACAAACAGCCTCTTTCTTACCTCCCCGTGTCCATCTTTGTCTTTGTCTTTGTGTGGCTAAGCCGGCTCTCCGGGCGGTGCCAGTATATCACTATTGATAGCAGGGGACTGTTCGCCACACCCTCACCCACAGGGGCCATTAGTGGTGTCAGAAAAACCGTAAACAGCGTGATTTATGAAGCAGAAACAGACACCGTTTTTGTGGCAAGCCAGCGGAGTTTTCTAGTTTTAGATAAACAATGAACAGTGGGGTAGGTTCCTAGAGAGATTTCCAGAGGTTTCCACATGAGAAATTTAACATTTTGCAAATGGGTTGGTGTTAAGTTTTTGCCACTGCAGACTGGTGTCAGATGGCTTTATGCTTCCATCCAGACATCCTATATCTACAGGAAGCTCCATCTCTTCAGTCATCTCCCATCCCTCTGTGTCATTATCCCCATTGACAAGGATACTGAGAAAGAAACTACTGGCATCTGTATCCTGTATCTCTGGCCAGGAAGAATTCCCAGGATCCTTCCTCATAACCACCCCCTCTATTTTCCTTTATGACCGCTGAATATGGCCCTTTGATGTCGCTGAGTTTCCTATATTGCTTGCAGTAAAATAATAGATTCTGAGATGTTCAAACTTCCATGTCATTCAGCCAAGATGATGTGCCTGGTGGTATATTATGATTTGCAGTACTTGTCTCAGTTGACTCAGTAGATAAACAATTAAACCTCAAGATACTCCCAGTTTAGGAGAACTCACCTTTGCCAGGAGTTTCACTTAATACCCCTACTTCGCCATATATGGGATTTCATTGCATTTTCAAGAGCGGAATATGGATTTTGCACTAGACCAGAGGCGCCATGCAGTCTTTAGTTATACATTGACTGTTACTGTGTTAAGTTCTCAACCTCCATTACCTCGTGTTTACTATTTTCACTGGTTACAAGTGTCGTATCCATGGGAACAAAAATAGTGGGAGAATCTATAATAGATGCACTCGGGAGTGGGAGGCGGGAGAAAACAGGAACTAGCCGACTTTTTGTTCAGTAGTGGATAAACTTTATAACTGGGTACGAGAAGCATATAAGAAGATCGGCGCAGACACATCAGCGCAGGGTGACCATGAGCTGGCCAGAGCACAAGATCTCTTCTTCCTGCTTCTCTTTCTCCTGGAACAGTCTGGCACAGGACCGTTCTTACCAATACACATAGAATGACCCCACCAAGAGCGACCAATCATGTGACATATATTTAAATATATACTCATCTTTTAAAAACACTACAATAATCTCTGTAAACAGGGCTCTTATCTGGACTATTCGAACAGCGTTGGCTTGTTCCATCTATAAGAATTCATTAGCTTACTTTGAGTATGATATGTATTCATGTCTTGTTTGTGAGCATTTAAATGTATGGTATGTAAAGACTACATAAGAGCTGCACACTTGCAGGTAACCAGTTATACAGTACAGACTGTCGTCGACAGTAAAACATGTATACGAGAAGATCTTGTAATGTACAATATACAGTATCTATACTGTACATGCATGTCTTAGCATAACATCAGCATCTGCTGACAGCTGCACAAAAACATATGCAGTATAGCAACGCGACTGAGCGCTTATAGGTCATACTGTAGATGACAAATGTTATGAAAATGCTTTGAAACATCACGTGTGTACCTGCACGGTATGTGTGTGACCTCAGTGTATCGACCGCAGATGGTGAATGCCGTACGAGACTGTGTGTTGTGACACAATGGCAGTGCCCACGCACGGCCAGTAACCGTCTTCTCGTGTCTCCCACGGCATTAGTTGTTCTCACCAGCGTTATATCACACAAAAACACAGATGTGGCGGGTTAATTGTATCTCACGGAATTGAATTCACACCAAAAAGCCAGTGCAAGCGGCCCCCTCATCTCTAATACAGTATATCCGAATCCGGCACAACATGGCCACAAAACAACAACTGGGGCTGCTTGCAGACATGACAGCAAGCAATAAACATCTACCAATGACACTGAGTTCTGAGGGTTTCGCTGGCTGGAAATCCTCTCCTAGTCACTTGTGCTTACTACATGAAACTAATGGTACGTATGTTTTTGGTTCATGAGAATTCACCTAACAAGGAGTTTTTCAATACCTTTGTAAATTGGGGGAAGACTGTCCTCTGCAAGGTACTTAACATCCTGTTATCTCCCCATTATGATGCTGAAGACTGTCATCGGTCACTAAACATTTCATCCTGCATGATGTCACCAGGTAATGCAGTTCAGGCTGCCTGTTTGTAAGACGAGGGGTCTGCTTCAAGGTCAGTAGAGGATACTTAAGTTAAAAAGGCCACAGTAAAATTTGATCTTTACAAGGATACAACAAAAGCACAAACTATGTGTCCTTAATCTTTAATAATGTAGCGAGGTTGGATCTCATGAAGAATCATAAATGTTACTGTCAAAATATCGCAAGAAAAGGATAGAAAGAGTATTACGATCTGTAAATTACCCAACCAGTTGATCCGCCTTGTATTGTTGTTCCTGCATCTTCTTGAAAACCATCAGACTGTAATGGTGAAGTTCCATTGCTCTGGTATAACATTTTCTGATTCCAAGTTCAGGCAAGCTGGATCCTCTGCCATAAGTGCTGATCCCACTTCTTCTTGCAGATGTGGAACAAAGACGCTAAAGACAATAAGGCAGAAAACAAATGTATTGGGTTGGGGGGAATCAGTGGCACATCTAAGCAGATCCATTTGACTGGAGGTGGTTATTTTCAAATTCATATTCCATGGAGGTTGAAGAGATAGCAAACAGAGTTGGAAGGGTAGCAGGAGGCAGGAGGAAAGGGGAGCTTAGCAGGGGTGCCCTATACAGACAGCAGGAAATGTAAACTGCTGGAAGGAAAACAAACGGCTACAACGAGAAGGTCAGAGGTCAGCATGTCGGCCTCAGCTCCTCAACTCTTGACACTTTAAAGTCCTCTTGACTAACACAGCAGGCAAAGACGGGCGACTTCCGTAACTCCGTCACTGAGATCCCGGGACCCCTGGAATCTGAATACATTTTGGCATTTTACTGCACGCGATTGTCACACTTTATAAACACTTCAAACTGAATGTGTTATTTCTAAACTGCTAACTATAACCTTCTATGGTTGTTTTTTGTATCAAATAAATTCCCATAGGAGCCTCTGAAATCTTCAGCAATTTAGTCGTGCATTAAAAAATACTGTCAAGCAATTGTTGATAAGACTACAGACTAACAGTAGTAAATACCATAAATGATTGGAAGAGTCATTTCCATGAATATCCATTCCAGACCAAAAGAACAGTCTGAGCTCCTGAGTGCAACATGAAATGATGAAACACACATTCAGTTTTATTTCGGTTTGGGCAAATACCACATAGTTGGCTATTGCATTTGATCATTTTTAATTGGTAACTGGCAAATGTGTCATGGAACAAAAAAAAAATTAACATGAGCAATGCCATCCACAACTTGCTGGTACAGTCAGCATCAATAGTCTTCAGTCTCCAAAACATAAAGCAGATGTTAGGATCATAAGTTTAAATGTACACGCTTGTTATTCGAAAAATCGGCGAAATCTAAGGATCTCCAAAAGTAGAATGCATGGAAGGACACATGAGATCTGGTAACATGGTTCAGAGCCACAGCTTGCATGTGAAATCCTAAAGATAGTAGCTTACAAAAAGGCTCAAAACCATGTCATGGTCTGTTAAAGTCCTTCTCCTACAGATGGCACCTTCCTAAAAGAGCATTAGTGTATTTGATAGAGTAAAGGATCATAGACGTGTGACTCAATTCCACCAGTCTGTGGGAACATAAAAGAAGAAGAATCTCTCACCCAAATTCATCCACTAACTGAACCTAGCAGCCAAAAGAAGGTGCTGCAGACTTTATCTACAATCTAACCATTTAAATATATAAGCTTACAAAACAGCGACACAGATCGATTAGCATAAACAGGTCTGTCAAGTAAACAAGCAATTCAAAGGCCATTAATTCCATTTGCCTCAGGCACACCAAGCTCCTCAGCAGGTATGCTGGGAACTCGACATGTAGAACCATGTGGTAATCTGTGCTAAGAGCGCCGAGCCAGGCGTGTGACAACTGATCCTCCGCCAGCAGCACTCTGGCTGGTCTTTTTGCCGGGACGAGTGCGGCAACTGTATGACCATAAGGCAGAGGGCTTGCAGAGGGCTCAGCCATCAGATGCTGCCACCGGGGTGCTGCCAAGGCCATTTAGCAGCCAGCTGGGACAAGTTCCCGTCATCCTGCCCTGCAGCAGCCCAGCTACCGTGCATACAGATTTATCTGGGAAGTCTCTCAGAGGTAATAAATAGACCTTAATACCAAAAGAAGGTACATCATAATAAAATGTGCACACGTATATGTGGCATACAAACATACTCCACAATACATGAAAATGAGAGTGTTGAACAAAAGGTCCCCTTTTGCCACAAGCACATCAAGTAGGAATTTGCAGATGAAGAGTGTTGAAGACTTCATGTTTAAAGCAGCGCACTGTGACCTGTGATGTCTTGCTGAGATCCTTCAAAGGGTTCAGGGCCTCGTTTGACACATGAAGAACTACAGCGCCCTCTGGCGACAAATGGGAAACTCAGCCGCCACAGAGGATATTCAGAGATGAGGTTCAGGTCATACTCCAGTTTAAGTGACTCTCAACCCTTTAGATCCAGTATTCTGCTGCCCTTTCTTAACCACGTGATGAACATTATTCATATTCATTTTTTTGGACACTGAAGTGAAGAGGGCGGCTATTCTGTTGCAATTTGTATTTCAGGCACTTGCGTTCAGTCCTGCTGCCGTGTAGAGGGCAGCCAAGCGGGATAGCAGTCTACTTCTCTGCGTCCTGCTCCCAATCGCGCTTCTGGACCTGGTGCCGGGTGATAACGTACTTAAAGAACTCGTAGACAGACCAGCTGACGGCGGTGGAGGGCATCTGATAGATGATGCGTGCCTGCGCTCCTTTAAAGTAAGCGGGAAGGCCGCCCAGCCTGTACACAGTCCAGAAGGCGTGGGCCAGGCCTGAGATGTGCCTGCTGGAGTTGAGCGAGCGCAGCGCCAAGGACTCTTGGGTGTTAAGGAGCGTCTTGCAAACATCCAGTGGGGTCGTGGCCGCGGCAGCCAGCGCCCCTGCAAGTGCCCCCGACACCATGTGGGACGAGGGGTTGTACTGTCTGTGGGGGTTGAGCAGCTCCTGCAAGTACTCGTATGCCACGAAGTGGAGGGTCTGAAAGGGCACGTTCATGGTCAGCTGGGTGGTGTAGCTGCGGTAGAAAGCCCCGGCGCCCTCTGTCCGCCACACTGCCGAGACGCAGTCAGTAACACTGCAGTAGGGGGAGTTGTACATCTGCATCCGCTGCTTCACCACTGTGCAGGCGACCCCGCAGTGCAAGCATCAGAGAAATCCAAGCGATGCAGCAGCAAATGAAGAGGAGAAAGGAGGGGAAAAAGTTAAATATCTGCCCACCAAATACAGTCAAAACACTGACAATTTAGAACATGAGCCAGGCGGCAAAGGGGACAAATTAAAAAGAACGTGCCAGAAGGGACAGCACTCTTGGATCCAGTGAACAGCAGACTGCTTTGGGATTTTACACGAGGACAGATTAGATCCGTTGCACATGGCACTGTGGCCACTCGAGGTCAACAGAAGAACTTAACAGTCCTCAAATTTTGCCAAAGGTTCAAAGCTGACTAACTCGGATCCCCAAAAATCCAACCAGCTGCTTGGCCCACTGTCCCGAGGGGGACCCCAATTATGTAGCTTGAGACCCCCCCCCCCACCCTTTTATCCCCTGCCTCCTGGCTGTTCTCTTTAACAGGTGGACAGGCTCATTTCAGAGGTCTCATCCATCACAGGAGACGGATGTGTGGTGGCACCTAAGACACTCCCCTCTGGGGGTCTTGCACCTGGGCCAAGGGACCACATCAAAGCAGTGTGAGTCAAGCCAAAGGCACCTCTGAGGCCCACGAACTTGTATATATGCAGACAAAGTCTCTCTCTCTCTCTCTCACACACACACACACACACATGCGCACATACACACGTCTGCAGTGAACTGGCCTCAGTGGCTATTTACCTCCTAAGACTCCCAACACCAAAAATGAGGGCTGAGTCATACAAGATCTTTTATAAAAACGTCACAGATGTGTTGTTGTATTGTCAATACACTGGCACCTCACAGTGTGATTGACTGTTACAGGTTTTTATATATATTTTTTCCAGTTTTTAAAATGTTCTTAACTTAGTAAAACTGTAAAATTTCAATCTGTGAAGAAGCAGAAACAACTTGTATCTTCCCATTGAGCTAATAGGTGGCAGTAAAGGGCAACCAAACTGAACAGGAATGCAGGACCACCTAAATTCAACTCACTTCCTCATTGTTACCGCTCCTGTCTGATTTTCTGAGTGCTGATGGACAGAAACAAGATATAGAAGGTGGCATCTTTACAGAGTAACTCTGTTAACAAGTTAATAAAAATATTAAATCTTACAATGTAAATAAGTCTATATATCTATATTTTTAGAATTTCATCAATTTTACTTTAAAGCAACTGGAGTGATAAAGTTCTGTGAGCTGAGAAACCAGTTTGGCTTCATGCTAAGAAATTAAACTGTGCTGGAGATTCCTGCAGATTTCCAGTACAGTAACAGTTCATTACAGTAAAATGCCTTGTTCAGTTTAAAAAAAAGTGATTTGACATAACAATTTAACAAATTTCATTATTGAATGGAACATTGCGTCCTCATTTAAATCAAAGACAATATTACTGCAGTACACGCAGCCCTTTCAGGAACAAATGAATTATGTTAAATATGGTTTACCTGCACTTTTGAATGGATTTTGAGTAAAAAAAATGTGGATTTTTCTTAAACACTTGCAACTTTATTGTTTTACATCAGGCAATTTTTAAAATATATACAATGAATATCTCTCCCATGTATATAAGCATGTTTTGGTTTTAAAACATAAAGACTTAAAATAGGAGAAAACACCCAGGCTTAGTGAGACGAGATGCGTATTTTAGTGAACAATATGTTTCCGCCAGTTCTGTTAGGGTTGTCGACAAACAGTCAGTAGCAGTAATGTTTGTGTGTTTTACAAGAAAGGTCCTGTGACGTGTCTATACGTGCATGTGCTTAAATTTTGATCTTAAATTAAAACTATTCTTCCTTCTGGTGGCTGTATATGTATATATGCATGTAACCTTTTATTAGAAAAACAGAAATCAAAAGTAACCCTGACCCAAAATAAAAAATACTAATTTTACACACACCTCAAAAATGTCTAGCATTTTCCTCAAAAGACTAGACCAATATACTCAAGACAAGAAGGTACAACTTTGGTATGAAAAATGTCACACAGCACTGTGTAGTTTGGCTCCAACAAGCGGGTGACAACCAGTGCCGGTGTTCCCTACTCGGTCAGCTTGGGCAAAAAAACCTCCAGTAAACAAATTTCTTTATGGAATACAGGAACAGATTTGTTAAAATCGTTCCCAGCAGAATGGCCAGAGAAGGAGATTACTGATTTAACAGGCCCTTTGGACACGTGGCTGAACCTGCACCTTAAATAACCTGTGGCGCTGAAGCATAAGAGGGTTCTTACCTTCAGCCGGGTTCATGGCAGCATCATGAAGCAACGTGGCCACACATCCAGCAGCTCCTGGAAAATAAGCTTTTAGAGGTAAGAGGGTGGAAAAGGTGCAGTATGCAGACAAACGTGGACAGTGAGGGGGCAGTCATTCAAAAACTGTATCACAATAAATTGTAAAAACGTGGGTTTACTGAAAAGTTCTGAGACTACACATGTTAAATATACATATATATTTGTTACATATTAAATATACTGTACATATATACAGTTCCCAATTTTCCTTGACTTCTGTGAGACACACACACACACACACACACACACACACACACACACACACACTTTTGTGTTATAAAGCCAGAAATCAAGATAAACAATGTCATTTTTTCAACTTTAAAGGGATCTTGCAACCAAAAATGAAAAGAAATGAAAAACAAAGAGAAAGCCAAATAGATAATTATTAGGACAAATAATTTAAAATGTAAAAAAAACCCACAAAACCACCTGGTTGCATAAACATGCACATCCGTTTATAATGGGGACTGTAGCCGTGGTCAAAGGTAGCCAGTTATATTCTGAACCACCTGGGATCAATGAAAGTGATTCTGAGTGACCCCCTAATAAACAGTTGCTCCTATAGGATTTCCTTGAAAAAATTGTGGTTTCATCCTATTGGAACAGCAATGGTCCACAAGGAGCTGACAAAACATCTATGAGATGTTATTGTTGATAAGGTACCAATCAGGTGAGGGACATAAAAGAATATTACAGGGGTTGAATGTACCATGGAGAACTGTGAAGATGATCATCAGTAAGTGGAGCAAATGCACTACTACAGGAACATCGCCAAGATCAGGACAATCCTCCAAAGTTGGAATTCTGTTGGTCCAGAAGGAAAATAGCCAGCAGCCTACACCAACATTAAAGAAGCTGCGGGAATTTTTGGCAGGTACTGGTTACTCCTTGAATTTGAGAACAACCTCCCACACCCTGGACATGTGTGGGCTATGGGGTATGGGAGTAAGACAAAAACTGTTAGTCACAAGAAGGAACAAGCCCATCTAAATTATGCTGAAAAATACATTCAATCACCCAAATCCACGGGGGAAAATGTATAATGGCCTGATGAGACAAAGGTTGAACTTTTTAGCCTCAATTCTAAGAGATATGTTTGGCGCAAAGACAAAATGCTTTATCATCCAAAGAACACATTACCTAATGTAGAACAGAAATTAGTTTGTGCAATAAAAATCCCTCTAAAATGTACCCTCCATGTGGAAAAATGAGCAAGCCTGCTCCCTGACAGATGACAGGCGAACAGCCTTGCTGTTGTGTGTTTACCCAGTAGATCCCCAACCCCACGTCTGAAATGGGGAAGAAGAAAGCAGAGAGGGAAAATATGAGCAAAGGAGAAGCAATGGAGCAGAAACACTGGTATCATGTATCACATTCTGGGAATCCCTGTGCCTTCACTTGAATTGTGGCCACTGTAACATATTTACAACAAAACTCTTTCCACGCTCCATATACTCCCTCTATAGGAGCCTCATACGGGGGAAGAGATCAAAGGTTGGGAACATAATAAAAAAAAGTCCAATGAACAAATCAGCACCTAACCTTGACAATGTGACTAACAGACAGAAAAAAATATTAGTTCAGGGCTATATTCTTCCAGACCAAAGCTACACCTCTTACTGTCTATAAAGATAAGTGATAGCTGACATTTACAGGGTGAGTGTTTAGGGTCATCATAAATTCATGGAAATCAAACTTATGTAATAAGCTCCAGATAAGTTGGAGCTTATTGCATAACTTTGATTTCCATGAATTTGCCTTTACGGGCTGAGCTAAACCCACCAAGACGTCTAAGTTGTTGGACTTACTTTCTCACCTCTGTCTAATTTGATTTTCATGCAGCCCCTGGAAATGTTTTATTTTTAATTATTATTTAAAAAAAATTGATTTAGCACCCATAAATGTACAGAGAATTCAAGACAGAAAACTTCAAGAGAAGAAAACTAAGAGAAAGCACTGTCGTCAAACACTACGTCTACAGTGGAAAACACCACCACTTTCCATGACAGATTTTTTTGCTGAATAATGAAGCAGTACTTTGTCGCTAACTAGGATTCAGAATCCTTAGCTTCCATGGAAACAGTTTGTTACCCATCCTTCAAGAGAGAACATGGGTCTGCAAGCAAACATATAATGCAAGAGATATGTGAATATGTTCCATGTTCCTGCAGTGAGGGACAAACGGAGGCGTCGGGGGTGAAAAGAGGCAAGGGTGGGGATGTGGGGACTCAGTACCGTTTGCCAAGTGGCTGTTTGCTCCTGGGTGGATGGCGTCACTGAACGTTTTCTTCAGCTTCTCGTAGCAAGCAAAATAGAGGGCATGGGCAGGGCCTGCCCCTGTTGCTGTGATGTTGAGTCCCCGCATGGGTCTCAGGATGCCCTCTGTCCTCACAATGCGCCACAGAGCATCCATCACGTTGTGGTAGCGGGCAGCTGGCTCAGGCTGCAGGGACTGCATTCGCGTCTGTGTCACCAGGTCGTAGGGCCCCAGCGAGGAGAGACAGAGCAGCGATGGGGGGATAAAAGGAAAAAAAGAGGAAAAATGTCATATGAGCACTGGTGGCAAGGTGAATCTTGTCCTTCTGTTGATTCCATATATAAAGGGTTTGGGTCAGCACCCCTGATATCACCTGGATTTTAAAAGCAGGGTAGTTTTCTCACATACCAGCCTCTTTTAAAAATGAAAACCACGAGTTTCTGCAGCTGGTAGGATAGCAGTTAGATTTGCCAACCCTGAACTCGGAAGTTACAGGTAACTGTCGGGGCCTGAATATGAGATAAATGTCGAATTAAAAACTCTGGAACATTTTAATTTGATTTTTGTTTTTGTTCCACACTCACAATATTCTACAATTTAAAATTCATAATAAACGATTGGACTGAAAAATAAACACATTCTTAACATTTCAATTTTTTCAGCAATTTCACAATTTTGTATAATGCATTATTATTGCCAAAATTAGTGACTTAAGACATTTTTGAAATGCTCGGGACGTTTTAATTGTCAGTCTGAACATTTTTATGAATTTCAACTTGCAGAAAATTGTGGTGAAATGAAAGTTAAAATAAAGAAAACCCTAAAAAATAAAACAACACACCTATAAGCAGTTTAAATCAGCACTTATCCCACATTCAAACCTCAAAATTACTGTTGGAGGTACAGGATTAATATAGGTACTTAAATTGTTCTGGTAAAAATTACATCACTGTAAAAACAGGTAAACCTGTGAGAAAAGCATCAGCAAAATGGATAAATGCAAATACAATGTGTTGACAGTACTGGCAAACTCCTTAGGACAATATATATTCATAAATTTAACTGCATGTATGCACTGTAGACATCCGTAATGTGAGAAAGCTAGGTTATTCATTGCCTGTCCAGCAGGTGGCACAGTGGTTATAGCCATTGCTTCCACTCAAAGGACTCAAAGGTTTAAATCAGGCTCTTGTTAAACCTCGATCTGATGCAGTAAAAATTACCCAAATGTATAAACAGGAAAACCATTCTAAGCGACTTAGTGTACAAACTTAGAAACTGTTGTGGAGAAAAGAGTCAGATAAACTCATAAATGCATATAATACTAATAAAAATAATATTGGAACCTATTATTATCATTATCTATTATTTTATAATAGTATAATATTATGGTACAAATAATACTGACCACGAACGATGTATTTAAAAAAGGAAGAAAAAATTATTAAAAATGTAATGACGATCAGGTCATTCAAAGTAAAAAGATGTTTAAGCTTGTAATTCTGGGGATTTTTAAAAACTGCAGTATTAGGATTGCGCTCCAAAGCCGCCCCCCCCCCCAAACTCCACAGCCCCTGTGGCCCCCTGTACTCTACACCCCGCCCCCTGCCGGGCCACCACAGCGCGGCTGCGCAGAGGGGATGAGGGGGCGTGGCCATCAACGACTCCAAGCTAGCGCGCACGCGCAGACAAATGGGCGCGCGAGTTGCGGTGCCTTTTCGAGAACTTGAGTTCTCTTGTTCTTCGCTGATTTTTTTTTAATATAAAGAAAACCGACTTACCGAAGAATGGCATTAAATAACGGCATTTTGTATAAAACATTTATAGCGACTTGACACCCCTCCGCGATGGCCGGCAGCCCCAGTGTGAGGTTACTGTGGTAATAACCGAGACTCTAAAGCCGGTGTCAGACTACTTTTTGATCNTATAAAGAAAACCGACTTACCGAAGAATGGCATTAAATAACGGCATTTTGTATAAAACATTTATAGCGACTTGACACCCCTCCGCGGTGGCCGGCAGCCCCAGTGTGAGGTTACTGTGGTAATAACCGAGACTCTAAAGCCGGTGTCAGACTACTTTTTGATCGCGCGACGATAGATTTAGCTGCCCGCTTAGGCCGAGCGTTCAGGGTGACAAACACGGTTTAAAACAGCAAACAGGCACTGCGACACACGAGGCGCGCACCCCTCCTGTGAGCTACCTGCTGCTTCAAGGACCTCGTGTCCGCGCGCGGTTTTGATGCACTTTAAACCCCTCTCGATACCCTGAACGTCTGAGTTGTACACAGCCACACTCTCGCTCTCCCTCCGGGGGATCCGGGTTACCTTCACGCAGTCCACTGGGTACATGAGGCAGTGCTCCATGATCCCGGCCACGGCTCCGGCCAGCATGTGCGTCCCGAGGGAGGCTCCCTGGGGCAGAGCCTCGTACTCCGGCTCGGTCAGAAGCTCCGGCTCCACGCTGCTTCTGGGTGAGGAGGTCTCCAGGAGGCGCCCAGGTACGGTGCGGATCAGCCCGCCGAGCCAGCACGCTTCCGCCTCGGCTGGAGACCCGGCGACCCGACCGTCCCCTCCGGGAGTATCCCCCACGGACATCCCACGTGCTCTCGCAAAACCATCCGCTTCCATAGAGAAGGCACGTTTCCAGCGCTTATCTCGCGCTTCAGCTTCTTAATAACTTCTAATGACTACTTACTAACGTATTTTATCACCATTTCCAACCACCAGTCCCCGTGTCCCTTGTCCCCTACTCCGGGGAGGCAGGACCTCCAACTCAGGCGAACGAGACCGAACCCGAGCGCCGCCCACATGACGTTTGCAGACATCTGATTGGCCAAAAGAGATTATGAATGATGTTCTGTAAAAGTGGACACTGCTGCAGCAGTCAAAGACTAACAGGTCCCGCCCCTTATCTTAAATATTAATAGAAGAGGCGGTGTAATTTTATGGAATTATCCATAATTCAAACTGCCGGTATTATGTCTACATTTGGGTCGGTCATCCACAGCTTTACTTCTCCAACTCTAATACAATGATGATGGCATTTTATGCTAGGATCAAATATGAAGTTCCCAGGCCCTCACTGTGTGAATGGGATCTGGTCAGGTGTCTGCTGATCCAAGGCCACATAAGCATCCATGCTGGTCCTGCATTAACAAAACGCTTGTAGCTATTTTATAAAACTCAGTTTATAACAAGGGTACCTCAAGACAGTTAACATAAAATCAAGAGCAAATGTATAAAAGAAAAGCATCAAGTAGCAACTTAAATACTGTCAGTATTCTTCCAAGCAGTGATGTGCTAACAGCTGTTTGGCTGTCAGCCACAGCTGCCAGGCAGAAAGGGGATGCCAGGGGTATAACAAAATGATTGACTGTAGGAATAAAAGAAAATGTGTGAAAGTGGGGTTTTGGAGTGACTAAAACAGATGAAAACAAATAAAATAACGATCCAGGCTTTTTCCTCAGGTGCTTGTTTGTATCAGCAAGAACCGTGTAGTGCAGCTCAGACCAACATAAAGGTGCTGCTGCCGTTACTTTGTTGATGTGTAATTGAAAAGTGATATCTCTGACAGAAAGGTGATGTCACTTGTTACTTACGTACTTTCTTACTATTTTAATGACTCCCCTTCGTTGCTTAACATCTTCCAAGTGTTTTAGGGGGAGGGTGGGACATTGTGCTCTGAATGCTAATATTTTACCCTGTATTATGTTGAGGGGAGTGGTAAAGAAGGAATCCATTCTGGGTGACAAATACCTTGGGGATGCCCATGTTTCCAAGCAGCAGACATTTTATACAGGCAGTTTACATCATGCAGGGTGTTCAACCTAGCTGTTACATAATATTTTAGCAATGTGAGGGAAAGAACAATAAGAGAGTGAGAACTAAACCCGATTTATTACTTGTGATACATCTTATGCATTTAGTCAGACATAGTATATGGTCTACTAGCATTGGAAGATAGAGTCATACGCGTATAGAGTTCAGTGTTTCATACTCTAGAATGTTTTAAACAAATGAAAATGGTACAAGTAGTACGATACCCCAACACATATTCATTTTTGTAATTCATCCATAATCATTATTATCATTGGCCGCTTATCCTGAGGAGGATCGCGGGGGGCCGGGATCTATTCTGGAAGCAGTGGCCGTTAGGCTATGAAACTGCCCCTGAATGGGACGCCAGTCCATCATAGGGTCGGGGAATAAGCACTGTGAAAATTTTACCCGGTTTGTTATTTCTGTTATTACGTAGCTTTGCCAGCAGATGACGTAATATTTGCCTTCTCACGTTGCCAAACTCGGATAAACATAGATTCAAAAAAACAGATGTAGAAAATGCATATAAGTAAAAGGGACCGATATTGCAAAAAAAATCAATATAAACGACTTCCCCGTGTTCTACATTCAACAGATCGGCATTTCGTGACCATGACAAGGTACGACAAGACCGCCAACTTTCCGTGCTGGTTGTTTTACGACAGCTTCCCATATGTGTCTCCTTGGTGACGTGGCGCCGTATTCAGGATCTGATGTCACGAGAGTACGCGGTGTGCGCACGTGATCGGTCCTGCGCGAGCCACCTGTAGGGACAGTCGGCGGCGGCATGTAGCGGAGATGAAGCTGATGCTCGTGACGGAACAGTGAATAAACACCGGTGAACTACTTTTTATTGTTATTTATCATTTAGTGTATTTAATGTTGAACCAGTTGTCAAGCCGAAATGAAAAAGAGATATGGTTATAGTAGGTATTTAACACCAGCGAGTTTTAATACGTGTCCTGCCCGGTTGAATGGCCGTGGTCTAAGTATACGTTTGTATTTATACAAGCAGCGTAAGTGAACACTATATATATTTGGGTGTTTTGAGTTCACGCAGTTCATAAACCGTTTGTGACACGTACATAATCTAGTGTGAATCGGTTCCTAATACCGGAAGTGGGGTTGACGGACCTTATATTTCTTATAGTTAAAACATTGTAAATACCTCGTAACGTGTTCGTTATGATACATGAAACCGGGGGTACGTGTCCTCGCTACGACCTCTGGAGCCTTGCTAGGATGACGAAGTATATTTATGTGGTACGTTCCTCACAATGTCCTACTTTTCCAGCTTCTTCAGGCGTGGGAAGAGAGCAGCTGGACCCGCATGTTGTGCGATCATGAGGTGACAGCCACTGAGTCCTTGCTGTTACCATTGGACTGGACACATGGCAAGGTGAGACTTCACACTGACAGTGACCTTTAACCCATCGGATGCGCTGAATGTGGAGTGAGAATGCAGGAGGCAGTGGCACAGTGCACCCTTGACAGTTGTTCTTACTGTTCCCACCCCCTTGCTGTCCTCAGGATCAGTTTCTCCTGTCTGCTGCCTGCATCATGGTACTTCAGTGTGCCGCTGGGCTCGCTCGGCTGTGTACCGCGTCCGCGCATCTTCTACCCACTCTTCCTCACCTGCCTTGTGCTGCTTCTCCTGGCCCTGTACCAGACGGATCGCTGGCACCCAACTCGGCGGACAGGACATCTCAAGTGAGTCCAGTTTGAACTATAAACGTAAATGGAGCATTTATGGGCTATAAACATAGATACAATATGTTGGCCGCCCTGTTCTTTATTATTATTAGCTATTATTTAGTTAATACTTGTCATGTTTGCTTTTTACACTAAACCACATACAATATATACCCATTTATTTGGCAGGGTAACATACTGGGGTAATTTACCATACGTTCCATGATTGACGGTATGACAGCAGGACCAAGGATTCAAACCTAGACCTTTCAGTTTCAAGGTAATGGCTCCAATTATTATGCCACTTGCTGACTCATTACAAGAGTCCCTGTCTGTCCCCACACAGATACCTTTCCATGGTGGAGAACATGGAGGCAACTGACGTCAAGAACCCTGCGCTAAATTATGGAATTGTGGTGGACTGTGGAAGCAGTGGCTCGCGGGTCTTTGTGTACTACTGGCCCCCCCATAATGGGAACCCCCACTCACTCCTAGACATTCGCCAGATGCGGGATCTCAACCGGTCCCCTGTGGTCAAGAAGATCAAGCCAGGTAGGGAGCCAAAGTTGTGCAGTTACAAAACTTATCTCATTCTTATCTCTGTACAACGCAAGACACGGCATCTTTGGGAGGAAGGACTTTGTACCCAGATATTACAACACAGCAGGTTTCAAATGCTGGTTTACATCATTTTTTAAATGTAAAGTATAATCACTCTTGTGCAAAATGTTTTCACATGTAATCCTGCAAATGAATTTCCCACCAATGTGCGTTAACTGAAGGATGCAGAATGGTGAGAGGAAGCAGTTGCTCAGAAACAATCAATGCTGCGAATTTTACTTGTAATTATTGGCTTCAGTTACATAATGAGTGAAATTTGTAACTTAATTATTGTTCATTTAATTGGATAAAAATTAATGCATTCTGCAGCCACAAAATGTCACTCGTTTTTCACCAAGCATGAAAAATACCATCTTTATTTTTAACCACTGAAAAAATTAATTTCAAGCCAAGTCCAGAATATCAGTCCTACTCTGAATCCCTTTAAATCCATTTCTATGCTTTCTTTTTTTCTTCCTGTATGTTCCTGCTACTATTTTATCCTTTTATTTTGTTATTTATTTGGGTGACACTGAGACAGAGTGAACAGCGCTGGTGTCTCATTCACTCCTCCTGGCTCAGTCTGTGTAAAGTCTGCATGTGTTTGATACACAGTAAATTATAAACTGTGTAAATTATATGGTACACAGTTTCTCCCCACAGTCCAAAGACATGTGTTTCAAGTGAATTGGTGATCCTGCATTCCCCTTTGTGTGTGTGTGTGTGTGCGTGTGTGTGTGGAGAACGAGAGAGTGAGGAGGGTGATGACCCTGAAAAGGTCTGGTGTCCCTGCTTTTTGCCTTATGATTCTAGCCCAGCTGAACAAACAAATCAAGCTGAGTTGAGCATTTGATGAATCACATACCACCGATTGTGATGATCTCTCATTTTTCCTTAGATGAGTCCCTTTCAAACCCCATCTCCAGTTTCTCACACATTCCTGGGTAGTGAATCAATGCAAACATGAACTTCAGGATACATGGTAGAGGGCTTGGAGAGGCTCCAGACCAGTGTACCCCCCCACTGGGCAAGCAGTGCCCGAAAATGGACACTTGCTTGTGTCCATTTGTGTCGGGCTCGTCCACTTGCTTTTTTTTCGGTGAACCAAGATAATTTTCTTGTGTAACTTGTGTTCTGTTGTTGCAGGCATCTCCACGCTGGCTCTCACCCCTGACAAAGCCAGCGATTACCTGCAGCCTCTTTTGAGCTACGCTGCTACGCATATCCCCAGGGAGAAGCACAAGGAGACACCCCTGTACATTCTCTGCACAGCTGGCATGAGGCTGCTGCCAGACAGGTTTTGCTCATCACCTTACTGTTCATTTATTTGACCATAGTTTTCCCACTTTAAAACAAAAGAACCACATCGACTGTCTTTTTCCCAACTGTGCTTAAGCTTGAGTGGTAGTGTACCAGTAGAAGTCAACAGGCAGAACACTATACTGTCCCCTTACTGTACCAGTCAACAGGTAGCGATCTTGGAAGACCTGACAAGAGATGTCGCTCTGGAGTTTGATTTCCTCTTTTCCAGCTCTCAGGCCGAGGTGATCTCTGGGAAACAGGAAGGTGAGATGCTACAGCAGCACTGTTGCACTGCCTTGGGTGTGTTTCTGCCCCCACAGCCCATCCTGCTGTGTGCATTGTGTATGTGTTGCTGTGAAACCCATTGTCAAAAGCTTGCTGTGATTCTCTCCCTAGGAGTGTATGCATGGATAGGCATTAATTTTGTGCTCGGCCGCTTCGACCACGCAGATGAGGGTGAGTTGCATGCGGAAAAGGAAAGTGCATGAAAAACAAACTGCTTTAAACACAGACGTAGGATGATCAAAGCACAGCTTTTTTGTCAGATACCATGTTGTTGGTTCATATCCTTTAAGTAGCTGCACCTAGGAGTATATCCAGATTCTGAAGGTTAATAGTGTGGTACAAATGGGTGTAGGTGTCAGGAGATCAGTGGATCAATGGGTCTGAAAGGCGAAGGTTTTGACACCTTTATTCTGCCGCATAAGAGTCAAGACTAGGTTTTCAGTTCTGGACTTTCAAGAGGTCAGAGCTGGAGGAACAGAACACTCATTCTGGGGTCTAGTTTGTAGGTATTTAAAAGCAGATCCTTTGGCCATTTTCTAGGAGATAAACCGTGTTTATCGGAAGCTACAGGAGAACCACAAGAACTTAAACTCAAGTAAGAAATGGTACCATATTTGTTCCAGAGGAGGATGCTGTCGTTGAAGTTACCACCGGCGTTCAAAACCGGGAGCCAATTAGCCGCAGGCGCACAGTTGGAATCATTGACATGGGAGGAGCCTCTCTACAGATAGCCTATGAAGTTCCCATGGCTGTCACCTTCAGCTCACCCGAACAGGTAAGGCTTCTAATGACCTGGACTCATTCTACGGCAACACGAGCTCCGTGGTAGCTTTGTACAGCTGAGTGAATACAAGTAAACCCCATTTTAAACAGTTCATTTGTTCCTGAAAATGCAGAATAAATCGAAATTGCATATATAGGGATCCTACTTTACACTCTTTTAAATGGGGGCGGTATGCACATACTGGGGATTGTGCCACATTATTCAGGAGATTGAAATGGAGACACCTCAAAAATGCATAAAAACAAAGCAAATTATGGGACACAAGTTATTCACGCTACATGTCAACTTAGAGTTCCTTTTTTTCTGGGTTATAGCAGGGCATCTGTTGTGCAAACTGGGAGTTGGTATTAAAAAAAAATATATCTGCGTTAAAGCAAAATTACATATACCAGGA
This sequence comes from Arapaima gigas, assembly GCA_900497675.1. NCBI lineage: Eukaryota > Metazoa > Chordata > Actinopteri > Osteoglossiformes > Osteoglossidae > Arapaima > Arapaima gigas. Next base: position 624,930 of record UFQX01000303.1, read on the forward strand.
CTGCCTATGCTGGGGTTCACCCATATTCAGCCTCCTGTGGACTGTGTGGGGAATAACCCACAGAAGTGTGACCCTGAGTGCACCCACAGGAAGAGGCAGCTAAGAGCCTTCTGGCCGAGTTCAACCTGGGCTGCGACAGGGACCACACCCAGCACGTGTACCGGGTTTACGTCACCACCTTCCTGGGCTTCGGGGGCAACATGGCACGGCAGCGGTACGAGGATGCTATGGTCAGCAGCACGCTGGCGAGGTTTGGGTGAGTCTCCTTTGGATACATCCTATACAACATCCTAGGAAAGGAATCAGAGTTGTGCTTTTGGGAAAAGTATTTCACCCATAATTTAAATAAGTTACAATTGAAGATTGCAGCTTTGAGCACCTCCTGCTGCTCTAGAACCCTCAGTCAAGGTATTTTCAGTGATTTGAAGCAGTAAGCAGGGTCAATCACTCTGTATGTAGCTTAGTGCACAAACCTAACATTGTGAATCACGTTGGAAAACGGTGTTAGATCAGTGATACACTTTTTCGGCATCCAGGTGGGTTAAGTGTAAAATAGTAGATCTAAAACAGTGAGTCCTCTTTATGTAACAGTTCACTTATCCAGCAGTATTTCCGTTTCTGTATCCATAAAGCTCAGTCTCTCTGTTATTCACAACTTTGTTTTCTAAGCCACAGACTTGAAATTTAGCACAGTGGTATTACTTACCTTAAGTGACATTTATGCGTAGGCAAATTCATTAAACTCTAAAAAGGCCACTTGGTATCTTTAAAACTTCAAATTTGGTCTGGCTCGGAAACATGTACGTAAGTTACATCGCACAAAACATGTAGGTGCATCACGCAGAGCTTACAGCAGTGATGCAGTGCTTCTCTCTCACACACAGTTTTTACACACATTAGTGACATGTGCCAGCATGGATTTCCCTGCTAATGTGTCAGGAAGAAGACAAGTGGGACAGTTCAGCCACTGAGGTACAGCAGTGTACAGCACTAACAATACTTACACACTAAATACAAGTTTGAGTGGTAATGTTTGGTGGTAAGGAATTTATTACTTTTTACCTTTCCACTTTCTGACCCAGGCGATGCCAGGGTGGTATTATAGTGTTGGGGGGGGGATTCAGAGTGAGGGTTTTGTACTCTATAGTTTTTATACATTTTTTATACATGCATTTGTATAATGCTCAGGATGAACGCATGAGCTGATCGACCAAGCTGTGTGTTTTTGCTCCTTCAGGCTGACGGGGGACCGGATGGGTTTAACTCCATCCACCCCCTACCTGGACCCTTGCCTACCCACAGGCCTCTCAGACACTATCAAGAGCAACGGGCACGAGATCTTCCTGCGGGGGCAGGGTGATTGGTATCGGTGCCAGGAGGCTGTGAGACCCCTGCTCGGTTCTTCCAACAGCACAAGTTCGGTGAAAGGAGTGTACCAGGCGCCCATCGACTACCACAACAGCGAGTTCTACGGCTTCTCGGAGTTTTACTACTGCACCGAGGACGTGCTGCGCATGAGCGGCCAGTACAGCAGCAACCGCTTCTCCAAAGCTTCCGCGGTAATGAGCCCTGCAGACATGGCCCTCCCTGCACAGAGCCCCACAGGCCCTGTTTCTCGGGGTTTTTAACTGACCCCCTATTCTGTACTGCAGGATTATTGCGCCACCAAGTGGACAAAATTAAAACAGCGACTGGACAGCAAACTCTTCTCCTTACAAGCAGACATCTCCAGATTAAAGTATGTGCTTTACTGTTTGATACCCAATAAAATATTATCATCATAATCTAAAAATCCATATTTTGTACTTAATCTGCATGAAATGATGTTAGTATTTTATAAACAAGGATTTTGTTTTGACTTCTTGGCACGTAGGTGGTAAAGGATGATTGAGGAACTTCATGACTTGAAAGCAGATNTTTTATAAACAAGGATTTTGTTTTGACTTCTTGGCACGTAGGTGGTAAAGGATGATTGAGGAACTTCATGACTTGAAAGCAGATATTTCCACATTAACATCGGTGTGATATGGTTGAAAGAGGAACTGGAAGTTATTTGCTTAAACCATTTAGGTTCAAACAGATCAGTTGTATAGACTAATCTGTCGTGCATGCAGTTTAAATGCGACGACGTGATGGAATCAGTTATTCTGAGTTAAAGTTGTCTTCTAGCTCCTGTCATTGGTTTGTAGTTTGTATTTTTCTCCCCAGGATGGCTCTCCTCTTATTTATTTATTATTTATTAAAAATTTACTTATATTTGTGACCCTGGAGTCTCGCTTTGCTGTAATTGGTAATTGTCTTCTGCTGTTTTTTTATTTATCGGCTATTCAATTATTTTGCACCTTTATTATATGTCTTCGGTCGTGTGTTCCGTGCTTTAAGCTGTTGTACGGGTGAACTTCCACTCAGGGATTAATAAGTTCTACCCTATCCTTGTTTGACACTTTTTCCCCAACAACTTAGTGTGAGGTTTCTACACTGAGCTGCTTGCAATGCTAGCCATTTATACAGTGGGGTAATTTTTACCGTATCATAGGCACCACAGCAGGAACAGCAGGGATTTGAACATTTGAGTCTTTCAGCTACAGGGGAACGGCTATAAACATGACACCACCTGCTGCCCCTTTCAATCACACTTTCCCATTTCTCACACCCTTAGGTACCAGTGCTTCAAGTCAGCCTGGATGTATGAGGTGCTGCACTCCGGCTTCCACTTCCCTGAGGACTACGGCAGCCTGAAGACGGCACAGCTGGTGTACGACAAAGAGGTGCAGTGGACGCTGGGAGCCATTCTCTTCAAGACCCGCTTCCTGCCCCTCAGGTGTGTTTACAGCCAACAGAGATGCAGCCAGAACTCAAGTTTAGATCGATCCTCATCTGGTTATACAACCACTTGCTTGCTTCTTGAGCAACTGAAGTTTTAGCGGAAGCTTTTGTCCGTTGTGACTAACTTAGTTTGGGGTTTTTTTTATTCCAGCAGTTGGATTTTTTTTTTTTTTTTTAAACCAAATCAGTCCTAAAAAAATCATATGAAAGTGGTACACAAATTCCCCCACACAGTGGTGTTCCTGTGCTAATGTGTCGTCCCTGCCGTCCTCCCCTCAGGGACCTGCAGCAAGAGGCGCTGCGACCTGCCCATCCTAGTTGGCCACGAATAGCCTTTGTCTACAATCACTACCTGTTCTTTGCCTGCATCCTGGTGGTGCTGCTGGCCATTCTGCTGTACATCCTGCGTCTGCGGCGCATCCACCAGAGGGAGCAGCGCCAGGCCGAGGCCCTGGACCTCCTGTGGGCTGAGGAGGGGGAGGCGCTCATCAGTGTCTGAGGGGCTGGATAGCTGCGTGCGGGGGGGGGGGGG
>UFQX01000303.1:632569-651822 GCA_900497675.1 Arapaima gigas
CACACACACACACACACACACACACACACACACACACACACACACACCTCTCAGCTAATAACTACAATGAGCACTGTCTATTTTTAGGCACAATGGGATAAAAATATACTCAGGATAAAGGCAGGGGTGTGGGAGAGGGAGACTAACCACACACACACACACACACACACACACACACACACACACACACACACACACGTAGCAGCTAGCTTGCGGTGAGCAGCCTGTGTAAAAAAAGATCATGTACACTGCTACTGAAATTCAGGAGAAATGACTAGTAAAACTACATTCTTCTAGATGATGTCCTCCCTCCTGCCACACAGATGCAAACACACAGTGGAAGCTGGGAGTATAAAGGGGGTGGGAGGAGCTTGGGGGAGAGAAAGACAGAGAATGAGGCCAGTCAGGGGTTCCCTTCCTTGGCCTGGCTAGAGACCTGCCCCACAGTACTACACTCCAGGATCTTTTCGACAAACTCTCTGGTCCGTCCAGCCACCAAGGGACCTGCACAGATAAACATTATGACAAACAAGACATTTGCTCCCCCCACCCAACCCCACCCCAAACAGACAAGTTAACAATAATGGAAAATGGATCGTGAATTCGGACAGCTGTGCTTACCAGTGGAATCCTTCAGTATGTCCTCCAGCTTTTGCGTCATTCCCACTTCCCCGCTGTTCTCACTGCTCTCCACTCTCTGTCGAATCACTTCCTTGATTTGCAACAGTGCCCCCAGCAGGTTTTCTGTGTGGAGGGTGGGCAGTCCATCACATCTTCAAATTAGTCTATTATTAATCTACCTTAAAGCTCTAAGTACAGTTTTTCTGTCAAAAAGACAATCTGAATTATATGCCAGAATGTACCAGAAATCGGTGTATACCTTTAATTTTCTTTAAGATAATCTGTACTACACTTGCAGACAAATTGGGAGTAAAATGTGCTCTGCGCAGGCAGCAAGTTACAGGTTTTGCCATATTAAATTCCTGCAACGACAGACAGGTTCTGTCTGTAGATGGAACTTTTCTTTTTTTTTTTTTAACATTAAAGGCCACCCTCCTCTCACCACCATGTTAAACTGAAGGTCAGTTACAGAGGTGAGGGTAAGGTCTGCAGCTATCAGCCAGTTCCACACACAAACGTGTGTGTTTGGAGAGCAGTACCCACCATACTCCTGGTTCAGTCCCCATAGCTTAATCTTGTTGGCTTCGTGCTGAGCTTTCTTCTTCAGGCGACAGGCCCTGGCAACAACACAGTGAAAGGAAACCTTCAACATGCACATTTACCGTGAACCTCGTCCCAATTCAAGGTCCCCTTATCCTCGTGTCAACTGCTGCTCAGCTGCACAGACCACTCGGGAGGTTTCTGGTCTTCATCCCAGCTCAGGTTCGAGTGTCACACTGGTCTTCACACGCCACCATTCCAGCCCATCAAACAAACACACACACACAGCTCACTACCTCCTCGCAGTTCCTTTTTGGACAACGTCATCCTGCGGAGGGCTCTGACACTATTGCACAAACAATACAAGATTTGGTTACACGATCTCATGCATGTTTCTGTAGTGTCCTAACATGAACCAGCTGCTGGCTGAAGGACAATGCCGTAAACCCTGAGAGATGGGTTCGTGAAGCCACCACTGACATACACTGCATCTCCGTCTCTCTCTCTCTCTCTCTCTCTCTCTCTCTCTCTCTCGCGCGCTCAAGTTCATGTAGCAGATAATACAACTTGCCTTCTCCCCTCAGCTCAACAGTGGTTTTTGCGGTCAAACGCACCCATAACTGCCACACCTCAAAACAAGGTAAAGAAAAACAGAAAGCGCAAAGCAGGGTAAATACCGATTTACAGTACAAAAAGTTCCCCGTGATGCAGAAAAAAACCCTGCTACACTACAGCCTCTATTAGTCTCCATCTTTCACCCTCCACCCTAACCCTCCCTCCTTTTTCCACCCGGATTTTTCCATGAGCAGCTACCTGGAAGCAAGCTTGTTCTTTTCCTTGCGGGAGCGCGCCCGGGCCACAACCGGCAGGTCATTGACGGGCCCCATGCCGTCAATGGCCACATTGAGCTTCTGCAGCTGCTCCCCGATGCTGCACAGCTTTTGCGGGTTGGGGGTCAGGTCGCTGGCGTCCGTCTTGCGGGCCTTGCGGCGCCCCTTCTTTCCTATTGGAGGCAGCACAGCAAAAGCAGGCAGCGTTACATAAGCTCCAACACTTTGGCTCTAAGGAGTCCTATTCTGGAAATTCTGGAAATAAAAAAAAAAAAAAAATTATGCTGATCCCTTTTCTCTATCCAGCATTTCCCCTTTCACCTTTGGAAATTTGGCACTTTGTTTGCACCAACTTTATTCACAGACTTCCTTCCTCTCACTGCACAACAGGAACTAACGGCGATGGTGCCAAACAGGCTCTCAACAGAGAAGTTAATCATTTTCTATATAAACTAAATAAAGAGTAAATAAATCCTCAGTCCACACAAAGGAACCTGGATGTGACTCAGGTACCGTAATGATTTTTTTTAAAAAAAAGAAAGGCTTTGGATCAATAATGGAGGATTTAAGTGCAGATTCAGCTGCCTGTAGGCAATATGGAGTAATGATAATTAATTATGATAATTTATTCGGAGCATTACCTGAGGGCCCCTCTCTGCGATACAAGGTGCTGGGCAGGGTGCTGGAGCTCCAGGACAGGGGCCACCGGACACCGACCTTCTTGCGTGCCGCATCGTGGCCGTGTGCGTGTCTGTATTCCCAGAAGCACCTGCGTTTTGCTGGTTTCTCACCCGTGCGGCTGTCTGAGGTGGGTTGGGAGAAGCACACACATACACAAGGAGGGAAGTTGGTCCAGAGTCTGGGAGGAGATCCCACGCATTTAGAGCAAAATACATCTGGGTCCACAGAGTCTGTGTGAAAGGCCTCCTTTCCCACAGCAGCTGTGCAGGACACCTTTAAACCACTTTCACACAGTACAGAAAAACTGACAGTTTTTAAACATTTAACACCTTGCCCTCCCCAACACAAATATCCATTTAGACTATTCCAATGTACTGCATTATTTCAATGAAAGCATAGAACAGGTTTTCAATTATTTGTTGAAATGGTGCAGTTTGGAAAAAATTCAAAGGGACTTCTACAATTTGGTTTGGCCAAATTAAGAAAATATTTTATTTACACAACTGTGTTCAAAACATGCCTGTAAAGTGCTAGTGGAGCTACAGAGAAGTACCGTTTGGAGCCATGCAGCCAGACATGTCCTAACCACCACTGAACAGTACCAACCAGCACTGACCAACCTGCACTGAGCATCACCGAGCAGTACCTATCACCACTGATGGACCCGCACCGACCACTACTGACCAGTGCCAACCACCACTGACTGACCCGCACTCAACCCAGAGCCATACTGAGCAGAACCACCAACCCAAAGGAAGCACCACTGACCTGTGCTGAGCACCACTAAGCCCACTTTCCATACTGATGGGTTAATCCCAATGAAATATTGTGCATTTATTTTGCATTACGTACACCTAAAAATGTCGGGACAAAGTCTTTAATAATCAGACAAAGACGTCACACGTGACATTTCTTTATTAGTAAAAAGGAAGGCGTGAAAATAACATGGGAATAAATAATAGTTAAAAGTGGTGCCATATGAGTCCTTGTGCTACCGCTGGACTTTGGTCATGTGTCCTGTTCCTCCCTTTGACCTCACTCGTGTTGCCAACTATTTATAACGTTACTGTTTGTTATAATAAAATCCCACAAGGAGTGTCCATTGCTGGCCACTATTACAGTTTACACAGAGGAATGAGGAAGAAGGTCAAAATCTACATAAGATTCCTTTACCAAGAGGCCCAGAAGTGCAACCTATCGACACAACCTGGGCTTATTCATTATCATAATTACTTTTATGATTATTTATGTAGACACTTTTACCCTAAGCAATTTAAATTGTAACTCTACATCTCAGCTTTCCCTGCATTAATGTAATAACTTTTCCAGCATTAGCGAATATCATTGTCCATTTTCATTTGAGTAACGGCATTAACTGCTACAACACAGTTACAGCCAACGGTGAACCCACAATTCTGCAAAGTGCATTTATGATGGAAACGCTTCAAACGTCACATTTTCTGTCAGTGTAACATTTATTCTTATTATTACGTTGTACAAGACATGTCGAAATCAACTTAAGGCTTCGTTCTGTTATATGCCACTTGGAACAGAAAATTCCTTCTTTCTGCCCTTCTGAGTGCTTTGCAGATAAATCACAAACATGGCTGTTTAATTCTGTATTGAACATGAAAGACAGAAAATTCATTATAATAAACTGCATAAAACATAATCCAACTAAACTGAAAACAACAATAGTCCAATAATTGCAATCAACAAATAAAAAACAATTATAGAGAAAAGCTGGAAGCAGACTCTGCTCACCACATTCTGTTCCAGAGGAGCCCTGCTCCCCAGTTTGTGCCTTTTCTTCATCTTCCTCCTCCTCCTCTTCCTCCTCCTCCTCCTCTTCATCTTCATCATCCTCATCTTCCGTGTCTGCTGTCTCATAGTCAGTGCCCTGGCTAGATCCAGAAGGCCGTTCACCCTGCAAGGAGTAGTTGTGCTCCTCACTGCGAAGTTCCAGCAATGAGGGTGGGGAAGCTGTGGCCTCAGGCCTCTGGGTCACCTCTTCTGGGGCTGCTTCTGCCCCCTCCTCATCCTGGACTTCCTCCTCCTCCTCCTCCTCTTCCTCCTCCTCTGGTTGTCTGACATTTTCCACCTCCACAGCATCAATGGCCACCATCTCCACTTTCCCTGGTTTCATGGAAGGCTCCTTTCTGACAGCTCTGAGTTGGAGACCAGGAATGGCTTCATGGCTTCCCTCAACCCTAGCCACCTTTGGCCCTGGCTGCTGCTCCAGTCGCTCCTCCCTGCTGCCCCATCTCCCCATGAGCACTCCATCAGAGGTGGCCAGCTCTCCCTCCAGGCTCCCTTTAGTGTAGCAGGTGAGTTCGTCCAACGCAGAGACATCCCACAGTTCATGGTGTAGGTCCTCACCAAAGCCATCGTCCACCAGGTCACTCAGCAGCTCAAAGGGCCGCTTCCGGGGCATCGATGGTGAGCCCAGCATAAGAACCACATTCTGAGGGAAAATTAAAGATAAAATAAACACCTGCCCGTAATTCATCATATAAAACCAATATAGTATTTAATCCATCTATTTAATACATTTTTTGTCCTTTGAAAATCACTGAGGGTGTTTAAAATTTTGCCAACCACTGGGTTTTTGCAATCCAGCCGAAATTATTACCTGATCACAGTCAGTCCACCCCCCAATCGGGGAGAGCGCCACTGGGTACGGCATCAGGTGACACCTGTGGGTTCCATAGGCTTCGCCAAATACAGGTTCCATCCCGTTCATGTCCGGCTGGGGGGGAGGGGAACAATAACCACAGACTTACTACCCTGCACTCAAAAAGGCACCTAGTTGGTCACTGGCCAGTGCATAAACCAGTATCTTACATTATGACAACAATATATGCAAAGCGTGGCAGGAAAGTCAACAGCTTATAGCAACTTTGCATGTGTCGGAGAGTTCTGGAGCATTTATGGTCATTTGTCTGACGGGAGTACTCATTTGTATGATGTTTCTAGACCAATTCAACATCAGAGCCCGCAACTGGGTCACAAACCAGCAGCCCACTGAAAACCCACCTGAGGCATTTCCCAGTGCTGTGGTGTGCAGGGATTCTTACAGTCCAGTGGTGGCTTCAGCTGTTACCTGCTGAATCCTGGGATAAGGTGCGCGTTCCAACTCGGACCACCAGTTGACCTTTCACCTCGTACAAGTCTGGCGGTCAGGGTGTAGAGCGCTGGTCACATGACACGTACCTTTGCCAATGTCTGGGGAGGGAATGGGTATAATGAATTACTATAATGGTTTCTGTGCAGCTAATGAGAGAAGTGGAAACACCAGGGGATAGTTTGTTGATGCACTAATGGAACTGAACCAGGTGACCTTGCACCTTTGTCAAGAACAGCACCGTCAAGACGAGAGAAGACGGCGGATTTACCGCCTTTGCGTACTTGCAGGTGAGCAGGAGGGAGCAGCAAATCATTTTAACCGTCGTTCTGCTTCCAAAAGGACACAGTTCTCTGGATGACGCCCCGGACGACGTCGTCCAAAGACATCTAGACCTGACAAGCCATCGGGTGACCTCGTCGTGAAAGACGTGTTCACCAAGTCGACTTTCCAACTGCCCCCTCTCGCAGTGATAACCGGGTCTCTCGTACCCGAGTGTCTCTTTTTTACCACGAGCTCTCAGCAGAGGTCCCAACGTTTTTTTCTTTAAATTTATTTATTTTTTAAGTTGACCAAAAAACACACGACAGACCCAGCAGGTGATTGAGCGCTGGGGCACCCAGGTGTCTGTGGAGCTGAGGGGGGTCATCCAAGCTAAATTTCCACACCAGATTCGGCACACTTTTGTTACGTGACACAATATTAAATTATGGTGCCAGAAAAAATATTTACCCTCCGTGCAAAAAAGCAGATGAAAGCACAGGAAGGTCATGGAGATAATTCGGCGTGAACGTTAGACACTTGTCTGCTCAAATCGGTGCATGGAGATATTTAAATAAGAGCAAAAGCTCCTTTTGTTCCGTCAGAGGAAGGAAGACACCTCAGATGGCGCTTTTAGTTCTGATCGCAGAGCCCCGCTGGATCCCCTCCCGAACACTTTAACATGGACGTTTTTATTTTTTCTTTCGGGTGCAACTGAGGTGACGAGCACAGGCTTCTCCAGAAGGTACAGGTCTGATCCCCGTACCCCCAGCCGCGCACACGCCGCCGGGCCTCTGCACCTTCACCCGCTCCATAAGCACCATCCAGAGTTGACACAGAACCCGTTTGAGAAGAATTGAGCATTTCAAAGAATTGAGACCGCAGAGGTTTCCTCGTTTCTCCAACAACTTGCGGCACGTTGGATGTCGGATTATGAACGGCGACCAGCCCGTCCAGACACCACATCCTTGTATTAAAAAAAAATAATAAATACATTTCGGGGCGCAGCTGGGAGACCCCGCCAACGTCAGTTATTTATAATCTGTTTCCTCCCCGACGGCAAATTAACGGGAGACGTCGGAACCAAGTTAAACAGAAGAATTGTTTAATAAAGACAGGGATTCAAGCGCGGCAGATGCTCGGTCTTACTTGAGAAAGGTGCCTTTCCCCCCTGCTCGTCCCCGGCCACCTGCGCGGTCCGTCCAGCCCGGTTCGGTTCGGCTCGGTCCCGTCCCACTGACACCTCACAGCCGAACTTGGGGGGGCGAAGCGCTTCGGGAGGGGAGAGAGTCGCGGGGCAGCACGCAGCGCTCCGCCGCCAGCCGCGCACCCACCCGCGGCCGAGCCGAACCGCCAGCCCCCGGCCGAGACGCCGAAACGCTCGATGGGCGGCAACGCAGCCCGTCCGAAAGGAACAAGTGAGACGGGTACCTCGTCAGGAAGCGCCGCGCGGGGACGTGGAGGGACACGCGCAGAGAAAATGTCCGCCTTGGCATCCGAAAATGAATAATAGTGCAAAAGCGAGAGCGGCAGTGTAGCGACAGAGCGGAGCTGCGCGCTGCAAACAAATTATTTATCCCTTATAAAGGAAGTTAGTTTTAAACAGCTGGTATCGAGCGGGTCCATTGCGAATTTAAGGGAAATTAAAAACCATGATTGGCGAAGAACGCGGGAACGCAGCGCTTTTAGGGGGTAAAAGGGTTTCGAAGTGAGCGTTTAATTCGCACGCGCGTCCCGCCGCGACATGAATACCGTCTCGAGTGTTTTATTGGTCATCGTCGCGGCGAAGCGGTCAGGAAAAGTGTCCGACCCCCTCGCGCCAGACATGGTGTCGCCCGCGTGACTCAGAATTAAAAGAAAAATTCCGTCTTGTTCGGCGAAATGGCAACGTTTTTGGCCACATTCGGGGCTGAGCTCACTTTACATGTCAGTATCTTACTTTGTGTCCCTCTTGAGCCGTCGCGTGGGACAGTATTACTGTCGTGGAAAGGCGAAAGGCGGCTCGCCGGGGGGAGGAAAGTGTGTCAGCTGTAAACAGCGCTCGCGGCGAAAGGGGGCAAATGAGTTCATCGGGGCGCGTGGAAAGCGGATGTGGCCGAGCGCGAGCAGGAGAACGGGACTAGGAGGACGCGCGTGACGCCCTCGCAGTCCGTAATAGAAATGAGTGATGAAGGCTTTCGTTAATACCGCAAAACTGTATATATATATATGATATATCATATATATAAATATATATATGATATATTATATATAGATGTATATGGCGTTTTCCTTGTTCGTAGTCCCATCATGCGTCTCATAGAAAATGCTCAATATAGGCACAGAATACACATCCGTCTCCTATAGGCACATACAGAACACGCATCTACAAATGCAGTATTTATAAATTACAGATGCGTAACATAAATTGGAATTTACGTCCTTGACCTTTCTCCAAAACAGCATTCATCTGAGTTTACTGTAAACTTGTAAATGCTGCAGTAAATATATGAATCTCCAAGACTCCCAGTTACATATTTGTATAAGACCACCAAAGCCTTGAGGCAGGAATGTCTGGTGATGTAACGTGCATAAAAGCCGTATCGTATTTCTCCTTTCTCCGTTAACCGATTTCAAAATAACATCTCGATCCTTGTGAGTCATATAGGTTAAAAATGGACAGTAAGTTCTAAATTCCTATTTGTTGTGTATGATATGCGTTACAAGTACAAATTAAATTCTGAAATACACTGCCTGTTCCGTCTGTCTATAATGACAAATGTTGACAGAATGTGTGAATAAAATAACTGTGATGTGCTTCACCTGTTCTTTTCACCTGATATATATATATATATATATATATGTATATATGTATATGTATACACACACACACACACACACACACACACACTCATGTTATGGGGAAAATTGACAAAGATCACTTCCAGCTGGGAAAATAAATATAACTAAAGCGGGTTTTTTGGAAGACACTACACTACAACTACAGTTAATAACAGTAAAAAACTCTCTCGTGCTGGGTCCACAGGCCTGGACCCACCCAGTCAGCTCTGGACTGTGTAAAGAGCACAGCCAGGACTCCACACCATGTTTAATACAAACATATACAAATGTGACCAAATGTATCGGCACCCTTCCGCTTTTCCCAAAAAAACTCACAGTTTTGTCTCAAATAAGTTGTAACTGAGTATTAGGTATCCACCATTATTTATTTATTTAATAGAACAGTAACGTTGCTTTTGATTGATGACTTACATTGTTTTAAACAATAAAAAAACAAAAATGGAATAGGCAAAAATATTGGTACCCTTAACCTAATACTTGGTAGCTCAGCCTTTAGAGAAAATAACTGCAGTCAGGAACTGCTTTCTATAGGTCTGAATGAGATTTCTACACTTCACTGGCAGTTTGGCCCATTCTTCTTGAAGAAATTCTCTCAGCTCCACTTCTCTCGGGTTTGGTGGGTGCTTCTCCCAACTTCCAGTTTCAGCTCTTTCCACAGATCTTCTATGAGATTCAGATCAGGATTCATATCAGGCCACTTCAGAATGATCCAATGTTTTCTTCTCATTCATTCCGGGTGCTTTTTGAGGTATGTTTCAGGTCATCATACTGCTGGAGGACTCATGACCTGTGACTGAGACACAGCTTTCTGACATTGGGCTGTATGTTTAGCTCAAAAATGCCCCGATAGTTGTCCGATTCAACTGTGTCTTGCACAGATTCAAGGCACCCAGTGCCAGAGGCAGCAAAGCAATCCAAAACATCACGGAGAACCTCCATGTTTCACAGTAGGGATAGTGTTCTTTTCCATGAAAGCTCTATTTTTTTTTCTGTCAGCACAGAGTTTGTGTGATTTACCAAAGAGCTCTAAAATTGTTTTGTATGCCCAAAGGACATTTTCCGAGGAGGACTGAAGCTTGTCAGCCTGCATTTTGGCAAACTCCAGTCAGGCTTCAGGATAGTTCCCACTTTTAACTTGATCATTAATGAACCAAAGGCAGGATTTACCGAGCATGTTGCATTTCTTCTGAACAGCTTTATAACAGTGCACTTTCTGTTGAATGCAAACATATCAGAAAACCGTCCGTATAAGTTTTACTGCTAATTGTTCTGTTGTCTTCCATTTATTCAGTTAAGTAACACACCCAAAATAGAAGACAGACACTTCTCTGGAATTACACATGCATCCCACTATTCGAGCTCCCGATATAAGGAGCTGTGCATATTAATATCCACCTCAGTATCTGAGTGGAGAAGTCCTGGCATAAGATACATCCACGTGAATCCTGAATCACATCACAAAAATGTCTGACATTAGTGCAAGCATGAACGCAATTTCTGTGGTAAGGCTGTGCCCAACATCTCTGTTCTCAGACTTTGCCACATGTGGCCCGGGTTCAAATGGAGTTTCTGCCTTTGTCATTTTATTCACTTCTGTTCAGTCAGTTAATCCCTCACTAACAGTTCATTGCAGTACCAGCCCATTATAATAGGTAAATTGTATTGTTTTTGTAATGTTTGTAATGTGTTTAATTTTAATGTTTTCTTTTTTTAACATAAATTTGACTTAAATGTTTATTGCTATTACTACTAATTAGGAAAAAAACAATGTCTGATACTAACTAAAATAGTAACTGCATGAAAACATACAAATGCATATTAATTACCTCATTAACTGTTTGATAATTATTTAATTAGCGTTCAAAGCATTGTTTATCATGCTGAAATATGTATTCCAGCGTGTTAGGGACATTTTGGGGAGCTTAATTAAGATTTTATACACATATACTATACTCAGAATTGGCCTCATATGAAATAAATGACATTGTTTCCCAGTATTTGAGTTTGCGATATTAAAGCCATTTCTGTGAGCCAGTTACACTTGGGTGCTGGGATAGAGGTGTACATTAACTTCCCGTAATGCGCCACCCTTAAAGCAATACTTTAGTTCCTATCGGCCAGACTCACCCACACCTTGTATGTTTTTGTTTTGAATTTTTTCCAGATGCCAATTCGGAAAAGTAGATTTTCCACCGGGATAGTGGAGGGTACAAATTTTCAAGAGACACAAAAGCGAATTTTCGGACAGGAGAGAATACGCAAACTTAGGGATATCTATATTTCTTAAGTGGCGCAGACCAACTCGGCACCCTTTTACCTTACGTTCATATGCAGCAATTATCACTCACTGAGACTGTCTGACGCTCCAAAGGGAGGAATGAGATACCAGTTTGCCTCAAGCTCTGCAGGTTATGCAGTGAACCCCCACACTGCCGGCACACCCTTCTGACTACAGTGATGTCAGCATTTCTCATTTGTGCAGTGGGTTTCTATATATAGTGTAACGCATAATAAACACATTAAAATATTAGAGGGTAGTGCTGATGACTTACAATTCCAGGACTGTGCAGATTTAATCTCATTTTTGGCTCAGTCTCTGTGAACTTTGCAAGTTCTCCACATTTTAGTTGGTTTCCTCCCATAATCCAAGAACATATGTTTCAGCTGTATTTCTGACAAATTGCCCATAGTGTGTACGGTATGAATGTGTGGATGAGTGTGATTTATCCATGATGGGCTGCCTCACAGCTCATACCACCAGGTTAGGTTCTGGATCACGACAAATCTACATCTGACAAGCGGTGGTTGACGATGCACAGAAATCTGCCAAATTTCAGATTCAAAATAGCACATTGTCAAACGTGTTAAAAAGCATAAGAATAAAGGTGCAGTGCGTGACACTGGTAAAATATTGCTGAAACTCACAGCAACCCACAGCAGTAACCATGTTATTGTGCAAGTCATAATGGTGGAAGGTCATAACTTCACTGCTGGGAATGTTTGGTGCCACGGAACCCACACTTCCTGGTAAAGCTGCCAGGACTGCTACGCTGGCCTTGGCCTCCATCGATGGGGTGTGTCACAGTGCCAATGCAGGAGCGGAGTCGTGGATTAGGAAGGCCGGAACAAATTGCACAACCTAGCAGCTAAGATGGGAATGCATGAAGCGCCGCATTTAATTGGACAGTTTCAACAGGAATGCAGTACTATGT
The DNA here is from genome assembly GCA_900497675.1 of Arapaima gigas. NCBI lineage: Eukaryota > Metazoa > Chordata > Actinopteri > Osteoglossiformes > Osteoglossidae > Arapaima > Arapaima gigas. Next base: position 644,680 of record UFQX01000303.1, read on the forward strand.
AAACATCTAGTCACCAAACATGCAAAATACTCAATGTTTTCCTGTGCTTCTCTACAAGGACACATTTGTCTCAGAAAAATTTAATGGTGAACACAACAGTCAGCTCTGTCTTTATTGCCCTTATAGCCTATCACTGAGTTAAAAGTGTAACTACAATGAGCTTGAATGCATGTATTGCTAATTACTTCTCATTTAATTGTTGAAGCTGTTTTACATATATGCATATCCAAACAGGTATATATTTTTGGGCGGTTGGACTTGCCAAAAGGAACTAGCATCTCCAACATGGATGGCTTCTGTCGAGGCGATCCTCATAAAAACTGCTCATCAAAAAACATCGCGACGTCTGCCGACTCTTGGGACCTCTGAGTGATCATTGAGTTCACCATGGAAACAGCTTTTGGCTGAGGCTTCTTTTAACAATATAAGAAAGCTAAATTTCTGTCCTGCAGCACAGATTTGAAAATGGCCTTGTGAAGCAGACCTCATTGTCCATCTCAGTTTGAAACTCCTTTTGCCTACTTACACAGTGTCACATAAAGTTACAATACGGCTATCGTGTTCACCACATCCATAACTTATATAATTCACTGAAAAATAAAACACAAAATAAGCATATAAATAAATCGGTTATGCTATTTAAATTTTAAAATGTCTACTGCACACCAGAAGTCTCACAAAATTTCAGCTCCACGGACATATAGATGAACAACAAGAGACAACTATATAATAAGAGGGTAAAAAAAGAGCAATATTGTATGCCAGTGTGGAACCATACTGGACAATATGCAGCTCTTCATAATTTACCTGCTAAAGAGTTAATTCATAGTGCAGGATTACCTACAGTAATCTTGCTCTAAGGGCTTGACAAATTTGGTAACATTTCTAATTTCCCTTGACATTTCCCTCGACATCATTTATAATTGATAATGCATAATGTTCTTGTAAGACTGCTGAAACTTACTGATATTTCTATAGCCATGAAGAAATAGTAATGGAATTATAGGTGTTTGAACCATCTTTGTTTCTGATTCTAAAAATATAATTAATATAATAAGAGATATCAATGAATATTTTAAAATATTTTTTCCCAGTATCTAGTTCTCAGTAATACATTGAGGTGGTGGTCTAGGCAGCATTTCTATGTTTGGTTCAGTTGATAAACAGGAAGATTTGCATGTTCTGCTTCCTCACAGACGGCTTGATAGAGGCTGAGAAAAGACGGTTGAGTTCAGACAAAGTCCTGGGAACAGGAATGGAAAGACATGGCCTCTTGCTGGCACCGAACCCTACAAGGAAATGGGGGAAAAAGTTTGTTATGTATCATAATGTTTGCAACTTGAACAAAATCAGAGAAAGATATTGTTTTTGGCAATTCCATACTGCACAAGTTGCAGGACCTTCAGAGAAAACGTAAAGCTTGAGAGAAAAAAACACACATAAATCTCTCTTTTAGCATTGCTGAAGCTTTGATCAAATTGGGTGGTCTTTCTACATGATGACCACAGGAGGCTTTCAGCCAGGTATTTTCTATATCAGCGGTATATTTTTACACCCTTCTGTCCTTTCTGGGTTATACATATCAGGATGCAGTTACTGAACACATATTAAAAAAACGACAATTTACCATTAGGAGAATTTTACTCCCAGAAATACCGAAGATACCAGATGGTCTCATTCTTCAGCTGGGGTCCAAATAAGGGGTTTGCCTGGGCCAGAATTGCTATTAACCAGCTGTGATAAGCACAAAAGCACATAATATTACAGTAATGTAACATTAAATTATAATAACAGTGTGAAAAATTTGATAATGACCAAATTACAATGAACGTTGTTAATACATGCGTATTATACACATATACTATACCGAACACTAGCGGGTATCATAGAAGGTTTGAGAACCGGACTGATATTGCCTGGGTAAAAAAGATCTAAACTTGTGGTGTCTGTTGAATTGTGTAATAAAAAAGGATGGCTTTTTGGAATTTTACCTTGACTCTTAAATCAAAGACGTCACATAAGGCATATCCTATTTTTAATAATTCAAAAAAATTTCAATAATTTTTATAATAAGTGGTCATATCCATTTAACTATGCCAATTTGTCATCCAGAATCCAGGGTTATGAGACATATTTCAGGCTTATTAGAGACCCACATCCGTGAATGTAAAAAGTGTATAATTAATGCTCTAGGTTATGGTTTTATGAATCAATATAATGCCAGTTGATGCTAAAAAGCTTAACAGTGGACAAAATTACATGGAAAAACACTCAACCTAAACTCATACATTCATCCATCCTTTCACTGGTTATCATTAAGCACTGTATTCTGGTCAGAGCTGCGGAGGTCCAGAGCCTATCCGGGAAATGCTGTACGCAGGGTTATGAAACTACACCGTGGATATGATGCTGGTATATCACAGGGTGGTCAACTCATATACAAAAGTTGATCAAAAAATACTAACTTTTTTCCCTAAATTCTATAAAAGAAGTAAAACTCTTAGTATTTTTGGATCACCTCTCATATTTGGTATACTATTACAAATAATATTCTGAATAAAAAGGAATGTAACAGGGAATATGGTGACCTGGAATTATTGAATCATTCTTAAGACTTGAAAATGAAGAAAAAAGATACAAAAATGCAGCAAAATGAATAAGGCAGTGAAAAACACTTACAATAAGTAGCAGCAGACCGCTGTCAGTATCAGCATGGTGATGACAACACTGAAAAGACAGTTTTACAGAGGGTCACGCGTGCAGCCATCACTGTACATCAACTAGGGATGGGGGGATGCTGGAGCATCTTCATAGAGGCCCAATACACTAGGGTCACCCGATCACTTAAACATTTGGAAAAATTTTAATATAGCCACTTATTTATTTATTTTTTTACAGTTTTCAGATGCCCTATGATTGCAGTACAAGATTGTCCGCTCGTCCTTAATCGTCGCCGTTAACATGCTTTATATCGGTGGCATCACCTACCCTCTATTTGGCCCCTTTGGCACGAAAAAAGGAGCGACGACTCCCACCAGCCCCCATAACGTAGTAAAACAGACCATAGGCAAGGCGAGAGAGTGGTAAACCATCGCTGCCGCCGGAGAAGAGCTGCAGGACAGTTGCACAGGTAAACAGATACAGAACGAGGTTCCTTAGAATAAACCGAGATAATGTCCGTCCCCCTCCTCTCAACGGGCTACTGGGCCGATTTCAGAAAACACCCGCCCACGAATGAACTCCACGAATTTCATAGGATAACTTCGCAGCGGCTCAACAATGCTATTGGACACCGCTGACATCGCTATTGGGCACCGCAGACGGGGATTTGTTAATGTGGAAACTCTAGCGGAACCGTATTGGCCAGAGATGAAGTCATGCAACATTTTTGACAGTTCTGTCACATTCCCTACGCAGCGGCGGCGTACCGTCCTGCGTGACGTCATTACGCCGAACGAGAGCGCGGCTGGCTTCTTGTTCCTGCAAAACAAAAATTAATCGAAATTTTTAAAGTGTATAGGTGTTTCGTGTGTATTTTGTGAACTACAGCTTGAAAGGTCTATATATATATATATATATATATATATATATATATATATATATATCTGTATTTACAGTAAGTTGTTTTGGGCTGATGGGGAAAATGTAATATTTAGACGCTTGAGGGTTAAAGTAAATTTTACAAATAAAGATATTTTGTTGTCTTTAAACGTAAAGATGTTAGTCAGTATATGTGTATCTTTACAAATGCAGGTATATGCTAAACCTTGCATCAAATGCTAAACCTTGTATCACCCTCTTGAACTAGAACAAAATATTGACGTTACAATATAAAGAAAACAAGACGGACAGGCTAAACTGTTTGAACTCTATAGTTCGCTTTAAAAGTAATTGTAAACCTTGGCATTTTTGTTGTTTACCTGTTTTTTTAAATTTAATTTCATTTTGTATCATGTAATGACAATGGTATACATGTCCTCGTACAATGTTACGCTTTACTGTTGTAATGATGTATATTTGTGTTTCATGTTTGCTTTCGTGTGCAAATAAAATAAAAAAAAGACATTTAAATGCGCGGAATTACCTTGTGACCGTAGTGCGCCTGCGCCGGGTCTCTGTTTTGGCCACGTGACCACCCCTCAGCCATTCAAAGAATGCGAGTTGCCGCATAAATCTGTTAATTTTTGTAATATCGCGCTGTAGTGCAACAGCGGAGCTGCGGAACACCGCGTACTCTGCCATTTTTGGAAGAGCTCGGGGGTAACGTCTGCCGTGGGCCTTGGCCGAGTCCGCGCTTAAACAGAAAATCGTTTCGACAGCCCCGGCCTCCATCTTTTTTACGGCGGAACCACAAGTATTTATATAACTCCTCATGTCATATCTTAAAATAAGAGCCTTTATCTCACAGTAAGTTGTGCATGGTATACAGTTCAACATTTGAAAAGGACAGTGAAGAAGAAACTAGTTCTCAAGTACATCATATTAATGCTGTCACTGTTCTATATCACAATAGAGAGATTAGGTTAGATTACTGTAGGTAATCCTGCACTATGAATTGACTCTTTAGCAGGTAAATTATGATAAGCTACATATTGTCCAGTAGGGTTTCAAACTGATGTACAATATTGCTCCTTTGTCTAGTTGTCTCTCACAACCCAACAACATGTGCTTCAGGTCAACTGGTGGCTCTAATTGTCCATTTGTGTGTGTGTGTGTGAGTGTGTGTGTGTGTGAGTGAGAGAGAGAGAGGGACTGCACTACGATGGACTGGCTCCAGGGCCTATGCTTCCAGGATAGACCCCGGACCACCATGACCCTGCATTGGTCAAGTGTTTATTGAATATACATTTACATTTATTGATTAGACTAATTCTTTACTCCAACACAAAGTTTAGTTAAGCTAATGACAATTGTGCGGCTGAGCAATTTTTTTTAATGGAACAAAATTTAGACTGATGGATCAATACTGCATATGCTCCTTCAACAATTACGGTTAACCTGTAACTGTGAAATTTAAGAATCATACGCTTTGTTTTTGATTGCTTTTTCAAAAGACCTTATGATCCTCCAAAGATGATTCTCTGTAGCTTGTCTCAGCAAGACAAATTGTCTGCTGACTGCAGGCCAAGGCAGCAAACTTCTATGCACGCAAGCCAGGCTGCTGATGTAACGGTTTCTGTTCAGAAGTTGTGTCCATTTCTGATGCGTACTTTGCCACGGACAGCTTGAGAAGTGCAACGGTCTGTGCACACCGAAAAGTATTGCAGGGCAGGAAACATGGAAAACAGAGGACTCTGGAAGGACAATTCCCCAAATTTAAATGAAAACTGCAGTGATTTATGGTTCCACTGTACCACTCTCTGAAAGAAGTATCATTCCAGTTCCACCTTTGGATGCTGAATACTGGGAAAGTTATCATTCCCTGTGGGTCTATATATTCAAATAATTGTCTTTGATACTCCTTACTCTGAACTTCACAGACCCCTCAGAGAAGAGAGGTAGCTTTTTTGAGTTGTATTTAGCTGCTATGTACAGTGTAGAATAAATTGTGCACGGCTATAATTTGCTATCTGTAATCCCTCCCTCTGAACGTTTGCCATCTTTAAAATTTGCACCCAGTTCAAGCTGTTCTTCTGAATCTGTAGTGGAGAAAATGTTTAAAATTACATTTAAGTTGTGCACCAGTCTGGGCGAGGAGGTGGAAAGTGTTAGGAATGTGAAAGCATTGTTTTTAGAGAGTGAGGCATTATGGGAAGTGAATGCTGTTCCAGAGAAGTATCTGTTGGCAATTTTGGGTTTGTTCCTTAACTGAATAAATTGGAGGCAGTGGAGCAATCAGCAGTAAAATATGGTTTTTCTAATGCATGTTTGACAAAAAGTGCATAGTTATAAAGTTGCTCCCAGCAAACACAATGTACTCAGTGGATCCCTGTTTTGGTTCATTAATGATCAAGTTAAAATGGGAAATTACCCAAAAGCGGTAACTCTGGCCCTGGAGTTTTCAGCACAACACTCCCCTCGGATTTGCAACAGCATTCAGAAACAGCCATGAAAGGTAAAAAAAAAAAATGCGCTGCAATTGTATCTCAGCAGTTCTCCTAATAGGGTTATCTCATGTTTAAACATGTTGTCCATTATTGCCATAATCTTCCCCATCTTATTAAGTGAAAATGTATTTTAAGAAAGTGGAANATTATCTCATGTTTGTGTTGTTTAAACATGTTGTCCATTATTGCCATAATCTTCCCCATCTTATTAAGTGAAAATGTATTTTAAGAAAGTGGAAAAGCTTGTGAAGAAATCCTTTGTGGACTGTTATATAGGTGTTTACCAGCNTAAGAAAGTGGAAAAGCTTGTGAAGAAATCCTTTGTGGACTGTTATATAGGTGTTTACCAGCGTTTTAGTGATATTGATTTGGGGACTTGGGATGAGCTAGGAACAAATAATTATTTTTACCATTGAAAATACTGGAATATAGGCTTCTCTTATGTGAAAATTCCCTAAGGAATGTTTTCAGGAATGGATTAGATTTGAATAAGGAGGCATGCCTGTATTTAGTATACGGACTGTTGTAAAGTGCCTGGAGTACATCTCATACTAACTGGAAAAGATTGTAGACCAAAATATGGATCAACCTACTACTAAACTGCTATACAATTTATATAATAAAACAATTAATTACAGCTCAGGCAAAGTTTAATTTTACTATTACAGTCAGGTCAGAGTTAAAGAATGGAGACGATTGGAAACTCCTGCATTTCACCATGGCCCAGTTTCACTGTCCCTATGAGATACTGAAGAAAAGTCAAAGCTCAAACATTTGTGCTTTTTGTGATAATTTGTCTCACTTTTTCTGTAATGTATTAATTTAGGCACCCAGCAGACCACAGGACATTACATGTTAAAATAAACCATAAAAAAAACAAAGAACAGTGGATACTGATAGTTACTAAAAGGCAACTATATGGCAGTATTTTATTTTACATTGTCCTAATTCCTGGTTTTTTGACACCTTTGCTAATATTTAGTTCTATATTCAAAAATAACCATAAAAATTTGGTTCAAAACGTTACCCCTATAGTACTGTGCAAAAGTGTTAGGCACCTGTGGGAAAAATGCTATAAAGCGAGGACGGTTCCAAA
>UFQX01000304.1:0-87278 GCA_900497675.1 Arapaima gigas
GTGTGTGTGAGTGAGTGTGTATGAGTGTGTGTGTGTGTGTGTGTGAGTGTGTGTGTGTGTGTGAGCGTGTGTGTGAGTGTGTGTGTGTGTGTGTGTGTGTGTGTGTGTGTGTGTGTGTGCGTGTGCGAGTGTGTGTGTGTGTGTGTGTGTGTGTGTGTGTGTGTGTGTGAGCGAGTGTGTGTGTGTGAGTGTTTCTGAGTATGTGTGTGTGTGTGTGTTTTTGAGAGTGTGTGTGTGTGTGTGTGTGTGTGCGCACGCGCCCGCGCCTCCTCCCGCATTTTCTGCACCCCGCAGTAAAAGCGCACAAAGCTCTAAACAGAAATANGTGTGTGTGTGTGAGAGTGTGTGTGTGTGTGTGTGTGAGTGTGTGTGAGTGTGTGTATGTGTGAGTGTGTGTATGTGTGAGTGTGTGTGTGTGTGAGTGTGTGTGCGTGTGTGTTTTGGAGACAGAAGGAGGCGCGCTCTGGATTCCTTCAAGCAACTGCAAATAGATTTCCAGGCGAAACATATTAGCATAGCCGCGACAGCGCTGACAGCCACCCCGGCGCGCTCGCGTGAAACAGATGGATCGTTCCGAGCGCTCCTGCACAAACTTCCCCTTATTAAAAATATGTATATGAATTCGCCCCGCGCTTGTCCTAAAAACCGCTCTAACTAGCCAGTGTGTTGTTTTTAACCGTGTTACATTCTAAAATGGGTTTAAACCCCTACCGGTATACATGACGTATATTTAAGGTTGAGGGTCCTTCATACAAGTGCATATAATTTAACAGAATTAATTTTACCCTATGAAAATAAGAATGCAATAAATCACTGAAGTGACCTTAGGTTTCTTTATTTTCATCTTAGTTTATTAACCATGTCACATGTTGTGCCTCACAACACAAGGCCACCATACAGGACTAAAACTATTTTTCAATGCGTGTTTAGTGCAAGTGACCACAGGACTAAACTGTTAGAAATTAAAAATCCAGAGAGACATGACACTGTTAGATTTAACTTCATTTAATGAACACCTGATGTAGTGTAAGGAGTTTGATGGAACTGAAAGTCAAATGTGGTGGTTGTATTAATAAATGGTCATTAAAGCTGCAGGAAGAAACATACAACAAGGATTATTTGTTTTACAGTGTTTTTCCTTATTAGAATCAATTTGACTCATAGGAAACAAAAGCACCTTTGAATGACACCATTTCTACAAATATCAGAAATACTCTGCATATAGTTAATGTGCACAAAGTATAACTAATTTTTAGTGACATTTAATAAAAATATCCATATACCTTTTTCCCTTTTCAAGAGCTACCTTAACCTGCCGGAATATATTTAAAGATAAAAACAGTTCCATTGCATGAATTCAAAGACACCAAGATATAAATTCAAGCGATTCAATTTCTGATTTGAAAAGAAAATTCTCTTGTTAAAAACTGTTTTTATTTTGAATATATGTTTTGTACAATTAACCTGTTAACACTGGACAAGTGTTTTCAGACTTTGCTGTAATAACTTTTGCTTAACCAAGACAGATTTCATAAGATTTTTCAGTTAATGGCATCATCAAAATTCATCTTATTATATATGCATTCCTGCTCTATTATACTGATACAGTAACAAACGGATGCCAATACAGTACCATGAAATACATTGAAAAGCAATCACGGTTTTACTGGATTTGCAAATTATTTAGAATCTTGGTAAAAAGAGAAATAATCACATTATAAAATACTGATTGGTAAAGGTACATTGTTCCATATTTGTGTTTAATTTAGTGTGATACAAGGGGCCCCTAAACCACATGCAAAGTCAAGAAGTTTGGTACAAGCCACGGAAAAGTTAAAGCAGTCATAAAAATAATAGTTTGAAATTAAAATAGCACAAGTGAGGTGAAAATGTGAACGGGTTTGCCGAGAGACAGCGAGCGAGAGAAAGAAACCCCCCGTGTGTCTCAGGGCAAAAATGTATGGTTTAAACTCCACAATATGCTAGGTTTTTCCCTCTGGGCCGCATGAAAAATTCACCAGCGGCTCCCATTAGAGTCACAGTGAATCAGGAGAGCCCGCCTGTTACGGTGCCTCCGTCTGACACTTTTACCACTCGCCACTTGACAACGTAAATGTTACATTTTAAAAACAAAATCACTGCCTCTCTCGTAGTCCTTGCTGTCCCTCAGATTAGGGTGCCCCCACTTCTGTTTCCAGATGTGTGCATGACCCCCCCCCCCCCACCCCAGCCTTTGTACTGGAACCGAAGGCGCCTTTTACCCTTTTCTGCTCGAAATTCTCACACCTTTTTGTGTGAAGGGTGACCTTTGGGTGTCAAGAACGCGTTGGGGCTCTATGTGGGCTGAAGGTGTCACATGCGAATCCCCTCGAGACAGCAAGGCATGCTGGTCCCGTCAGTGCTTTTTGTTCTGTGCTGTTTCGTGGTGCACGTGTGTCATTGTGGTTCCAGAGTGGGATTTGATGTTCCTTTGTCGCAGCCTCCTTCAATACCTTGTGTCAGCACACATTATCTCAGGGCACTGGGGGAAGGTCCAAGTTGGCAAACACTGCAAAATATTTTTATAGGTAGTTTGTTGTAGAAACAAATGAGAGTTCAGTCATGAATATGAAACACTAATAATTATGTTTGGTCCAAATGGTTTGAGAACAGATGGTTTTCTGAAGAGAACCTAATATTGACTGTACTACAAATGTCAAATATACTCTGTTGTTTCCAGGGTTTCAAAGCTCCTCCTAATGTTGACAAAGTCCAGTTCCCCTAAAGGTCCATGAGGCCAGCTAGAATTCAAAATGGGTCTTGGAGGGAGAGGTGGGAACACATAAACAAGCCATGTAGTTCCCTCCCCCCTGTGCTGTGGAAAAGGCACTTTGGTTCAGTGCTCTGTGGCTTTTAGCACTGTGTTCCCCTCGCTCCCCCGAAGGCTACCCCTTCTCCTGAACATATGAACTGTGCCATGGCCCATGGAGCTGGGGGGAGGCTGGGCTGCTGATTAAATATTACAGATTTTTAAATGGATGGAGATTATGCGCTGTGGGAATGTTGGCTTAATATGCCTCTGGGCAGTGCCATCGGAGTAGATCTACACAACTGCTTGTGTGTGTTTGTGTCTGCGAGAAACTGTTTCTTGGTATGTTTGCATGTATTTGAAGGCAGGTGCATCACTTGGTTCTCTAGAACCCATCCTCAGAAGTGCTGCCCCAAATCGCTGAATATTCAATCTAATGCACAATTGCGAGAAAAAGTTTGGCTCCTGTAATTTGATCTTGTCTTCATTGAAGCCATAAGAATAAATAAAGACAGCCTTATTTAACAAACATGCAGCATTCTACATTGTCATGTCTATATTCAGCAGATGGGTCAAATTATATGCAGAAGATGTTGGTTTAATTTAAGGAAGCAGATATACAGAGATTCAGGTAATTTCAAACTTTGTCTCAGAACTATATTTTGTTTCCAATAGATATAATTGTACATTTTTTATATTGGTCACTTATTACATCTAACAACAAAACAAACAACAAAATATAATTTTCTTTCAGAAAAGGACTAAATTAAAAAAAGAAGCACAGCATGTCATTAATGAAATGGATAACGGACATGAAATATGAACACCGAGGTAAAATAGCAGTCAAAAATATATACAATGAAGCCCTGGTGCCTCAGCACTTTTTTTCAGACATTGCTCGATACCCGGCTCAGTTTCAGGATTTAGTCCAAAGATGTGTGTTTCCTGTTGAACTGGTGACTCTAAATTGCCTTTAGTGGGCAAGTCATATTGCTCTGCATTTAAAATATATAAATATAGTCTAATATAATTTGCATCATAAGTCACCTTAGACAAATGTGTCAGCTTACTAGTTAATAAAGAGTAATAGGGAAATGTCTTTCAAGCAGTCAGTATATACAATTAAGATTTGCTGGTGGTCTTGCCTTGAGACAAAATTACTTCGAAAGGTGACTACAGTTACACTGAATTGGATTTGATTTTATATGTTTTGCTACATTTTTTGCCTGGCAGTTTCCATGTAATATGCACAAACAGTAATAAGATAGTGACTGTCACGAGTAAATATCTTATGTGATACCACTTTGGAAAAGGCAGGGAGATGTGTTATTGTTGAAATTTGACAGTGGCTGGAAATATATGTTGGAAAAAACCTGCACAGCCATTAAATAGCACTTTTGCGTTTCGATTTTTTTGCATTAAGGGCTGAATTAATGCATTAAGACTGAATGTTGTGTGCATGTACGTTTTGTTTGTGGGCATTTGATAAGTGAATATAATAACTACAAAGGACCTGAAAGAGCCCAGGTAGACAGGCATATGGTATGAAGGAAAACTGCCTAGTTCTGTTGTGTTATGATGACTAATGTTAATTATTGAACAAAATGTGAATTTCAATCGGTTTGCTGCTATTTTAGCACAAGCTGGTGTTAATTTAGGGGTTAAGGAATGCATAAACTTTTTTACCACTTTAATTTTAATATGGCTTTGATGTATGAGAGTTCACATTACATATTAAAGATTTTTAAGGAATGAATTACCTTTGTTTGATGGTGGAAGACTGTATAGTTGTTTCTGATTTCGGAAGAAGTGTAGTATGCTCCTGTGAATCTTTCCTATTCTGAACTTGACACTTATGGCTGTCCAATTCCAGTAGTAAAAATGCCTGAAAGACAGGTTCCAAACTGATTTTAGGGTCAATTGCCTGGTGTGTCCTGGATCGAATTAGGAGACCGAATCAATCCAGCCCAGTTTACTGCTGTTCTAAACAATCATCTACATGCCATACTTCAAATTTTATTCCCTTTTGTTGCCAAGGGGACTTTGCTGTCCTAAATAGCCTCCCAAGCAACAGCGCTTGCAAGGAGCTGCAATGAAAGCCCACCTCATTGCTCTTTCAGCCCCTTACGTTTAGCCTTCCTTGGGCCCAAGGCTAGATTGGCCAAAGCGTTGATGCATTCATTCACAAGTTCCAAAGCTCAACGGCGGGCAATAAAGTCATTACTGACCTTGACCCCTGAGATTTTTCCTTGAAACTCTAGAACAACAGTGATTCAGTCCTCATTCCATCTTCTGTGGCTCTCAAAATTATGAGATGCTTGTACTATACAGCGTTTGAAAGATTCTCTTGTGAGGTTAATGCATGTGGGATTTCTGACTGCATTAAATTCACAGTGGAATCTCTTGTGTGCCAGATTCCCAGATCTTCATTCCATGTTATTCTAGCTGTGCAAATGAACAAAACAAATTTTCAGATGTACAACATTATCACATTGATTTATAATGTTTAATTCACTCTTTGTCCGTGATGTTAATCATTGTAAATTAGTCAGATTTTGCCTTTGTACTCTCTGCAGACAGAAGTGCTACAGTAAGAGGCTGTGTGTTAGTATTAAAAAGATTTTATTATTTATTGTCGACCAGCCTCGTTTTTTTTTTGCCCCTTTGTATAACTTCTGCAAGTATAATACGGCAATGTATATGACTATGAATATGTGCATCATTGACATACTCTTCTACATCAGAGAAATTCTCAGATACTTAACGCTCTTACATCCATTCAACTGAATTCTCTGCTATAGAGGCAAATAATCATTTTCTTCCAGCGCTTTAATCTTTTTGTAGACTGAACAAGTTTTCTTTGATCACCCCAGTCTGTCCACTGCAAGATGTTGTCCATGTACTGGATATTCTGTCTACCGCTTACTTTTTTCCTTTCTGTCTGCTCTTGCAAGACTGGGGCAACACTAAGTCATTTTCTGCTATCTTCATAATGTAACCACAGTTTTTGGACAAATGACAACTTACTCATTGTTCAGTATATTTCATGCTTTGCTTCCTGTCTGAAAACCCTTTCTGTTATCCACATATGAAATCTAGTTTGACCTCTCAAAATTTTGTTGAAAACAGGGACACTGAATCCTCTTACAGAGGGCCAGATATCCTGGATCACCTTTTCATTGTTTTCTGTCTTTCCTCCATTCTTCTGCACAACAACCTCAAGAAATACAGACAACACAAACATGCATGTACACGCACACACACACACACACACACACACACGTGCTCACACAGTGAAACAGACACCACTGCGCTCACAAAGACACACACTTTCCGCCTCTTGGCAGGGACTAGCCTGAAAGATTGAAAGCAATTAAAACTATCATCTGCAGTGGCTCTGGGCTGGCTCTGGGCTGTGAGGGGGAGCTGCCACACCACATCAGCCTCTCGGCCTCGGCAACTGGCGGAGACAGGGAGGAGCAGCCAGCGTCAAGCAGCTGGCAAATACCCTCCTCTCCCCTCTGTGGCCCTCAGCGCCAGGCGCCACCCACAGTCCCACCCATGTCCCAGTGCAACCTAGACCTAAGGCACCAGTGCCATTCACCCTGGCTTACATCTGGAAGCCAATGGGTCAAAAAGCAGATGAGATTTCCAGTGATCCATCGATTGAGCTACCACTCAAGGTTGTGTCGTAAAAATCTCAGATCCAAGCAGCCGGAGCTGAACTGCCTGATGGTTGCTGTGTTTCACAGGTGCCTTGTGCTTTTGTTAATCTTCCGCCTAGTCTTTCTTTGCCAGCCGTACGCAGGATTTGTCGTCTGTTGATCCGTCTTTGTCTTGTTCAGGGTTCCGGTTTGGATCGATATGTTCACTTTTGTCTTAGTAGCAATAAATCTCTCAGCTCCACATCTGCAGAAAAAATCTTCATTCTGACTCAAACATACCTCTCATAGTGATCATTAGTATCCTGTATGCTTTACTGCTTTAACTCAAGCAGTCAGTGTTGACCGTATGTAATTTCACAAATTGCTTCCTACAACCAAGCCTAGAGGAGCATGGAGAACAGACAATGGATGAAAATACGGTGCGACCGGTAAAGGACAGGTGTGCTGATGACCATAATGAAACTGTGAGGGGGGTCTGTTAGATAGGCACTCAGATCCGGAGACCATGCGCATTTTAATCTTGCTTAAGGGAGTTTGGGAGTAATGCAATGTGCATAATTTCCCTCTGTCCACTGCCCAAGTATTCCCGTTCTAGATGGAAACCAGGTGACACTACTGCACAAAAGCGGAGAAGTTGAGTGTTGACTCGACCCAGTGTGTTGGGAAGTAGGCCAACCTGGACATGTCCCAGCCGAGCCCTCACCGCGGTACCCGGGCAACCAGGCTTTGCGGATAACGAGTCTCTTTAGGACAGTCACTTCTCCTTCCTGAGGCTTGCTCCCCATCCTTCTCCAGCCTCCCGACTGGGCCGGCTGTCAGCCTCGCTTAGCGTCCATATTAGCACTGGTGCTCCCTTTTTTTCACCACCCCGTGCACACTAATTTGACAGGGCTAGTTTTGTCAGTGCTACGGATTCCTGACAGGCCGATAGCAGGACACTAATAGGCCACAGAGACCACCAGCAAAGCACCAGCCAATCCAGCCCCTACAGTGCCAATCCTGATCACAATTCATGCCTCTCCCGGCACTGAAAGCCAAGGGATCGGGGGGATAAAATGGGCGGGTAGATATTAACCCTGTCAGTTCTGTGATATAGTCCCAAGCTGCCTGATACAACTGACAGAGGTCCCAGTGACTGTGGACAATTTCAAGCATAGCCAGCCTGACAGTCTGACTGTTGAGTTGTGGAGATTTGCAAACCATCTCTGCTTATCGCATTATAATCAAGAGGATTACAGTTTTTGTCCATTTTAACTCCATGTATATGATGTTTGAACAGTACTCAAGCTGTGAGGATAATGTCACTGATAACGTCCCTGGGCTACTTATCTTTACCCCGACTGGGGTAAACTGGTGAGTGACAAGGTGCTCTGAAATGTTTTTGTATCAAATTATTCAACTAACTGGTTGATATTTAGTCTAACATAAGTAGTCTTATATACTTTTATACATTAATGTCAAAAGGAAGCCCTCCACTCAACTGACAATGTAGAGGATTGAGCTCAGATGCTGAAATACCCTCTGAATGTAGTTATTTAGAATATAAAAAGAAACAACACTCAAATTTAGTAAATTTAATGTGGACAGTGTTTTCCCTTTGAAAGCTGCTACGTCAAGAGACGCATATATGCAGTATGTGGAACATGTGAGCAGTTATAGCGTCACTTATGGGACAAAAAGATAACAGAAAGGAGGTTTGAATCATGAGGGTAATAATGAAAAGGAACAAGCTGAGGTTGAAAAAGGGATCAAAAACATTTGAACGCCTCATGCAGACCATTCGGTGCCCCAGAGATGTGTTTTTGTGATGTCCCCTTATGACCGCTTGACTATTTCCAGTCCCAAAAAAGACAGACCACACACCTCATGTCCCACTTTATTTATTCATTAACAATTTGTATATTTTTGGAAATGTTTCGGCCGTTAACCTTGTTTAGAAGTTTGGCTGAAGCGAGCAACGTAGTTTTTCTGTGTCCTGCTTTGTTTCGGTGTGGGGTTCAGAGCAGACTGTGTCTGGACACAGTAGACTGGTCTGATGCAGCCCTGACCTGCTCTGTGTGGGTCAGTCTGTAACAAGGCTTCTGGTGGAGAAACATGATTCTAGTGATGTTACCTGCATGTGACCGTTCTCTGAGCAAAATGCAGCAGCCAAGGCGGATCTGCAGACTTGCATGCCGCCCCTCTGCAGATTGGCAAGCGCTGAATTATTAAGGTTTACTAATACTTCATAAATACCCTCTTTGTCCTGTCCATTACCGGCCTGTCACATCCGCTTTGGACAGCGAAAGTGAATCACCCGTTTCATTCAAATGACAGAAGTTAAACTGTATTCCAGGGGAGATGCACGGGGTGGGAGTGTGGGGCTGTGGGGGCATCAGCACCATCGCGTGGGCCCTTGGGGTGGAGCGTGAGGGGGGGGTAGGTGGAGGTACTGAGTGCCGGGTGGGCGGTAGGGGTGGTGATGGTGGTGGATGGGGTGGGGTGCTGATAAGAGAGTTGGAGATACCCTCTGCGCTGTGCATCAACCCACCCCCCGTCCCGAAAGAGCGTGCCTCGCCTCAGTGCGTGCCTCGCGGTCTCTCTCTGCGGTCTCGGCAGCCGAGCTGGTCGTTGCCCCGAGCGGCGAGGAGCTGTCGCCTCTTGTTAGCGTCGGTGGGATGACCCAGCAGCCCGCCTGCCTGCTCCTTGATTAGAGTGAAGAGGAACCTCTCATTCCCCCAGAGCCACTCTTAAAGATCAGTGACTTGGTCAATTGGCCTGGCAGATCAAATCCCACGGAGGGTCAGTGATGACTCAATGGACCAGGAAGAAAGGCAGGCTGTCACAAGAGGGTGACACAATGGGGGGGTGCGAGATTGGGGGTTGACACAGAGGGGTGGGTTTGGCCCCTGGTCAGACGGGTAAACGAAAGGACAGAGGCGATGGAGTCAAAGCAAAGAATTAAAGACAGTGGTGGCATTACACACCCCAGAGTTAAGTTCCCCAGTGTTTCTGTTCTACAAACTTCATGGATGGACCATTTCAGTCTTCTAAACAATCTCCTTTTTTGTAAACACCTTTTGGCTAACTGTTTATTTCCAGCTGGCTGGTGAAGATGGCCAAGACATTTTAAATCAATAAAAATAAAAATCTTTATACAGAAAGGCTAGAGTAGGTCATTCGGTGTGAGCAAGGTGCATAAAACTTGTATGGCTGTTCCATTTATGACTTTAAAATAAACATTTTAGCAATGAATCGGGGGTACTTAGCAGGCTTGCTGGACAAACATACCTTTTTTCTTAAATAAAGAATGAAGCTTTGAACCACTTCATCCAGTGCATTTGTAAAACTGAAGTGTCCTTAAAAATATTTTACTGCTTAATAGCTTCAGCATTTCTATTTGACATGTCTCTTACAGAGAAATATTGAATTTTTTATACACTGAAAGTATTGGGCCACATTTAATGCCCTCTTTATTGTGGAGTTTTTTTTGCCAATTATCTCTTTATAAGGTACATTTTTTAAACAGAAATATTTGTATATGTTTTATACTGTTTTTCCAATGTTGTTCCCATTTCTATAAATGTAACTGGGCTGACTGTACTGGTTTGGCAGCTCAGGGAAACAAGGAGACCTGAAGGGGTGTAAAATCCACTCAGTGATGTCATTTCCTCTTCCCATCTGCCCCCGGGCACATCTGTCTGTAGCTGTTCAATAATCTGCCCAAAGGGGAAGTCGTCCCCCCCGCAACCCAGCCTGAACAACACACTGCCCATCTGTCAGAGCTTGCCCTTCATTCGCCCTCAGAAACTTCCCTGAGCCAAACCTTGTCTGCTGTTTCTGGGTTTTGCTCGTGTTGGTCATGGATAGCTCTGGAGCACTTGAACCACTAGGCGTGGTTATTGATCAAATGCCGTATGGATCACATGGGTAATGTTGACAGAACCACCTCAGAAGCACTTTCACATTGTGGAACGGAAGAGCAGTAAAGAGACAGAGAGTGACAGAAAGACAGCGAGTGAAAGAAAGAGAGAGAGAGACCCTCAAGCTATAGCTTCTTAACTTGTTTATTTGCTAAGGGGGTGTGGGGGCGAACATATGGTATGCTAAAACATGGACTTGTATTTTTAAGGCCAGGGGACCTGGGGGAAAGGGATGAAGGCCTGTCTTCCTGTATTCCTCCCGCTTGGTCAACCAGCCCTCCCTGTGGTGGTTGGGGCCACGCAGCCTCTCCCCGGCCACTGCTCCCCAGCTGAGGCCCGCAGAGCTGCAGGCCAGGCGGACGGGAGCGCAATGGCGCGAGCTGCAGCTGGGCCACTCAGCGAAAGCATGTGTGAGTGTGTGAGAAGTAGTTGCTTGACTGCTGGTGCTACAGTTATATGGCAGTAATACAACAGTAATATCTGGTCTACGTTTAAAATGCCGGCCTTTATAATTAGGGACCCTACACTGAAAAATCTTTACATTTGTTCATTTAGCTGACACTTCTCCTTAAAGCACTTTAAAATAATATGCTGCTTACTTGTACAGCCAAATCATTTTATTCCGGAGAAATTTTGGTAGAGTACTACAGCAGACAAAATTCAAACAGGAGTCCTTCCAGTCCAAATGCAGTAGCGCTAGCCATTACGCCACCTGCTGCACTAGTCGTGTAATTTATGCCAAACGCATCAGCAAGGATATATTATTGCATGTGGACTGAAATGTTAGAATATTTCTCTAAGGTATTTTAAAATATTTTCTGCCAAGTGTCATGATATTTTCACTAGATATGTCTGGACTTTTTAAGTTAACTTTAGTATCCTGGTAGCCAGTTGAGTAAAAGCCGGAAATTGTCAGCCTGGAAGAAACTAATTGCAGCCCACACAGACCCTTTCTTTACTGAAGCAATGGTTTATGTTTTGAGTGTGCAGAGGATCAGTGATAGAGATACATGTACCTCAGTTATTGATGTTGAGCTTTGTGGCCCTTCCAGAAAGATTCATATAGATTCCAGAATATTAATCTGCAGTCAACTGGTGTCTTTGCATAGAAACTTCCTGTTGTTTTCCTTTGTATCTCCCAACTCTAAAACACACACCCTCTCTTTCAGACACACACACACACACACACACACACACACACACACACACACACACACACACACACCAAGCTCTGTACATTGAGGCAGACTCCCTCAGTCTGTCCCTCCAGGTCAGCGTGTTGATAGGCAGCAACCCTGATGCTCTCTGACAGCATCGGCTGCTTCCCTTCATCTCCTCCTCCTCTCCTCTCAGCTCTGTGTCAGGTGACACCCCCAGGTGCTGGGACGAGAGCCCTCAAGGTCCTTGGGGTGTCAATGAGGCCAGTGGGTGCCTCTGTCCAAGTAGCAGCTGTTTGCCATCATGCTCTTCCATCTAACAAGCTTCCCTGCCAACCTTTCGGAGGAATGTGACATAATACATAAGGAAAATGGTAAATCACTGCAAGGGTCCCTGTCATTTAATACCAAAACTGTAAATGATACTATAACATACAAAATGTATTTTATTTTTAGCACGGAAGTCAAGAATAGAATGGATCTATCTATCTATCTGTCTATCTGTCTGTCGAATACTGTGTTTCAGATGTGCAGTGACCTAATCTTCAGAGTTTGCTTAACTGACATGTACATTTGACTCTCGTCTAAGGATTCCTTTAAGTGTTTCAGTGGGTCTAATTCTGGCATAGTTCCATTATTCATCCTTTATCTTTGGCATAATTCTGCCTTTGCATTAAAGCAGGAAAGATCATTTTCCTTAAGATCTCCTCCGAGGACGTATTTCACCTTTCGGTCTCCGCACAAGCAATCGCCAACTGACCTATTTCACTGCTTAGAGCTGTCTGCATTTCTCTGGTGCAGGTGGCACCTCAGGGTCCGGGTCGGTATGAGTCCGCAGATGAATCTCTCTTACTTCTGTCCCACCGTAACTGGCCCAGGTACAATATCCAGTCAGATTATCATATTTCCAGTGGTTAGCAAAACTTATGCTATGAACTTGCTAATATGCTTCTACATTTGAAATTGCAAAATTCCATGCAGCCCAGACAGACACTCCCTGTTCAGCGGAGAGAAAACGTCTATTGGGCTCAGTTATGTAAACTAACCCTCCACACTAGACACCCAGCACACTATTATTGCTAGAATTGGATTTTTTCAGTTGCCTGCCTATTCACGGCGGCAAAACATTTATACAAAGCAAGAATTTAAGTTATTGTTCAGGGTGAAAAAGTAGTCTTTCATTTAAAAGAAAATCAAGCCTCGAGGCCCCATAATAAAGAGGACGCAGTCTACCGATTTGTGCACGCGACAGATAAGGACATCTTAAGATGAAATTCTCTGTTTGGTCTTTTTTTCTTCTTCTGTGTACTTATTTATTTTTACATATCTCTCGGCGGATTATTTGAATTGGAGTGAAAGAAAGATAACAATAGTCATAAGATGCGATAATCCAGAAAGCAAAACTGAAGAGCTGAAGATGGAAAAGAGAATATTGACAGTGAAATGTGTGTGCTTTTTTCCTCCAGAATGCCTGTCTTGTAAATTAAAATATGCAATATGCAAATTTTGGGTGAGGATGGAAAACAGTACGTGACAGCGGTGAACTGGGACTCGGAATGGTCATAGACCGTGCAAAGTTCTAGCACCAAATACAGCTGCGCAGCTTCTCTGAAGAAAGAGACGCTGCATGGCCTCTTCGGTGCAAAGTCAGGGGTCCTACCTTCTTTGCCATTGTGCGCTGGTGGAGCAGGGCAGAGAATTTAACGTTGCTCTCTTCTGACAGAGTAGAAGAGAAGGAAAGGGGAGATGCTTAATTATTAACAGTGGCTGAGAGCGATATGAGTTTAGTTAATGTGCCTGGAAGCATCGACTTAAAGAGGGACTCTCTTTGGCATCAGAGGCCAAACCACACTTTGAGAAAAGAGAGATTAAAAAAGTGTTCACTTGGTCCATGCAGGAAAGAAAAGCTTCTATCCTTGCCACTCACCTCCTACTAGAAACTCTTTCTGGATAAAAGTCAAAGATCAATCCATCTGAGGTCCTTCTTGGATTAGCAGCCCATTTTCCAATTACTAGGTGCGTAACAGTAATCGTCCCACTTGACTATTCTTAATTCAGTCTTCACAGTGAGACAAAGCTGCAAAAGCCAACCTGACCATGCCCCATGTTTTAAACCCTGAGGTATTGTGGGTAATTGTGATCATTTTGGTTGCTTACAGCACCATAAAGGCTGCAGGTCCCTCTCCCTGTCCTGCCATGTGTGCCTGGGCACCTCGCACCCCCTCGGCCTTTGGTGCAGTCAGCCTGGACCTGGCGCTAGAGGAGGAGCAGCGCAGCTGGGCTCCTGGAGGAGGAATATGGGGTGGATGCTCTGCCTCATCTCCCCCTTGTCAGAATGAAGGGTTCCTGTCAGTCTCACCAGCTGCCATTCCAGAAGGATCTCCCCTTCAGTGCTTTCCAGCTCTAGGGGACTCGGTTTCTTCTTCAGCCTAATTTGTACAGGGACTCTGAATAAAACCCAACTCTAAAGCATCCACTTCACACTCCTGAACCATTACGTGATCTTCATCAGAATACTTTCTCGATAAAGTCTTATATTTGAATTGTCATATTATATTTTTAAACAGTACCCATCACAACCAAGTATCCTTAGAGGGGTTAACATTACATAGTGCAAAAAAGTAGGGAAACATGCAACAAGTAAAATACAACAATAAAAAATGTTATAGCGATAAAGTGCGGGAAACTGTTCAGAAGGAGCTATAAAAAAACAAAACTTTATGAGGATTCAACGCCAACCCCTCAGTCCACTCCTTGTGAGGATTCTGGTTCGCCATGCCTAATAAAATGTCAGCATTGCAGCTAAAGTACTAATCCAGCCTAAATATTTCAACATATTCAGCATGTAACATTGTCCATTCTCTTTTAGGAGGTGTGTTGAAATGGCGTGTCGCTGAATGACAGCAGGTATGGTTTTACTGCCCTTCAGGGATTATTGAGAAGACGCTGAGAATGTTATACAGTAGTAATCATTGGACATTTCCCATAAAGAGCAAGGATGTGTACTGGAGGCAAGCTGGGAATTGAGCTGAAATTCAGGCTGACACCAAGTTAGTCCCAGATAAGAGTCTACCGGACAAGAATGTGAACAGTCTTGGGGATGGAGATGGACAGCCAGTGATAGCTAACATTTGTTGAGCAATGGCTCGGGGTGGTCAAGGTGATGAAGAGGAGCAGGTGGGAGTAGAACCAGTCGGCCATGTTGTGCTTGAACGTGCTTCGTCTCGCTGTTTCAACCTTTCTGGGAAACTGATGTCTCCTTCCTAACATGGGCATGTGGGCTTTGGAGAAACTGTCTTTGCCTCTCTCGCCACTACATCTCACTGTCAGTCCTCTTGTTCCTCCTGATTTGTCCAGCATCTTTCTCGGGCTGACCCCCCCCCCCCTCTTACTGTCACATTTGGTACAGATGGTTAGGCCCTATGGAGCAGCCTGTCACTCCCAATTTCCTCTCCGCCGCGTGACAGCAGGCCTGATCGCTTGCGAAGGGCCCGACTCCGATAGCACATGGACCCTGACATTTCCCAAAGGGCCCTGCAGACGCCTTCCACTGGACCAGAGGAAAGAAATGAAGAACCTGAAGTCGACCCAGAGCGAGCCAGAGGCTAGGAGAGAGGCAGAGCAAAGGAACATATGAGGGGGAGTCGCAGAGAAAGACCGAGGGAGTGGGAGAGGGAGACAGTGAGGCAGAACTGTTGTATAAGACACGCATCAGTCACTGCCCCTGGTTCTGATCTCGCAGCTCATGCCTGTAACCTATCCAGTGCCTCGGCGCCACTGCGCTAATCGCATCCCTGGGAAACATCAGGGTCCTGTGACCGACCAGCCAGGGGAACGTCTCTCCACCCAAGCGCAGCAGCAAGCCAGTGTCTCCCATCACTTCCACCTGACGTACCTGTTTGGGACGGTTTGCTTTCACTCTCCTCTGGTCCAGTGCTATTTTTATGCACGCCTGTACACCTGGTTCGCATACATTTTCAAAAAAAGTTGTAGTAGGTGTCACGACTGTGTACTAGTATATGTTTAATGCACATAAGCTGTGCTTCTCAGTGAATTCTTATCAAGAGCAACATCAATACAGGGAATAATCCATAGACTGAAACTGGGGGTCGTGTTGCCGAAATCTAACTCCCATTTCCATGAAGGCTGCCTTAAGTACATCAAAACTCACCCCCGTGTGATAATGCAGGTTAATGTTATTTGAGGTATTTCAGGGAACCGCGGTAAAGATCAAGTCTCTTCTCTGAAGCTGAGTCAATACAGGCACTTATTGGCTTATGTTCGAACCCCCCCCAAAGCAGTGCGGGAGCCGAGAGTCTGGGTTGCATATCACACAGCCGAAATCGGCAAACAGGTAATATGATCAGCGCACAGACTTCCCACAAGCTGATCCACGCGTGGACTTTCTTCTCCATCTCCCCCGAATCCACTTCCTTCACATTTTCACGAATCCAGAAGTATTTCATTCTTTATCCTGTTGTCTGGTTTTTACAAGACATCAGTGTGTTCCGACTTCTTGAAAATCCAGTAACGCCACTACAATTTCTAAAACAGCCATCTCTCAGAAAGTAAACAAGTGAGAGCAGAGGTGTAACAAACTGCTTCGTTCGGTGTTTCTCTCCAGCGTTTGAGAAAATTTCACACGTCCACCCTATATTTGTGTAAAACCCCTCTGAATGGCTCACATTTTTTTGTAATTGTCTGTGACGAGTTGTTATAGCACTGCCTCAGAGTCATCCAGAAGGTATTTAACCCATGAGGCATCTCTGTCCTATTCTCCACTGCTATATTTTACCGTAGCCAACTTCCTCTCCACAACCCGTAGGTGAGTCTCATGAGGGCATCAGCATTAGGAGGCAATGGAGGCTGTATCACACACTTTTCAACATTCAGCCCTTGTAAGTAATTCAGCAGGGTACCCTGGGAAAATTTCTAATGAATGTTCAGCCACAGGATGGCACGGTGAAGCTGCCACGTACACCATGCCCGAGTGAGCCGACAAGAGTGCGACCGCACCACAGAAGTTCTCCTGAGAAACCGATAATGCATATTGATGTGCTCCTGTCTCCTTCCCTCTGTATTTTATGCATAACTGTTTTCACTTACATCTGGTGATGTTAGCAGAAGCACCCAAGGGTAACTGCAGGAGCAATCATTTCAGTGGTCTTATTTACAAGGTATTAGATGAGATAGGGGACCTTGACAGTTTGGTTAAGGAGCAGATTCCCAGCTGCACGGCAGCCTTCTCGCTGGAGTCTGTGTGTGAGCCGTTGTGTCTTTGTGTGTTTCTGTGAATCTTCTGTCTTGTTACACAGACGTTCGTTTTTCCTCACGCAGCTTAAGGAGATGTTTTGGGTCGGGTGTTGAAACTGTTCACTTAAGTCACATGCCATAAAGACGGTGTTTGAACACACAGTAGCGATAGAAAGTGATGAATCTGACATATATACAAATTTCACTACTACAGAGAGGTTTAAAAACTGTGGTTTTCTCATCTGGCGGCTTTCAGGGATGACACCCAGCACTTTGCACCATTTTCAATTTCAGCTTTACAAAAACTGCCATCTTTTGTCTCACTGTAAGAAGCACTTATGCCTGGAGTTTGTTACCGGCTCACCTCAACCTGAGATGTCTGCAGGGGTGCAGGAAAACGGCACTTCTACGTCCACGTTAAACACATTTCACGCAACAGCTTTATGCCATGTTTTCTTTTTTTAAGTATTGGGTCTGTTTGCAAAAAAAGGCCAAATCACAAGAACCTGAAGCACAGATGAAACTGGGGATGATACCCCCCCCCACACACACACCCACACCCACACACACACACACACACACACACACACACACACACACACAGTACAGGTTAGGCTGATCCAGGGATGTTTACGTGAGAAATGCGCTAAAGTCACACAGGTGTAGGTTTGGACGACATGGTGCGACGCCGCGGCTGCCAGCGACAGACACATGTGACGGTTCCATATAGGGAGGGCGCGGGCCCGGTATTGTAGCGCCCCGAGGCATCGCTCCCAGTCAATATATACCCCGCACGAGCGCGGGAGCGCGCAGATGAGCGCGACGCGCGCTGTCAGCTCAGCACCGGCACGCGGCGGAGACGCTCCCGCACCAGGTAATCGCGGCCACGCGCACCTGAGGATTGCGCCGTTCCTCATCTCGAACACACGCAGTTGTACCGTCTGCTCGAAGTGCTGTGGTTTGATTTGCGTTTATTGAAACGAACAAGATGTCATTTTAAACCACGCGCCAAATTTGACAGCCTCCTTCCGTTAAAAATGTTTTTCCCCCGTATTTTTCCCTCAAAAGAATCGACGTAAGTACATATTTCGCCTGAATTTTAGTACAGTTTTGTTTGTATTATATGTCGGGACAGTTTCTCACGATTGCTAGAAATTGTTCATTTGCAGCGATTTACGTTCTAATTCTTTCCAGTTCGTGAATGACTGTTGTTATTGAGCTTTCGCGTCTTCCAGCATTTTCCACTGTCCACATTATAAACTGTGTCTGAGCAACAGAAAAACAACGCATCAAAGTCAGTAAGGAGAGGAGGAAAGTGTGTTTAACCAAATCGTAGCTATTAATGTTAGTTCTGAATTATTTCGTCATTCGTTTGTGTGAATGTTTCAGTCTGAAGTTTAACGCGTTTAAAACATTAATGCATAAAGACAAATACTGATTGTGAAGTTTTCCTGAGAGTCGCTCAAATGTGCCGTTTATTTTCAATATTTCTCCGGTTTTTGATTTTCGTCATTAGAAAAATAATTTTGCGAGCACAAAATGAACGTTTGTTTTTAGACTCAACTACGAGAAATATTCAGCTGCAATCCTACTTATTTAACTGTAATGTTAGTTGAGTCGTAGAACATCAGCAGTTTTTATGATTTTTATTGTCTTAATTCAACACGTTCATACTGTAAGTGCTGCTGTGAATTGTATGAAGTTATTGCACAGTAACTATCCGAAGGAAAAAATAAAAACCCAGCCTTGCTGTGAATATGTATGAATTGCCAGTGGTAAAAAAATCTGAATGGCCACGGAAGTGCACAGGGTGTAAATTTAAATTCCACATGCATAACAAACACAACCTGTGTTAGTGGTGTCATTCTGGAGCCCATCGCTGTTCATCGCCAGTGTAAGTGAAGTCGGATGTGCTCTGCTTTACTCAGGTCTTACCCTGTTTTCCCGAATCTGTATCTCTGCACCTGCCCTCCATGAACTCCCTGCCGAAACAGGCAGAAGGATCTGGAAGAACAGTGACTTTGACCCCTAGAGATGCGCTGACCCTGATCTGAGGACCCCGACTTGAGGTGATGCATACAGATTATTTACTGTACAACTGTTCACCCCCAGATGTTAATCTTTGTCAATATTTCTATGAGTGTATATATAAAATACAACACACTTATGTGTTAATAACACTGCTGTTATATAAAAGGATTAAATATGAAGCCTTTTGAATTACCAGGAGCGTGTGTGTGTGTGTGTGTGTGTGTGTGTGTGTGTGTGTGTGTGTGTGTGTGTGTAAGCAAACTGAAAGCATCTTACAATTGCAAAAATTGTGCAGTTTTGAATGTTACAAGATCTAATCATCTTGTAAATCCTCATGTGGTTACAGATTCGGTAAAAATGACCTTGTTGTACCTTTTAAATTTTAAGAATTTGCCAGACTAGTAGTTAAAATGAGGACTATCAGTGTGATTTTATGTAAGAATGATGCTAAAATGCATTCTATCCATCATGTCTAGTTCCTCTTTTTGAGTAATTCTAAATATTAGTGACAAAGATTTGCCGTATTCCGTTGCTCCCTTAGGTTTTGTCTCTCGTTCCACGTGGCCTGACAATGCTTTTAGTGCCGCTAACTGCTCAGATTGAAATAATTGATGTTTAAATAGTGCAGATCGACGTTACCTTAGCACAAGCCTAAAAGCTTAAAACAAGACTGGAGGGTCTGTAAAACAGCAAGCGGCGGAGCAGGGGGCAGTGTCCGGCAGTGCACAAAAATCAACTGTAAAAATAATTTGTATTGATCGCTCCATAATAGCAGATGTTAGGCTCCATTTGACAGCTGGGTTTGGGTCAGGGGCTGCAGGGCAAGCTGTTAAATATCCACCAGCGCCGTGGACAGCGGGCTTGTCCCAAATCCCAATAGCTGCTCAAAAATGGTTAGCAGCACTTTGCACTTCACATAAATTCAAATGAGATCCACGTTTTCTATCACAAGCCGCAGTATGGGAGTCTACACAATAAACACGAGGAGCTGGCAATGTAGGAGATAAAAGCAGGCGTGAAACAGCTGATTTCTCCTATCCAGACTTTAATATTGTTGCAGACTTTTATCCTAGAATAACCTGAGAAACAAAAGAGAGCAAAACCTTCCAGCAAGTACTTTTGTTCCTGAGAAATGTGTTTAAATTTTACCCAGAGGGTTGGCCTTGGGGTTGAGGTATTAAAGAAGTGGAACGTAAAAATGTCTTTCTCTTTCATATAATGTTTTAGCTGTCAACTGTTGGCAATCGGAGCGGACGTGCCAGTCACAAACCGGGAAATGTCTATAAAATGAAAGGTACATGAATGAACAATATGTGATATATAATGTCCATCTTCATCAGAGCTGGATTGTTTCCAAAATATTTCATCATACAGTAATGATGAGGCAGAGTTTTATGCAGATTAATGTGTTGCATGTTGTTCAGCCCCTGGTTGTTGCAAATCTTTTTTTTTTTTAAATGAGTGCTTAATGCTGAAAGCACTGAGTAATTATTGGAAATTGTTGCACGAGACTAAAACTTTATGTTGGAACTTTTTGATGGAAAATTGATCCAACATTTAAGCCAGACTGAAGCTGTCCTTTGTACCTCTGGGGTTTTTTTCTAAGCCGATAGAGCAATATGAGGTCAGATGTGTCAAAATTTTACAATTAATAATTATGGTAAAGCAAACACAATGAAACACTTAAAGAAAATATGTTCTAGTTTCATTGCAAAATGCATCAGTTCTTGTCAGGTTTAAGTCAGTACTAACTGATCTTTGTAAAAAAAAAAAAAAAAACACCACAGGGAGGAAGAAAAATATGTTTCTGACCAATTTTATTTTTTTTGTCGCAACTTATTTACTTATTTTGCTGCCAGCATTTCACTGTCTTGGAAAAAAGAAAATATTATGAGGAAGCCAGACGTAAAAGCCTTAAAGAATCCCAAAAATATAAAAACAAAACACAGATATCAGTCTTCCTTAACTCTTTCCGACAGACTGCACTTACTGCTCTCACTGGCTGCAAATGCATTTCTAATAGGATTTGCAAATAGAGAAAAAATCACTGGGTGAGTTTATTGGCAGGGATATCATCAGCGTGAGAATTGACAGGACCCTTTTCTATGGAGTGGATACACATTAAAATTAATTAAAGAAATCCTTTATTTGCTTCAGTTAATTTAACTTCATTCAACATAAAAAGTTGTGCTTTATAGATAAAGTAAATTCCTTAGGCTGGGTTATAAGTGCGAGGTTGCTTGAAAAATATATCTTAAATTTTCCCGTTTTGGCTTTATATTGGTATTAGTATTAAATATGTCGTATAACTTTGTTGTATATTTGAATTCTCCTACCCTATTTATTATAACTGAACTGTATTTATCAAACTGAAACGTTTGAAATTTAAAAAATGACCTGTCTGTACTGTTTTGTACTTGTTGTATATGTATGTATTCATGTTTTGAAAAGTCTGTAAGCGTTTAGGAAATTTTTTCTAGATTGTGGGCATGGAGGTACTGCCCAGTGCACAGGGAAGAACAGTTAACTGTTGGTTCTGAACCTTGACCCACATCCTAGAGCCCCGGTGCTAACAATGCCCCGTAGCCGTGGTGCCGTTCTCTCATTAACCGGCACCATCCTTCTGGAGATTCCACCATTCCCTCCTCTCCCACCCAGCCAGGCCACACACCCCACCCAGCCTCACCACCCCCACCCCTCGGAGCTTCCCCGCAGGGACACTGCTCTATCCCGATCTGGGAAACACGGAGGCCTGACAGGGAGCAAACGCTGCACAGG
Organism: Arapaima gigas; assembly: GCA_900497675.1. Classification (NCBI taxonomy): domain Eukaryota; kingdom Metazoa; phylum Chordata; class Actinopteri; order Osteoglossiformes; family Osteoglossidae; genus Arapaima; species Arapaima gigas. The sequence continues at coordinate 21,575 of UFQX01000304.1, forward strand.
TGCAGGGCCCCCTAAGGGCTGCCTGCTCACCCCCCTGGCCGCAACCCCACGAGCGCCTGGTACAACACCGGAAATAATTAGCTCTGGCAGGTACAGTCAGAACAGAGTGGCACAGGCCTCCCTGCAGATAGGTTACTGGCAACTCGGCTCGACTAAACAGCCCCCACTGCCCGTGTGTACAAACCCAGTACATGTTCTCACACAACTCAAGCTGTTTGTGAACTTTCTTCCTTCTGCTTTTTCATACTGCATTCTTGCAAAGAAATCTTGAGAAAAGGACATTTCAAAAAAGACTTTCATGTCATTTTTGTTTTCTTTTGTTGTGTTCTGTAATTTTTCCATTCTATCTTAACATTTGTTTTTTTTTTATTTTGCAAACGCCGAAGGACCCTTAAATCAAGTGAATAAAATGAGCCTTGCAGTTAATTGATGTATCTGCACATTTCTCTTGTCTCTGCAGCTCGAATGAGGATTTGAGAAGCCGGCCTAAAGAACACGTCTCCTGCTGTACTCTTAAAAAGTGAAACAGAATCACGGTTATTGTGCTTCTGAACTTCCAGACATTCACATTTTACTTTCAGTTTATTGAAAAGTTGTCCTCAGTTTGTTTCAACTATACCTCCCCAGCCATGTCAAAGGAGGATCTCACCTGCAAGGTGAGCTCTGGATGCAAACACAAGGAGCGCAAACCCAAGAAGCCCCATTATATCCCGCGGCCATGGGGAAAACCATACAACTACAAATGCTTCCAGTGCCCCTTCACCTGCATGGAGAAGTCCCACCTGTACAACCATATGAAGTACAGCCTGTGCAAGAACTCCCTCTCCTTGCTCATAGAGTCTGACTGGCCCTACAAGAAGGGCAACCTCCTCCACGCCGACCACCTCCGGCCGCTACAGCAAGGATCCCACCTGCGTGGGGCAAGCAGAGAGGAGGCAGAGCTTTTCACAGGTGCTGAAGATCAGCCACGATCGCAGCAGTCAGAGGTAACACTGATGGAGGAAGAACTAGAAGATGCAGAAGAGCACGGTGACTCAGGAATAGAGCGGAGAGAAGGCACAAAAGAAAACATGCTGACCAAAGAAGCTAGTGACCAAACAGACAGCTCGACCACAGGCACCACAAAGAAATCCAAGGAGTCAGAAACTGACTTTGTAATCACAGATGTCTTTTCCCTTGAGGACCAGCTCCTCCGAGCTCGGTCCATTGAGGTTGAGGCAAAGCTGAAACACTACAAACTCTCCAAGACGTGCCTGACAGGCCCCAGCCTGCTTTCTGAGCAGTGGCGCCTGCTGGCTACCAGTCACAGGAAGGCAAAATCCGAGAGCACGCCGCCAAGCAACGGCTCCATACCATGCTACCCACCACCACCGTCCTTTCGCGATTGTTCAGACACACCTGGACTGAACCTCTCTGTCCTTGGTGTGAGTTATCCAATAAGTTCAAGTCTTTTTCCCTATGTCAACCCAGCCGTGCCTGGAACATCTCCAGCTCATACTCCAATGGGCCAGCTCCCATTCCTGGCATCTGCTGGGCAGTTTATGCACCCAGCGTCAAACCCGCTGCCCCACACAGATAGGTCACTTCTTCCTCCTCGCTTCTACTACCCTCTCCTGTGTGAACATGCATTCGGAACTGTACAAGTGGACGCCAACAAGGGTGCCAAGACGGGGCAGACTCCACCAGCTGCGATGGATTCCAGTTCACCATCTAGTTTCTTGCCACAGATTAACTTATGGAAGGTCCCGGCCCTACACCCCAGTCCCTGGACATCCCATCAGCATGTGGCCGTGTCAGCAGACATGGGCTATAGAACAGCTGAAGACAAAGATCAGCCTGGATCTAAAGATAAAGCTTGGAACATCAAGTCTGCTGTTGATGAGCCTCTTTTAAGAGAACATGGCAGCAAGAGGACAGGAGCCCCAGTGGAAGTCCATGAGTTTCCAGTCGAGAAGAAGACAGCACCAGCATTTGCTCTAGATCTCCTCAAGAGTATTCACATGACTCCAACTGTCTCAGTAGCAGGCGACAAGCTCTTCCACCACAGCCGGTAAGTGTGAAAGCCCCATAAAAATGTTTATTATTTCTGCAATTTGTCCTTATGAAATATATTTCAGATACACTTCAGATTCCTTGTACTAGTTTTTTTGTGTAAAAACAATGTATTGCTGCACTTGTATCTTTTTTCAATCTACTCAACACCAATCCAAGTCTAATGATTGTTATGTAAATGTCAGGAAAAGTCCCTCAGAAAACATGCATGAGGAAACGCCATCCACTCTGAAGGCCCAGAGGACCACTGGTGTTGGAAGTCATGACCTGTTGGTGAGCAGGATAGAGGAACAAAGTCCTGAGACCACTGCAGTGCTGCTGGCTGACCTTTCCAAGGCATTAAAGGAGTACCAAGAGGCAGAGCGTAAGATCTCCCATCTGGTGAAGGAAGACAACCCAGGCCAGCAGCACCTCTGGGACCACCTGTGTAAGATCCGTAATGAGCTTTCACACATCCACCAGGCACTGGAGAAGACAACCCGGCAAAATGAGGGACCTCTGGACCTCTCGATCAAGAAGGACCTAGGCATGACAGGAGATAGAGACAGACAATGTACAGAGGAGGCTCTAAAAGGGGACCTGACCACAGAAACTGAGGAGGAAGAAGAGTTTGAAGAAGAAGGAGGTGAGACAGAGGGGAAGATGGAGCCTCTGGAAAGTCAAAAGCAGACGCTCGGTGTGCTCATCAAGATGAGCCCAACAGGGTTGACGGAGACTAGTTCTGCAGCTGTGGTGAAGACTGAAGTGCTGTCTCCCGGCAGTTTAGGGCTGCAGGCTGCTCCAGTCGAGGCTCTGTGGCCTAGTCGCACCACCAAGTGTGAGGCTGACTCCAGCGTTCTTCTCTGCCCTGATGGGCGGCCATTCGTCTTCAGTGACTTTGCTCCTGGGGCCAAAACTTTGAAGAGGCCTTCATCCAGAGAGCACCTTGGGGAGATGTTGTGTCCCCCGAGCCCCCTTACATCTAATGACCCCTAAAACGATCCAAAGAAACCTGAACAGTGGGACTTAGAGCAAGGACTCCATTCCAATATACAGAATGGCAGAAAAACAGAAAGTGATCAGAATCACTCCATCTTGTAACGACTGACTGACACCCGACATGCCAGCTGACTGGGTCCGAAGCCCTGAGCTCTTCCAGGGGCAGCATGTAGGTACGTGGAAATAAATGATGTCAAGTGTAAGAATATGTGTATAAACGCAAAGGACAATCATTCAAGCTGACATAACTGCTGTGGTGTCAGTGAACCAAGATGAAGGATAATGGTATCATTATCGGTTCACATTCCGTGTTATTTATGTAACTTTGTGCAATTTAGAGGCAGTAATTACACTGTTATTTACTTGATCAACATCTTAAAACAACGTAAAGCACTTCAGACATCATGTATAAAGGCATTGTAAGCAAAAAGAAAAAGCTAAGTTAAATTAGCAATGACCGTATCTTCTAAAGTGTCACCAAGAACTTTTGATGAACCGAGAGAGAGTTGAACATTTGTATATATGCTGTCTTATAACTTCTTTTCTCAGAAACTGCAGATAATAATTTCAGCTGTTTCTTAATTGTATTCGTGGAGCAGGAGGTGTTCAGTAATAAATATATTTTTAGTTTCTCTTACACCGTTGTTTCAAGGACTACTTGTGTAAAACTTTTGTGTTCTGTATGTGATCAAAAGTCTAATTAGAAAAGACAAACACAATTCCAATAAACAAATGGGTGAAAACACAATGAGAATGTGCGTATATGTTAATCTATCCAAAATGTGGGAAAAGCAACTCACAGCCATAGAGCAGTGACAATTCTGTTTGAACTTTGCATTAAACTTTCACAATTGTGTCATACTTAATTGTATGTATTATTACATTACGTATGTGTGTATTTTTATTGCCACCCAGTTTATTCAAATATATGGGATTTCAGAGTCCGGCAAAAATAACGGGGGTACATAATAGTAACTTTGTAAAGAAATGCTCTACTCAAAAAAAAATGTATGAAAACATTATATTGTCGTCCTTCTCTTGTATGTTTCCGGTCAGAATAATATCAAATCGTAATACATTTCAGGAACCATAACCAGGATAAGAAGCCAGTCCGTCTCCAGTTCACCTGAAAGACGTGTTATTTTTGTGAGAAATAAGAAAACTATTCTGATCAACACAGGGGTCAATATGCAAACTGCCCAGGCAGTGACAGCCTTTGACGCCCAGACTAAAACACACGACAATGACACAGCAATCTGGATTTGAGCTGCGTTTTTAATCCTCAAACCAGCATTGAAGCATTTGCATCTGCTGAAGAAGGCTGTAGAATAGCAGGAATAACAGTAGTCATGAGGTAAACAAAGTACTCACAAGAGCCACATTATACACTGTAAGAGTTCTGTAAAAGAAATAGCAAAGGCTGCAGACAGAGCCTTCTTAGTGGCTGCTCTGTCCCTGAAGCTGTGGAGGACGAACGCAGGGTGGACAGCCGGGTGGGACGGTGTGATGTGCGACAGCACAGCCTGATGCCAGTGGCGACAAGGACAACACCAGCGCACTTTGGCAAAAGGTGAAGCAGGTCCCTCAGCAAAATAGGGTCTATGGTGTGCTCCTCTGCAGCCCTGTGGGGTCGCCAGCTTCCTCAAAGGTCAGTGGCCCAGATGGGACCTTCCCACCATGAACAAGGTCTGTCATGAGCTATCATACTGGCATGGAGAAAAGATACCAGGCCAGGTACCCCTAATCCATGCTGAGGTCTGGTCACTCTCTGTGTGACTTACAGATGCAACACACCAGGTGTGGTGCAGAGTTTAAGGTGCTTATATTGCAGGCAGAAGGTGAGCAGTTCAAATCTCTGATCAGGTTGTTTTGGCATCTGGCTCTCACAACTGTAAAGAAACCTGTGTGTGGTTGTGATGCTCAACATGTCTGGGTTTAGACAAACACATGGTGTAAGTGGAATGTGTGTCGATCAGGAAGTGAGGGGAAAAGGTGTGTTGATACTACAGACTTACAGGTTGTTAAAGCTGACTGCAACCGGTGGTTGTGATGGTCAGATGTGTATAAACAAAGGACCAGTTCAGCATGGACCAAAAATGATGGTTGTAAATGTTCACCGCTTAAGTTCAAGTCCCTCTACAGAAGCTGTAATGCTCTACTTCCATTATCCCTAGGAATTGAACCAAGGGTCAGGAGTCAAACTCCTTACCTGCTACACCACTGCCCACATCAGTCTGATGTTCAAACACCTCAGTTGCACTTTCACAGCCTGATGGGTGACAGAAATTGAGCAACAACAGCCCTACATAGGACTTGAACCCATAACCCAGCAAAGACTAGTGTGTGCCTTTAACCACAGGGATTTTGGACCAAATGACTCACACTTTTAAACCTACATTAAGGGGAATGAGTCACATCACTGAAAAAACTAACCAACCGCTAAGGGATTCAAACCATCCATGTCAGGGTTGGCTGTCTGTCAGCGTAACCACAACACCCACAGCACTGCAGCCCCATGACACGTCTTACTGCTGTATCTTGTCTTACAGCTAGTTAATGTATTGTTACTAATCCTCCCAAAAGTAACTAACCGTCTACCCACTTCTACTGCATCCTGTGTCAGGGTGCAGGAAGAAGAGCTGTAGGTGGATCCCAAAAGTTGGAAAGGTGTGCAGCTGTTTGGGGGCAGTTTCCCACAAATCAGAGAACCTGGCAGATTTTCCTCCTTTGTACAGACCTGTTCAGCAGCTACACATAAAAGAGTCTTGAGAGGCATGATGTCTCAGATCCCCAGAGGCGGTAAAATACCCAGCTCTCACAGCGCTCCCTGATGGACAGGACTTGCGGTGGTACCTAAACCATTATTAATAATAACTATTTACTGTATTCATTTAATCAGCCTGACAATTTTATTTGCTTGTCCGGACCTGATTTCTTGAAAAGATTATTTAAAACTAGATTCTGAACACAGGCTGCCTTACTGCTGAACTCCGTCGTCTTGGGCCACATCACCTCCACCACCACTGACCATGGCTGCTGCCACCCAGCACTGTGTGGGTCAATGTAGGTGCTCTTTATGTATACATGTGTATATGTGTGCACATGTATGTGTACTTTCCCTTTTTTTACTCATTATTTATCCATACCGCTGCACTATCCTTCATACGTACAGTACTGTGCAAAAGTCTTAGGCATCTGTGGGAAAAATGCTATAAAGTGAGGATGGTTCCAAAAATAATGCCATGAATACTTATTAATCAATAAACCTTCTAAAAAGTGCAGGAGACAAAAAAACCTCAATCACATCAATATTTGGTGGGACCACCCTTTGCCTTTAAAACAGCATCAGTTCTCATGCAAACTTGCATACAGTTAGTAGGGTCTTCCAAACATTTTGAGGAACTGGCCACAGTTCTTCTGCAGACTTTGACTGTCTCTGCATGTCCTCCCAGACTGACTTGATCATGTTGAGATCAGGGCTCTGTGGGGATCATACCATCTGTTGCAGGAGTCCTTCTTTTTGCTCAAGATAGTTGTGTATGACTGAGATTGGGTGTTTGAGGTCATTCTCAGGCTGCACAATGAGTTTGGGACCAACCAGAAACCTCCCTGATGGTAGATAAGAATCTACCTGTACTTGTCAACACACATTGAAGTTGCATGCCTAACACTTTTGCACAGTACTGTACCTTTAATTTAGCTATATTGTTTTATCTTTTTATTATCATACTTTAGATTTTGTTCAGTCTCTTAACTTTCTTGCCCCCGTTCTGCACACCATGGACTTGAGGATCCTCATTTTGTACTCCCTTGTGGACCTGAATATGAAGGTGTTCAACAATAAACCATTCATGATTCTGAACATGTTAACTTTGGTAGTTCATAGCATTAATAATCTGCATTTGAATCAAAGTAACTTCAGCACTTCTGAAGTTTTTTGACCTGATTTAAAAAAAAATTCACTCTGAATTTTGGATGAGTGCTTACACTTTTTCTTGAGTATTTATTTTTCAAAAACTACTGTAGTTTAACTCTTGTACTGTGTTTGGTTACTCTGCCCACGTCTGCTGAAAGACTTGATTTCCACTAACCGTGTAGACGGATGACTCGGCCCCCCCTCTTATAAGGGAGTTTTAAAATGAATTTGTCGCATGCAGGACTGCAGACCTGAACCTCTCCTGGATTAAGGGCCTCAGGTATGACTACAGTATCTTTAAAGGACTGACGGAGGACAGAAGGTGTTGCTTAGACTGGAGTTTTAATGAAAAAATTGTCCTTAAAGTGCACATGAATGAACGCGGTCCAAAAACAACGTGGCTGTAGATGTTCACCATCATTGACACCATATAATGTAAACAAGGCTGTATGTTGTACATGTACAAAGACCCCCGCATGGGAATTTCTGAGCAGCTTTCTGATGGCATGTTACTGAAAAACTAGATGCCTCCATAGTGGCTGAGCAACTCCCTGTACATTAGTGAAGTCAAAACAGTGGCCACACGACAACCCAGATCAAGACTGATGTCTCCTCATGTCAGAGAAGAAAATGGTTGTGTGGCTGATTATGATTTTGATCCAACATATTATGGCTGTAGCCGAACACCTGCAAAAGACGAAGGTATCACAGTTTCACATCCCAGGAAGGTAGAACGCACCTGACACCCTACCTCAGGGTAAGGGTTATTCCAATGAGCCTGAAGGCCAAATGAAGATGCAGGACTTTCCAGCTGTGTCTTTCTTGGGGTTGGATGGGATATGAATGATGTCCCTTTTGACCTCCTGTATCATGGGGGGGGAGGGGCAGAAGCCACAATAAACAAGTGATGAAGAACATGGAGAAGCAGAATGGATTCAAACAGGCCCATCGTGACCTGAAAAATGCTCATCCTGTGGTAGTTCAGTTCTACCATTTTTTTTGTTTTTAATTTCTAGTAGCTTTTCCGGGTTATGACTGTAAGAAGTTACACAACTACAGTGTTCAAAAATTGTAAAATATTCTAGTGCAGATAACCAGCAATGTAAATTAACTGTGGGCAAATAATAAAACTAAGGAAGTTAATGAAGCCAAGTATAACTATTTTTATTATTATTACTATTTTTCAGGTGAGAACTAAAACTGGAACGGGGAGAAAAGATGGGCAGAGCGGGAGGAAGGACCCGGACTGGTGACTGGACGGGGGATTAATGGTGGGCAGAGCTGGAAAAAGGACCCGGACTGGAATGGGGGATTAATGGTGGGCGGAGCGGGAGAAAAGACCCGGACTGGAATGGGGGATTAATGGTGGGCGGAGCTGGAAAAAGGACCCGGACTGGTATGGGGGATTAATGGTGGGCGGAGCTGGAAAAAGGACCCGGACTGGCATGGGGGATTAATGGTGGGCGGAGCGGGAGAAAAGACCCGGACTGGAATGGGGGATTAATGGTGGGCGGAGCGGGAGAAAAGACCCGGACTGGAATGGGGGATTAATGGTGGGCGGAGCGGGAAAAAGGACCCGGACTGGTATGGGGGATTAATGGTGGGCGGAGCGGGAGGAAGGACGCGGACTGGGGGGGTAAGAAATTATAAATGGTACGGTCATGGCGCTGCACACGTGTCTAAAGTAAGGATAATAAAGTTGGGGTCGTATCTATTTTAATACTTTCCACTTGACGACAACCAGCGGGTTTCCCTGTAGCGTCAGCCTGTCGACAGCAGTAGCACTATTTATGAAATAAATACAACCACAGTTTCGCGATATACGTGTTGGTTTTATTACCTTTACCCCCCCGGGTCGTCATTCCCTTCCTTTAGCGGCTCTTTCTTTCCGTTTGTTGTCAGTCGTCCGTTTCTGGCGTCTCGGGGCGGGAAACTCCATATTGAACGCGGGTATAAAAAAGTTTAAACCTCCGACTTTGGTGCTACAACGTTTCGGCCCACCTTTGGCTGGGGTTTTTGTTGGTAAGTGAGCCGAATCGGGTGCATTTCTAAACATGAAATGTGAAAATGGAGCCAGAGATCTGAACGCAGCGGTTTATGAACTTGGTTCGGAAAGGCTGCGTTCACGTCCGAAACTCCGGATTTTCAGTCCGGTGTAGTGGCGGTATTTGACCACGCGATGGCAGCAGTTCAACAAATTACAGTGATTCCCTTCGCGGCCCTTGTTTGTAGCTGTAGTACCTGCAACCGCTCGCGTTTGATGTCTGTACTGGTTACAACTGAAAGGAGCAGAACTACACATTTTAAAGGGTACTAAAATGTTTTATCCTTTTATTTTTGCCAGTTAATTTGAACCGGGATCAATTATGTGTTGAAATATAGGGTTTGAACACCAGCGTAGTCAGAGATTAGAGCCTTAAGTCCAGGAGACAAACGCACACGTCGTGTGTCTCCAGAGGGCTGCAGTGATTTTTAACTGCGGCCTGTGGGAAAGTAAGGAGTTTGCGAGGAGGGAGGGGGTTGTCCAGGGTCCAGGCTCACAGAGAAAAGATGGGGAAGAATGCAGGAATGCAGTGGCCCATGCAGATGAACACTGGGGTTCGGCAGAGGATTAGATCCCATCCCCTGAACAAACACAGACGTAATATTCCAGACTTGTCCAAGGAGGACCCACCAGGATTGCAAAGCCAGCTGTGTTTGCGCAGCCCTCCCACGGCCGCTCGTCTCCGTCCCCGTCCCCAGGGTCTGTGTGAGGGAGCAAGGCCGAGGGCCACAGCTGTACCACTGCCTCACGCCACACATGCTGCCGGTCTCCCCGAGGCTGGCCCAACTTCAGGTAACCGCGGCAACGCAGGAAGTCCAGCCTGAGTCTCGCTGGCATTGCTCTCTCGCCGCTTTTCTTCTTTGCCCCTTCTTTTCATAGAAATAGTCTCATTCAGGTACGGTTCTGGCAATGGGAAGTGTGTGTTTTTTGTCACAGCCATTGTGAAGTACACTGACTTCTGGAGCTGGAAGAAATACATTCTGTCTTTAAAGAGGGGCACCGCACTGCGTTCTAATACAAAGCATCCTGCTTCACAGGCGTCTCACATGCTATGGTGGCCCCTTAACAAATTTTGTAATCCTCCAGGGAAGTCATTGATTTTAGTTTACTTGTTTAACTACATAAGAACTTGGGAGTGACAAGAAGGTAATTTCATCCCAGTTTCATTTGTACCATGTGACAAATCTGCAGACATCATGTACAGAAATGTATAAATTCCTTTAACACCTCAGTGGGTTTGTAAAAGACAGAAACCGCAGCCGTACAGCAGTGGGGGTCTGATGACTTATTAATATGGTGAGCTGTTCAACAGAAAACAACTGACTATTTTATTAAGCTTAACTGATATTTATACATCTTTTAAAATAGCAGATATTACTATATTTAAAGTTTTAGCATTATGCAGAAACTTTAATGGTTTTAAATAATTTGTCTCAGAATTACTCTTTCAATTTGATATGAAATTTTGTTAAGATTGCAGGTTAACCATCTGTCAAACCCTGAGTTCTGCTTTTTCTGGCTGGTCGGTGCATCTTTTTACTTTCAGAACGCGGCCTGGAAAGGTTCGACAGATGCATTTATCCTCTGCGATCAGCAGGTGGCGCTGTGCAAGGGTGGCGCTTCAGCCAAATGCTGCCACGCGAGTGAGTCTTTCGGTGTCACCAATAGACGACAGGCTAGAAATTACCGCTCACTTTCAGGGAACTAAATGTATGTTTTTTTTTTAGCTAACAGGCACTTTGGTGGCAAAGCTTGCCAGCCCAGGGCAGCAGGTGACGTAGTGATTCGAGTCGCTCCCTTCCATTCAGAGGTGCAGATCCCTCCTCCTGCTGTAGGACCCTCGGTCAAGGTACTTTCTCTGAGCCTGCCTGGTAAATGGCTGAACCATTGCATGAAGTGTGATGTTTTGTGGTTGGCTGAATGAATGAATGAGTGAATGAATGAACAGCAGTCAATGCTTTGCATGTCTTGCTCTGAGTGGAGTCCTGGTGATCCGTCAAACCATGGGGGGTGCAGGGCTTGGGTAGACTGGGGGAAGGGCAGCGTGGGGGTCGGCATGTCACGAGGGTCACCCAGTCACCTCCACGGTCTGATTGCAGCTTCCTGTCGGGCGTCATGGCCATGTCCCCCCCACCCCTCCCCCACCCCAAACGATGAATATTTTGTTTTACTCAATAGGGAAGCTCAGCCACAGTGATCCTGGAGGGGAAATAAACTGAGATCTTATCTATTTATCTTGAAATAATAAAACTAAAACATCCTATACAATAAACACACTTGCACTGGAGCCTTGCGTTAGACAGTAATTCATTTTCATTTTAAAAGTTGAAGGATACAGGATGGTGCAGAGAGGCCACACGGGGTGTGTCAAGGCGGAATTCCTCTGGTTCGGTGTGTGTGAGGTGAATCCCACTGCCCTCAGCTCTGCGACCCTTACGCATTGAGATGCTCACCGGGATTGCGGCTCTTGTGTGTGTCCCCATCCCGGTGGTGGACCATAGAGGGGTGAGCACCACACACACACACACACACACACACACACACACGCCTTACAGAAGGCTGACAAAAGCCAAGAGATTTGGAGGGAAACTGAGACACGCTGATCAAATCCTGCCCCTCACCCCCTTCTGTGAGTGTGTCGTCAGACCCTGCAGTTTAGCCCCAGCCCCCGACCCCCACTAGAGCTCGCAGCGCAGGCTGGGGCTTCTATTTTAGTAAAACGCCTCCAGCTACACGATACTTCCTTGTACAGAAAATTGTAAGTTAATATATTTGTCGCACACATCAGTGACACATGCAGTAATTTTAACTTTACCTGCTTTCAGACATCCTTCTATCCAAAGAAACATTATAAAATTGTCAAGCTTTTATAGCTTTTCACATATATGATAATTACTGAAACCATTCATGTAAAGCAATAAATTCAAGGCTGCAACAGCTGTGTCCCTCCTAGGGTTTATACCCTGTAGTGATGAGGGCTGCACCTTCACTGTAAAGTGAAGGCACCTGTTTTCCCAGTGGTGCCCCCGCCCCCCATTGTGTTTTAGGATGGATTGGTTTGGGAGAAATCGGGAAGCTGGTCGGCATCCGACTTTGCAAAGTTTTATTTTCTTTGTCCGGCTTCACGTGCCACTGCTCCTCACACTGGCAGGAGTTCATCAGCTCACAATGACGTTCATTTACAGCGTCTGTGCCAAGGTGTCCCTGTGCACCCTGGGGGGCCAGCACAGCTCTCCTGCCTGACTGTACGGTTCTATGCTCACCTATGCAGACAAACATATGAATATGCAGACATTATATAGAAAAACCCAAAAAATCGATAGCATTTTAAATTGACCAGTCAGGCTGTTGAGTTTCTTCTCAGATCTTGTCAGGTCTGTCTGAAGTCACAAAATAAATGGCATCACGTTGCACGTCAAAGCAACCGTTCCATTCAAAAGAGCAGGGGTGGGGGAGTGGGTGTTAATGCTGGTGTCAGATATCCACTCCTGAGAGTCTTTCTGATTTGTGTGTCAACCCATGTCTTTGTTTTCACTGTTATTTTGTCTGGACACAGTTTTCATTCCTCGATAAATCGGGTAATTTGATATCTGAGAAGTTGTCCGATGTGCTTCTCCAGTCTGAAGGAGGGAACCCGTTTCTTTCTTTGTTTTTGTTTTGGTGTACCTGTTATGCTGAGTCCACATACTTATTGTCCCATTGTTAGCCGGTGTTTTTCATGCTTGTTCCACTAATGTATCCTCTCGCATTGTACAGTCAACTGCTGGCTTTCAAAGATTATTTGTTCCTAAGAAACCCTTCGTACGGTGAATTCTTGTAAATGAAAGGCACTGGTTTCGGGGGCGAAAGTCTATATGCTCTCCTAAGCCTTAAAATTTATACAGAAACATGATGCAATCCCATTCAAATGGGCACAGTTGCTTCAATATTTAACATTAGTCATCGTGACTCAACAATCATAAGATGATTTCCCTTATTTACTCTGTAATACTGTATGGTTGTATAAATGTCTGTTCATTTCATATTGTACACATATATGTCCAGAAGCAAAACTTTCATCAGCAGGATGCTCAGTTTGTATGCATTAATTCAGCATTAAAGGCAAAAAAGAGAACCGGAAAGACAGAAGCAACCGATTAGAACGATGCAAATGTATTCACACTCAGTAAACGTCGACATTGTTTGTACAGTCCAAGTGAGGGCCATGACTGTGGAGACTGTACCGTATGGAACTTGCAGATGAGTCGTGATGGAGGTGGAGAACTTGATGCAGAACGAGCCACACGATAAGTGCGAAGAAAACTGTTCCAGGTTGGGTGCTTAGAAATGCAAAGAAATGTTTTGTAAATTTACGGAAGTGCAGTCCCCATAAATCGAAGGCTTATATTTCTAGGGACAGCTGTGCTCCACTTGCCCATCATCTTCATCATCATCGTCTCAGTTTGCCAGAGATTAATCTTGGAAGCAATACAATTACCAAAATACACTAACTCCTTTATTCCATCAAATAAAGGACCAAGTAAATCCTGTTTTTAAGAATCATAACAATGTCTTCAGTACTCCAGGGCGACACAGAAAGAATGTCTTATAATTATTGTATTTTTATGGGTTTTTAAAAAACTTCGTGAGCTGCTATCTTGTAGCTCTTGGACCTCTTGTCTGTATTGTTCCCCAAGACTGTTACATTTCCATCACAAGCATTTCATCCTCAGTAACCTCATTCTTCTCGGTCTATTCCAGCTCCCCATTTAGTGGGTCTGCATGTGCACATAGACACGGCTGCACAAAGTCAGGATTGTTATTTGAGTGTGTACGCGGCGGAAGGTTGTCGGGTCAAACGCAGTCTCTGAAACGTGGCGTTCATTCAGCCACCAATGTCCTCCTCTCCCTCTTCCGCACCTCCACGAGGATGAGGCCCCCCGTTCTGCTGAGAGTCGCTCGGAAGGGCCTGGGGACCAGAAGACAGAGCATTTTTTGTCTGGTCCCTGCCTCAGCTAAGTTATGCTGCTTCAGGGTCAGGAACACAACAGGAGCCTGGCAACTAGATGAAGCTGTGAGATAAATATTTATGGTGTTTAGGATGCCTGTCTGAATTCTAAATGTCCTGCCTGGCATTCACAAACAGGATAACTTGGACTTGGTAGGGTGGCGTCATGTAACTCAGTGACATCAGCCAGTGTAGCTCTTGTGGTTTTATTCACTTGTCAAATCTGCTCTATAAAAATGTTCCATACCTGGGTGTTCTGCACTGATACTATAATCTGCAGCCTCACACACATTTGGGAATATCTATTAGTCTTAAAGGAACCATATCCTGAATGGAGCTTGGATGGTTAAAGGTGTGTTTTGAAACGGGGGGGGGGGGGGGGGGGGGGGGTGGGGGGGGGGGGGGTTTTTTTTNGGGGGGGGGGGGGGGGGGGGGGGGGGGGGGGGGGGGGGGGGGGGGGGGTTGGGGGTTGTGGAGGGTGTGGCTTATTTTTGGATTGCACTCTGGGGGGTTGTGGGAGTCCCCTGAGGGGTAATTGGATGCAACAAAGGAATCTCAGTGGCAACAGGTGTTGTAATATCAAAGCCCTTCAGCAAGCAGCCCTGGACATCTGCAGGTGTTGAAGAGGCGCTTGTCTGTTGGACCCTGGATGCAGAACCGTTACATATCGCACATACATTTAAACCTTGTTAATGTTCTATTACATCTGAAATGGTTACATACATTTACATACATCTGTGAGCATACAGGGCCTGTGTGCTTTTGCACACAGTAAGTGAAAAGAGCTACAATGATATGAAATGGCAAACATATATGAACTGGGTCTCAAATCCCTGCACTTTTGTAGGGGGTCTGGGTGACGTCACAGTCTGGAAATAGTAATTGTCATTTTCTTAAAAGCAAAAAGGGTGCAGAAGTGAGAAATAAAGTTTGCTCAGTAGTGATGGATACTGACTGGCTGTCTGGGTTTTCATACTGACTTCACAACAGCAACGATGCTGCAATACAATTCATTCATTCGTTCATTTTCCTTAACCACTTATCGCACAATCGCTGGACTAGGAAACCACACCCAGGATGGGACGCCAGTTCACTAGTACAATATAGTTCCTAATAAATAGAAAGGGTGTCGAATCAAAACCTGCAGGAACTCTCCAAGAAAAAAAATATCGACTTTGAACGGCATCAAAAATAAAACGTTTGTCAACAAACACTCGCAGTAGTCTGTTAAGAGAGCAGTTCTTTAGTTCGGAAGATAGTTTGATACAGAGAAACATAAACCAAAAAAACTTGGTGAATAATTCAGTTCCAATGAACTGACCAGTTAATATGAATCTGTGAGGGATCAAAAGTGCTGAATAATCCTACTGGCAGCGGCTGGGCACGTAAGTCTGTGCAGCTGTGAAAAGAAAAGGAAACTGGGATTTTGATCATAAATAGTAACTTAGATTACAGCTGATCACCTGCTTTTAAATGTGTTTTAACTCGTGTGCGACAAAGGAGTCTCGTTTTCACGTTTCATTTGAAAGTATAATATTTTTATTGTCAAGAATGTTAAAATACAATCCTGATCTGCTTTGATTGGACGTGTTTGCTTAGTTGTGCAAAGAAATTTGAAAGGAGCAGCCCCTCATTGTCGCAGTTGTTGGCAAGCACTGAATGCATGGTCAACGCCGAAACATTCAGAGGGATTTGCTAAGGGGGGGGTATCATCGGCATGTGTCCTTTGTTCGAACAAGTTATTGTCCTGGGGCTCAGTGAATGTTTGTGTGTGTGTGTGTGTGTGTGTGTGTGTGTGTGTGTGGGTGTGGTGCTCACCCCACACACACATGGACTAATCATGTTTAATTCAGACTAGGGTGACCTCTGCTGTCACTATGGTCATGGCAGTCAATAGCACAAAGAGCTGTTAAATTAATGGAGAGGGCAGTGGGGGCACTGGAGGGGGCTTGGGGGAGGTGGAGGGCCTGGACAAGGGTGGGGGTGGAGAAGGACGGCCAAGCAGACCCCATCACAAGGTGTTACGGGTTGGCGAGTGGATTGGGGGGGGGGGGGGTATGCAAAACTCAGCAATAAGCCATCTAACCGCAGTCCAGGTCACTGAACCTACGAAAATGTTCATTTGGACGTCAGTATGTTACCTTGACCTGGGACTTTTTTTAAAGGATGTTTTAAAAAGGAGATGTCACATGTTGCCGCATCAGGGAAGTCAGTGGCTGTGATTAAGATTTACATTTCTAGTCTTAGATACCTGTTTTGATAAAGCTATTTGGGTACGTGTGAGTTAAAAATAGTCTTATGTGAGCTGTGCTTTAATAATCATGAATCTGTGTCTTTATCTGTCCTGTTGGTGAGATGTATTTCTGTTTACCCCAAGTTGTACTTTGCTTTTGGAGAAAAGCGTCTGCTAAATTTATAAATTTAAAATGAATACATCGACTCAAGGCTTTCTCTCTTCCTTTCTCCTCCATTTTAATAAATGGTCATGAGAGCATGTTTGTGCCACAAAACCAAACTGGCTGGTGTCAGCAAAAGACTGTGGGGTAAAGCCTGCCTGGGACCCACTGTGTTAAAAACGGCCTCACAAAGAGCCCTTCCTACCGGCACAAATCCCAGCACATCAAACAGACCCCAACTAGACGGAAATCAGCTCCCTTACAGAAGCTCCTGTTGACTGAGCTAATTGCAGAAAACAAAGGGGCTTTCATGGTGGAACGAAATCTCCTAAATGTTGCTTTTCTGTTTAGGTAAAGGGTGGAAGGGTCCTTTAAAGGGGAATTGGTTTATAACAAGGCTGCTATGTCGGAGAACCACAAATCACATGCTGGGCTTGTTGCGCTACGGATGGCTTCTCGTGTTTTGTTTCACACCACTCCTTGTTTTCAGCTGAAGCCTGCAGTAGCTGCTGTCAGTCGGCTCCGTGGAGCTGGGTGATCCGCCATAACATCAACGTCGTAATATCAGCGGGTCACGGGCCCATCCATCCATCCATCCACCCACCATCCATCTGTGGGCATTGCAAGTGTCTGTTTCTGCACCACGTCTGTGGACTAGACTTCATGTCAGAATCTCCGGCCCTAAGGACTTGGAGACTGTATTTATCTATCAGCACATTTACTTTATTAATTTATTTAATTATTCTGTAACATTTTTAATTATGTATCCGAAAATTGTTGCCTCACGTGAATGGTGGTAGTTTAAAACTCTGAAAAAGTGCTGCCCATTGTGAGGGAATAAAACAGGCCAAATGGGTTCAGAACTTGCTGTTGCAAACTGCAGAAATAAATCTGAACTTGGACAGTTAATTGGACAAGGAGGAGTGTTGGTGAAAACAATTCCTTAAGAGAACATGTGAAAATTATTAACCATAACAAAATATTGCCAACTTGATTGCCTTCAAAGTTTTATGGTTCTTTTTACTGTGCACTTTTGTAGAGATGCAAAGAAAAGCATAGAGGTTTTTTCTTCCTTTATTGGAAACACATGCTTTTGTTAAACTGTTACACTAACAATGGTACTTTGAAGAAAAATATATGACTGTCTAGTAAACGGTAAGGCCTAGTTTTTCAATGATACGGGATATTTCAGTACGTCGACCTGATACATGTGATCCTGCTGTGTTACTAGAGTTGGAGCCCAGTTTTCTTACTTATACCTCCCAGTTGTTGGGTGGGTCCTCCTTGTGTGTGTCAGTATCTCCAGCTCACTTGTGCACCTGTCCTGGGCTGCCATCGCAGGAACCCCACCTAAGTGCCGCTCACAGGTCTGTTTACGTGGTCGAAAGTGTGACTGTGGTCCTGATCGCTCTGGAGAGTTCCCGAGTGAGCTCCACACCCACGCCCTGTCTCACTGGAGCTTCCCTGCCACAGCTATACCCCTCTACACCCCCCTCCCGCTAGCAGGTTCACTGTCATTCTGCATGTTTGTTTTACTCCTGCCTGTTGTCTGCTCCTCAGTCGGGCCTCATACAGCTTTTACACTGGCTTTCCAAATGCTTTCATCACCTTCCCGCCAGATATGCAGTTTAGCCAGTTTTACTGCATTTATGTTCTTAATACCTATACAGACGTCCTAAGTTATGATTTTATCTGCACTGATTTGTTAGAAATATGCACATATTTTAGGAGAAATACACCAAAACAACATCTCGATTCTATATATATAAGTACATTAATACCTATACAGTGGTCATAAGTTGTGACTTCAACCTTTATCTGCACTGATTTGTTATATACATATGGTATATACACTACATTTGTTATTAATATAGTACCTATACAGAGGTCTTAAATTAAAATTGTAGCTTCTATCTCCCTCTCTCTCTCTCTCTCTCTCTCTCTCTCTCTCTCTCTCTCTCTCTCTCTCTCTCTCTATATATATATATATATACATATATATATATATATGTATATATATATGTGTGTGTGTATTGTTGCATCAAACAATATCAAGATTTAATTCCTACATGAATTTTGTACATCAATATATGTAAAGATTTTTTTTAAAAACATTTCTTACTATGCTAGTTGTAAAATTATTCATCTGTTTGGCCACTGCCTTTGTGCAAGACAAAGATAGCTTTAAATAAGCCAAAACGGTGCTTACAAGACACGTGTATATTAGTTAAAATGTACAAATGCTTTCTGCATTGCATGTGTATGTCTGTGTACATCCAGCTTCTCACCGGCCATGGCAGCGAGAGCCGTCCAGTGTGCCTGGGAAAGTAAACAAGTTAATTGCACTGAAACCGTGGGGAGGTGGGGAGGTCCAGGTCTGCCCACGGTGCCAGATCCTGATGAGGTGGGACTGGCGAGCAGCGACCTTTCCCATCGGTCCTCAGGTGATGTCGGGTGCACTCTGTCAGCCCACACGTGCCACTCGTGGGAAGCACCAGGTCAGGGGCTGCTGTGCAAAGTGCTCTGCTTGCGCTCGGAGCCCCTGTGAGATCCCTGTGAAAACCGACACCACCTCTCTCACTGCGCTTTCTCATGTGTGTCATTATGTCCTAATGGGAATTCACAGCTACTAGGGCCTGTCCCAGTAAACAGGGAAGAGCAGATTGCAAACACAGCTGGGAAGTGACCCACAGCCACTGAGGACTACTGCTCTCACCCACAGCAGAGCTTTCCTGATGGTGCCAGTTTCTCAACCTGCTTAAGCCATATTTCACCTCTGCAGATCGCTGTATTATTTAATGCATAATCGCTCTCTGCACACATCACTCCCAGAGTCGCATGCAGAGTTGAATAATGGTGTCAGTTATATTTTTTCAGAATTGTGGTCAAGTAACGACTTTTTGTTGGTCGGGACTGATGTGCCCATTAGGCCACGACGAATTTCTGTCAAGCCGCCCTCCCTATTTGCAACACTGAGATTTCAGCCAGTTTTGTTCATTTATGCTGCCTGCAAAAACCCCTTCCCTTAGCGATCTCAGTTTGAGGAGACTCTCTCTAGGGCTGAAGGCACAAGAACTTATAGGTTCCTCATGTTCATGGCCTTTACTTCTGTTGGTAGGTCTGCAAAGGAACACAAGACAAGCTACTTGGGCTGAGGGGGTGAGGTCTGTGAAGGGAATATGATTTTCTGTTCTGTGTGCTAATAAAAATCTCCTATTTATACTCCTGTCTTTCCTGATTTGCACTTTTTGAAAACCCATGTTTGCTCAGATTTAGGTTATACTTTTTCATCTGTCTTCGTAATTTCATCTTTGAGATTGTGATTTGTCAGTATGGGTGATGTGTATATGAACTATTACAGTATTCTCAGTTTTCTCAAACACTTACTGCTCCTCCCGCACCTATTATACAAAAAGTTCAAAATAAAATTTCAGAAAAAAAATGTAGACGAATATATTTTCACAAGGACCCAGTTTTGGCATTTATGTGATTTGGACATATCATAATCTTATTCTTTCTGCCATCAACTTTTTCACTTTTTTTGCCTCCTAATCCTCACGATTCATAATGGTTGTTTAGCTGAATTTCCAGTTAGGCAGCTAAAAAATACAACTAACTTGAAGAACCAGGTAGTCAGAAAAACTCGTCTTGAACGTGAGCTGAGTTTCTATACAGCAGTTGATCCAAGTTTTGTTTGAGCTGCTCCTTTTTCATGTTGTCCTTAATCCATCATATTTGTCCATAGCTGTGGCTCTGTGGTGCAATGGAAAGTGTATTGGACCTCTAGTTTGACACGTGAAGTAGTGATTCAAAGGTTGTGGGTTTGAGTCCCACCAGGGTCCTGTTGCCTGATAACAGCTTCACTCCTGAAGCACCTGGTTTTGAATGGCAGCTCCTGCTGTGCTACCAGAGAGCAAAGCATCTACCCACCTTCTATTGCTCCAGTAAAAATACCCACCTGTGTAAATAGGAAAATTGCTGTAAGTCACTTTGGAGAAATGTCATTTAAATGAAAACAATAGTAAAATTGCATGTTTTGCTCTGCCCCTGCTGTAAGCCTTGAAATATGCAGACAGGAAGGTAGTGAACTGGAGAGGTTAGCACGAGATCACGATTTTCTTCATACTTAGAAAGTAGAATTACTTGAGTCTGAAACAGAACCTAAATTCTATCCCATCCCACTGCTTGCTGAACGGGGAGGTGTGGTGAACATGTGACTTGTGTTTTCAAAGTCAGCTTTGAGGAAAACAGAGCAATAAAAGGTTGACGTCATTCATTTAGTCACTGCATGCATGTTGACTGAGCAGATGGGCCAGGTTGTGGGCACCTCAGTCAAATACCTTCTCTTTTTTTCTGTAGACGGGAGCACAGTCCTGTTAGTAACCAAACCTGTGCTACTGCTGCCTGGCTGGAACAGCTGCTCTCATTTTTATATTTATGGTGAACCACAAAACATTTCCAGTGCAAGATACCTCCCACTCAGGGCAATTGCGAAAAAATCATGTGTGTTTGTTTCGTCGGTTAAAGCCATGTCAGCATATACTGTTTCTCAATATTGGTGGGTGCAGTTGAAGAAGCTCAATAAAAATTGCAGTGACAGTCACTAAAGTCAGCATTGTTGCTGCTATTATTATTAGACGCTGGCTCATTTATCACATTCTTGCAGCAGCCCGGTTCTCCATTCAGGTCCCCTGCCTTTGATATGGTCAGATCGGAACAAAGCCGCCTCTTTACGCACACAATGGAGCAGCTGGATTTTTGCACGTGCCTTTGTTGAGGTTTGAAGCCTTGTCATAACTCGACCGGAGGGCCGGGGCTGTACGGCCAAACCTTTCATCGTGGCGTGTTAGCACAGTCATCAAATGAAAGCCCTGACACGTCCTCTTCCATCCCCATGCACGTCCTCCTCGCATGGAGACGGATCGCAGCGCTGGCACAAAAGAATATTTTATTGACTTCTAATACTTCAGCATGAAAAGGAGCCCAGCAGGATGGGGGCAGAGGACAAGGGTGCCAGAGAGGTGTCCTTCTCATCCCCAACACCCTAGGCAAGAGTATCGAGTCGTGGAAGGGCTGCAGCCATCAGACCCCCCTCCCCACTTTGCCTGTAGTTGTGTGTCATTGTCCCTGCCTTTGTGAACTCATCCTGTTTCCCTCCTTTTTCACCCAGCACACCACCACTGAGTGGGGCTGTGATGAAGCAGGCTGACGGGGGACTTTAAATTACAATAAAACAATGAGAAGCTTGAACATGGTTCTTTACCAGATGTTATTAAAATGAAAAAGAAACTGCAATAAATCAAATCAACAACAACAGAAAATACGTATGGAAACCTGATCAGTCAGGTCAGTCCTTGGATTCTTCCAGACCAGAAGTTTTTAATTCCTTTAGTCAGACATTTTACACTTAAAAGGTCAATAAAAAAACACACACACAAAAACATATTTGATATACCTTTTATTAAAAATTATATGCATAGATGCATAAAACATTTTTGTTTCTAAATATTTATTTATTGCACCTTTGTTTTCCTGTAATTTATATATTAATGTTCCTTAATGAAACTATCCCCATTTTACATGCGGCTTTTTATTCTTCTGGCAGTAAGAAGTTCTGGTTTTCTCATTGTGATGTATGACTGTCCCTATAAACAGACGGGTGTCATTCATTTTAATACTGAAAAAAACAACTTTTATGCTTGTCAAATTGAAAAAAAAAGATGTTTAGATCGTCATTACAACTGCAGTATAAGATTCTTATTTTTTACATTTCATCAAATTCGTAACAATTTTTGTTCTTTAGTGTAATAAATCTTTTAAGACTGCGTTTGTTACGGGAGACGCCAAGAACAATTACACGGGATTAAATGTAGGCATGCGTGTTGAATGTATCCCTAAATATTTGCGCTGGTCTCTGCGGGGGGCCGAGGGGGCGACGGACTCCGCAAGATGCGCTGTTGATAAAAGCAATGGCACCAATTGGACGAGAGGCCCTCCCCCGCAGGACGCGGACCAATCAGAGGCCGACGCGGCGGAGGTCGCCGGCCGGGCCTTTTAAATGTTAAAGCGTTGAAGCCAATGAGAACGTTCCGAATGACGGCGTTTAGAATATTTGGCGCGGCGGCGTTTTTCCGCGCCACGCATGAGAAGAGCCACAGTCGCACAAAAGTAGATCGTTAGTTCCTGTAACATAAATGCTTTTCGCTGAGAAACCATATCGTTATCCATCGCTTCATTTTTCTTTACAAAGTACGACTCTGTGGAAACATCGTGACGTTGACGTTTAACTCACTTATTTCACGCAAGGCCAAAATAGTTGCCTTAAAAACTTACTTACTGAATAAGGTAAACCTTCCAGTCGGCTACTATTTATGGGTACTTGGCCTACATTATGATACTGCGGTTAAGTTTTTTTTTTTTTTTAAAAAAGATCAGCTTCTTGGTTCACATTTCTAAGGTTTCTTTGGACTAATCGACGTTATAACTAGTAACAAGTTTAACAATTCAGGTGAAACACTTTAATCTGCAAAACAGTATGCATGATTAATTCAACTATTGTAATAACTTTTTCTTGTCACTTCATGCTGCATATAATGCAATGCGCATGTTGATCACTTCATGCAGGCTTATGGTTCGTATCCAGAAAAAAGCCTTAAGAACATTATATATACAGTATGTATGTGTGCGTAAGTGTGGCTGTTGATCCCTGCGAAGCACGAGACAAGACGGTCCTCAGCCCGCGTTTTTTCGCTTTGTTTTGGGGGTGGTTCGTCTCCGCGAAGTCTCAATTGCTTCATTTACATAACTCCATCAAAACCACAGTCTTGGGTCAACTCATTGAGGAGCTCGAGCTTTTTATTCAAACTTTTTGGCGGGCAAGTTTTGAGACACAATAGAGGCACTTAAAAACATCTGTTGCCTGAAAGAAAGGAGATAACTGTTCATAATCCATAAAATAACGATTTCACTTAAGTTTGTTTTTTTCTTGAGTCGAGCTGTAGTTTAGGAAATCTTATAAAGAAATAGTAATCTTTAATTTCGGGGTGTTAAACCGCAAGGGCTACAAAGGTATCGCAAAACGACTGCTCAGCGAGCAAAGGCCACAGTAACTTTTGTTCCGTTTGTTTATGTTTTTCACAAGTCAGTTGTGTTAAGTGATAGGCTACTTATACGTTTGTCTTTTTCACAAATGCTTATATGGAGCTTAATATGTCATAAGAATGTTTTATTTCAAGTTGAAATTTTATTTCATGTATATAAACTTTTACAGGTCAGGTTATTATCCTGCTGTTCCATCAAACTTGTTCTCTCTATTATCATATTTACTGCGTAATTTAACTCTCAACATACAATGAAAAAAATTATTTCATACCATTTATGATATTGTGCCAGATTGCATCTGCATAGAAAATACTTAACGTTGCTACATCCATAAAGGAGCCTGAGATGAGCGTGAGATGTTTAAATGGTACGTCACGCCTCGCTCGATTTCTCGCTTTGGCGTCTCGCTCTTGAATGATTTCGCAGTGAAGTCATTTAATCTCGGACTCAGTTCCGGTCTAAACCCCACCCTCTTCTGCTTTGCGATTGGCTAAAAGTTTCTCCTTTATTATTTGCCATTGGATTGCGACCCCCCCCCCCCCCCCCCCCCCCCCCCCCCCCCCCCCCCCCCCCCCCCCCCCCCCCCCCCCCCCCCCCCCCCCCCCCCCCCCCCCNCCCCCCCCCCCCCGCCCTCAATAAAACTCGAGCCGTTCACTTGTCGCGCGTTGACAGCGGTTCGGAGGGGTTTGGAAGCAGCTCGAGCGCTCGCCGTACGTGTTCAGAAACGCGTTCGGAGTGTTAAAGATTCGGGGTTATGGAAGTTGAGGACTCAACGGTCACTTACTAAGCTGAAGGAGAGCGACTGTGTAAATTTATGGCCGTGTAAACTTAATGCTTTTCGGTGTCCTTGGAGAAGACGAGATGATGCAGGTCGCGCGGGTGCTCGCGCCGTGGCTCGCGCTGTGCTCGCTCTGCAGCTCGGGAACGTGCAGCTACTCGGAGGACCAGTGCAGCTGGAAGGGGAGGCAAGTACTTCACTGCTAATATTAGTTTTTTAAATATAACGAAAACCTATATTTCACTTGGCCTTTAGCCCAAGGCAATTTTACGCGACGACCTAAATAAATAGCAGTTTTTCGCCTTCGCAGAGCAGCGTATTAATCACTTCAGATCAAAGGGGCCACATGCAGGCGTGAGGTTGGAAGTCAACTTTAAAAAGACAAGGCAACGGCGCTAAAACTGCCTGCTTTCACACATCTAATGCGCAGCTACATCGCTGTTTTACCAGTATTTTGTTCTAACAGTGAGTGTGGTAAAAGTGGTCCCGGGTTTCCATTTGTTCACGTCCACTTGACCTGGGTTCAGAGCCCTCTGGCTCCACGACGTGCCGTTTCCGCTCCTCTGCTGCGGATTAGACTATATAACTATTACCTGGAAATTACTCGACTTTCGATATAACGTCAATACCGAAAACATCAGAATGTGAATGTTGACACTAACAGGTGAACGTTTTCTGTTCTTTTTCATTCTGAATCTGATTATGCATCAGATGAGCTTTAATCGCGATCCCTTTTGAAAAGTGTTTCAAGTCCTTTTCTATTTAGACACTTTCAGACATGGGGGGGGGGGGGGAATATACTGAGACGAAACCACCTTGACTGAAAATAAAGTAGCATAATTTGTAAGAGGCTATCAGCATCTGCGGGTAGAAAAGTTTAAAATGTATGCTAATACGTATCCGATTCCCCTGTGCGCGATGGAAAATGAGTACTGAATATGAAATGGATGAAAGCAGCGTGAATTTCTGCGGAAGAATAACGGACTCGACGTTTTCGAGTTTTACGTTTAATAATGAAACGGGAGAACTGGTGTGAATGGCGTGTTCGCTGTTTCACCGGCAGGTGGCGCTCCACTTGGTTTCAGTTAACGACCTGCAGAACAACTGGGATTTCACGCTTAATCGTGTTTTAAATGTAATTAAATCACATCTGACTGTTTAGGTGCGCCGAGTATTCGAATCATTCACCTAACTGAAAGGCTTTTCTTCTTTCTCTCTGCCTCTCTCTCTCTCTCTCTCTCGCTCGTCTACTTTGTCATAACTGGAAAGTGGGGAAAATGAATTTCCCCCAAGAGACCCATTGAAGAAAAGAAGTTCGTCAGAGTTCTGGTTTCCATCCATTTGCTGTATTTATAATGTTTTGATGTTGCAAAAGGCCTTACCGCACTCTCCACATCTAAAAGAAGCGCAGAGCAAATCCTCGGTGCTTCACCGTGATTCTGGAAACCATTTCCGTCTCTTATGGATGGTACTGAACTGCTTTAATTTTATTGACCACAGGAGCACTGGAAGTGCACAGCCTGGGACAGTTGACATCTGTTCCAGTGGTGGGGGCTGGAGGAGCTTGCCATGTTTTGCAGAGATGAAGATTTTGATGTGTGGCAACTCTTCTCTCTCCCTGTTGCTGCAGTGGTCTGTCTCAGCACCCTGGAAGCGTGGAGCAGATATCCCTGCACTGTGCTGAAGGCTCCCTTGAGTGGCTCTACCCGAATGGGGCACTGAGACTCACACTGTCCCCCCGGCTGCCCTCGGCAGCGGTCGGTCCTGTAGGTAGCGGTCACAGCAATTCGGGCCACATCACTGCCTGCATCAAGCCGGCTGAGAATTTCCTGGGGGCACAGCTGTACCTGGAGCGTGACGGTGTCCTGGAGCTCTTGGCAGGCGATCGGCCAGATGAACGGGGACTGCCCCGGGTACGCTGTTTCAACAGGCAACCTGGGGAGGGTTTGGCCCTATTTCTGCAGGCCACACCCCACCAGGACATCAGCAGGCGCATCGCCGCCTTCCGCTATGAACTGCGTGGTGACTGGAATGCTCGCATGTCCCTCGAGTCGGACCCTATCAGCAGTGAAGGTGAGAAGACGCTTGGGGCATAGGTGCCTTAAGGGTGTATGTTGTCTGTGCATTTGCTTTGAGCATTGGTCCAATTTGAGTTGCATTTCTTCATTTACTTGGTGCTTTTCTTAAACACTTAACTTATGTAAAGCTGCTTAAAATTGAGCCATTTTTATTGCTTCAGTTCAGGGTAAGAACCTTACTCAAGGGTACCACAAAAGGAGGTGGGATTCAAACCTGGGTGCTTCAAGTATAAGGCAGTGACTCTAACCACTATGCCCCCTGGTGCCTATATAGAACAATTTTCTCAGGAACTTTATTTAAATTGCAAAAAACAAAGGCTGACTTGGATTTATTATTCCTTAAAAATGCGCCCAATTAGTTCTGCGTCATGGCCTTAACCAGACCGTGTTTGAACAGACCCCCATGCAGGCGTAAGTTTTTCTGTTTGCTTTCTGGTGGGAAAGGCAGCACCGTGAAAAAGGGGGTCTGCCGTACGGGCCGTGCACAGGAAAATGGAGAGAAACTTTGGCAACAGTACCTCGAGGCCCAGGGATCAGCTCTCTCCCCGGCTGCTTTTCCGCGGAAGGGAGGGGGGACGCCGTAGGACAAAAGCCCAGTATGAGGGGCCTAGAGCAGAGCCGGCCCTTTCATTCAGACACATGAGAGCTGAGGGATTAGTCAAGTTGCCCTGGTGACGGGGAGGCCTCTCATCAGCTGGGATGCTCCCTTTGTTTTGTTTTTCCTCTGCAGGGATGCCTGTCTCCAGGAATTCAGCCTGCCTGATTAGTGACTTGGGGCTGCTTTGCCTGAGGGCCCGGGTTCCATTAAAGGGTACTCAGTGTGCAAAAGGCTCCTTACGGCAGTGAGTGAGGAGTGCAGGCAGATCTGCAAAGGGGCCTGCTTTTCCTTACTTTCTTTGTGCGCAGTCTGGAAGTTGAGACTGGTGCCACATTGGTTGCCCTCTGTGATTCCTGTTTAAATGGGGTGAGGGAATTGCATGGTTGCCTACAAAAGCCATTTTCACGCAGGGCAGCTGTGGTTTCAGTGCCCTTGGCGAGGGAAGGAAGTCTCCTTTACGACAAGGCTTTGAGCGGTTAGGTTGAACACATTTGCGCTGCTATCTCTCGTGGTTGAAGACATTTCTTCAGGGCAAGGAGCTTGGAGGTGTTTTTATTGCGTCTTCAAAGTATCTGCCCCAGGGGGACCGATTGCAGAGGCACACATCACCCCACACCCCTGTGTCTCTGTAGCCCACCACAAGAAACAGCTGTGTGCGGTCAGGGTGGTGGCCTTTCCCACTTCTCATACCCAGATGGGAACCTCAAAGGATCACGGCTGCCCCGTTCATCCCACTCGCACACTGTATTCGACATGTATACTAATCTGTCAAGTCATGGAATATGCAGTGATGTATTAAATAAAATTATTTTTTACTTATTAAAATGGACTTTTGGCACTGGATGTCTAGTTTTGCTGCTGAAGTTTTTTTTTAATTTGAAATAAAATTATTTACTAAACATTTTACATAAGATATTCAGTTTGCTAATAAACTTAATATGATGAATTACCAGCTTGTCTTACAATTCTGTAGGTCACATTTTCCATTAAACTCTTGGTCTGCACATCAAATGGTGCACATTTTTTTTTGCTTTTTTCCATTCTTTAATGTGTTAAAGATTTGATTTAAATTTATTGGTAAGTATGCAGTTCAGTTCATGTTTAAGTTGTACTGCCCCAGAAGGTTTTTTGGCCTTCTCCTTATTTTGCTTTGTAACTGTAGCAGTGTAATGGTCCGTAGTAGTCCAGAGAAGTTACCCTGACATGGTAACCATCTCATCTGCATGAGGTTCTACAGGAGGCCATCTTTTGCTCCCCAGATTGATTTCTTAATCTTTCGGCCCACAGGAGCCTGCAGACCTTGCAATGACACGGAGATACTGATGGCTGTCTGCACCAGTGATTTTGGTGAGCTTCCTTGAAACCACTGAACTCTCTCAGGTTGCTGCTACATTTAACTTTCTGTTGGGTCCCATTAGTAAAGAGTCACCATAACATGGTTTGTAAAGCATATTTTGGGCACATTCTGATGGTGGTTATCTGTGTTTGTGAAGTATGTCTTTCATGTGGTTAGAGACAGAGGTATCATCAGAAAAAGATCAGCAGTTCAGTATTCTGAAACAAAGGCTTTTTTTTGGTTCTGCTGTTCATGAATATCAGAAATGAAATGGTAGCACCACAACTTCCCACCGAGCATGAAAAAAAATATTGCAGAGGCGTAATATGAAGCTAAACACATTCAGAAAGGATCTGGAGGTATTCATTTCTTAGATCAGCTGTAGTTACGGAAATGCTACCCAGTACCCTGGGTTTTTTCCACAACTACAGGTGCTGGTGTTACTTGATATGCTGAGTCTTTTTTTTGTGAAATTTATTTGCACTCAGAGGACCCCCAGTAAATGGATTATTATTTTGAAGATGTACTGTTTGAGGCTTTGATAAGAATAAATCTTTCCACCTTTTTCAGTTCTATGTGGTGCCAAAGCAGTACAGCTGCTTCAGTCAGTTCTTGCCTGTAAATAAAGGGTGTTTGTCTCCACAGTTGTCCGAGGTAACATCCATTCTGTGGTCAATGACAAGGACCTTCGGGTGTCGATCATTAAGGTGAGCGCCACACGGGTTTACCGACAGAAATATGCCCTGTTCTCGGGTGTCGGACGCTTGGCCAAGTGGGGCGAGATCCGCACGTTGCTGGAGTGCGGTGCCCGACCTGGTGCAGGAAGCTTCCTGTTCACAGGCCGGGTTCATTTTGGAGAGGCGTGGCTTGGTTGTGCACCCCGATACAAAGACTTCCAGCGGGCCTACAACCTGGCCAAGGAGACTCGACAGATCCCCTGTGAACTGGCATCGGATTGAGAAGGAAACCACGTGCAACCAGTGGAGTCAAGGCTTGTTCACTCCTTACCCCTTCGTAGTTCCTAACTCGGAGACGATGTGGTCAGTGTGCTCCCCTTCCATGGGCCGCGGACTCCATCGTGGATGGAGGAGAACCCTGTGGTCTCATGAAGACCAGTTTTGCCACAATATCTATAGAGAATCCTTCAAATAGATCTGAGACACTTCTGCTGCAGTGGGAGGGGCATGGGTTACCTTGCTCTTAAGCCCAAAGACATCTCAAGAACATTGTGGAAGACAAGCCATGAAGTTGTGGATCACCTGCGTTGGCACGAGCTGTTACCAATCACCCTACCACTTGCTCTGATCTGGAAGGAACAGCAAGACATCTTCAGGGGTCCTTTGTCTACCGTGGATTCTAAACAAACAAACAAAACGCTCAGGAAAAAAGACATGGCAGGTTAACTGTAGCATCATTGGATGTGCATCCAGCCATTAATGTCACCAAGTGTTTGCAGTCCACCAACCTGAGTTCCGGGTGGAGCTTATGAGAAAAGGGGGGGACTTGTACCAGAAGTACTTCTGCACCTGTGAAATTCAAATTGTACCACTTCTTGTAGGAGTGTCTGAGTCACTCTTAAGGAAGAGTGATATGAGTAAGCAGCTCTAGTTGCCAATTGGTGGAGGTGCTACATGAGCCCTCTTGCTCGGGGGGTCTATGGTGATACAGCTGGTGGGAACGGTGACCAAGCTGAAGGTGGGTGGTCGTGGTTTGCACTGTTAAAGTGAAACGGGAACAAGTGAGGACAGATGCTGAGAGCTTCCAGTGTGGAAACCAAAAGAAAAGCAGATTATAGTAGTTATCCTAGCAGACAGACACTGAGAGTTTAATATATAAATAAGCCACTGAGGTTTTGAGGACCTGCAAGGTGGCTGCATGTAACTGGCTGTCTGGTTGTGGAGGACAGTGACTGAATTTTCATTTTGTACTTTAATCTTACACAAGGGGCATTGTTGCTCTCCTCTGCCCTGAACAAAGAACTTGTACTGTTTTATTTTCGAGGTTACGACATTTATTTAAACTAGGAAGTGGTTTTTTTTTTTTTTTTTTTTAAATATGGGCTCTGTTTCCCAGTAGCTTTCCATCATTACGATGGTCACAGGTGGAAAGACAGCAAACCCAAGACTACTGTAATGCTGCAGTCTTTTGGGGAAATGCCCCCTTACCTGGGTACTTGTCTCAAGGTTTTTTACATTTCCATTGAAGCACTTCTTTGCATCAGTGTTATCTTGCTGGCCTTTATGTTCCTATGTTGAAGAGGTACCACTGAGGCTTGGCATAAATTGGTTGATAGCAGTAGGTGTTATGTCTCCAATCGCACCTGAAGCACAGGCGACTGGACGCGTGTCCTGGAAAGCTGCTGGGAGACGACGGCTGTGCTGGCTGGGCTTCTGCTCAGATTTGGCCCCGGGTCCGAGGCCCCGTTCATGGTAACGACAAGCTTTTAGCAAGGCGTGTTGCAGACGAGTTGCTCCAAAATATGCCGTATAATGCAACAAAGTAGCAGGGTGGTGTTAGAAGAATACTGTTAGGACTGAACTTCTTTATCTTATGTGCACTAAACTGATGAAGGGATGGGTTATACCAAATTTAGCAACTATGTTACAACTATGTGAAAGAGCTGAAAACTGCCATTTTTGTTTTATTCCTAGTATAAATGGTTTTGTTAATCTGTTACAAATTTGTCTGGCTAAAAAGAGTTTTAATGGTCTCAATGTGAATATAATGTATGAAATAGATGTTTATAAAAAAGTAATATGTTCTGTTTATGTACTTGTCTTATAAAACTTAAACTTCTAAAGCTTAAACTGTGTTTTGGGTGTTGTGTACAGTTTTTTTTTTATTTTTTTTAAATTCCTGTTAGGATGTGACTCACACTCGACTGCAGCAGTTGACTGAACGGGTTCTGCTGTCAGTATTTCACAAGGCTGGTGAGCAGTTAATTTTCTGCTCGAGTTGCTCTCCATTAGCTCCAAACTAGCCCTCTTGGTGCCCTTTTCTGCATAACCTGTTTTTATTTCATTCATTCAGGGAAAGGAATTTCCTCCAATAATTCACGTCAAAGTCTCAGATTGCAGATGCCACATTCTACCGAGTCAGACTTGCAGGGAAAGGTTCTGTCTAGCTTCTCCCCGATGCCTTTGGGGTAGACAAAGTAACTGCACATGGTTTGTGGTTTGCAGTAAATAGACCAAACAGAAAAAAACCACTTCAAATGTTTTTCCTTGACTAAACAGTAAAGTAACTGAAAATTGTGCCCACAATAGTAGGGAAGAATGTCTGCGCATCTCTCTGTAGTCTGCCAAATAAGGCCAATAAATGTAAGACAAATGTTGTCTAACAAGTTCAGTGCTGTGGCGGCTGGGGGGACTTTCACTGTGGTTCAGTACCTATAAAGTCCTCTCCTTGTGTGCACTTTGTGTTTTTGAGAGCATCCAATTAGAATGGATGTAATAACATTTTTTTTGAGACTGTTCCCAAAAAAGTAACATCAGCATAAAAATGCATTTTTATCATCATAGTATTTGAAGTGGAGGGCTATGCTGTGTGGACCCTTCCCCTGAAATCCCACGTATGAAAGAAGGTCAGCCACTCCCGCTGGGAGCAAAGTGGTCGATCAGAGCGTCCAGTCGGCTGCGTGCGTCAGTGTGGGTGTGAGAGAAAGCGGGTGAGAAACTCATATCCAAACAAGCTGGTCCCTGGGGGGCACAGCAGAAGAAAACTGAACGATGGTCCTGCTGGCTCCTCCCCACTTATTCAGCAGGAAGTTATAAATTCGCATTAAGAGACGCGGTTAAGCGGGGGAAGGCAGTCGCATAGTCGCCCTGCCTGCCTGCCAGTCATGGATAACGGTTGGAATGGCTCTCACAGAGCTCCCGGAGCCTGGCCAGCCAGTGTGGTCCCTCTGCCTGGATGATCCTGGCCCTGCAGGCCCACCTCCCATTCCAGCAGCTGGGGAGCAGCACTGTTAACTTGTGGCCACAAAACCTTCTCGTGGTTTGGGTCTGGCGCTGCCTGGTTTGCTGACCCCAGGCAGGCGGTCACTCTGTCTCCAGTCCGTCCCAGCTGCCCCCTTAACTTGCCTCCCTTTCTTAAGACTTTGCTGTGGGGGGGGAGCAAAATTCACCGCCAAATAATTTTTACAATTCTATTTATTTTTAGTGTTGTTCTCACTATGTGTCGCTAAACAAAGTCACCACGACAGATCAAATGTAGATGCAGTTGTAGGTAAGGATTATTAAAAAGTAAGGCAGCTGGTAGCTGCGGAAAGGAAAACAAAAAACTCCCAACAGCAAAGCAAGAGAGAACGATGAGCCAGTTTCAGTTCAGGGTTGGTTCCTTGATCAAAAGCTGGGACTTGAACCTGCGTCAAAGCGAAAGTGACCTTTAAACCCCTTGACCCCTTATCAGCAGGAATGTTAGTGTTATGCACCTTTCAGATTGTCCCGCCGCAGGGACTTGCAGTCTTCACATCGGAGCTGGAAGTAGTTTTATCGCCACATTCCCTGCCGGCTGTACAATCTGTAGCATCAGTGCCACGTGTGGGAACAATCAGCGGGGGTCCTGCGGCCTCTCCAGGCTGCAGCAGTACAACTAAATCTGAGCGGGCCTGCAGCACTGCTTGGGTTGAGGTGATGACAAAAACAGGAAGCGTTGGGGGGCCCGGGGGGGCGGCAAGGAGCTCCTGGGAGGGGTGTGCGCTTCCGCAGGCCCCAGCAGGACTCGGGGGAAGTGGATGGAGTCGCTGACTTGTGAGGCCCGGAGGAGCTGTGCATTTATGCAGCTTCAATAAACAGTAGCGCAAAAACTAGATTTCTGTGTTCTGGCTGTACAGCGGAGCTTCTCTGCGGTTCACTGTACAACAACGATATTTTCTTATGCGCGTCTTACAGGAAGACTTCAGTGCCACCTCCTGCAGCGACTGTTGTCATCGCGCTCTTTTAGCAAATTTAGTGCTTTTTTTTAAAAAACATCTAAATTATTTTGAAACAGTCCTTTTGGAATTTCATATTTGTTTTCCATAAAACAGACCGTTTCCTGCATTTATCATTAACGCTCTGACTAAACTACTTTGTATTGTGTTTTGAAGCTCCATTTATGCCGTATTCTGTGAACGACGACTTACAGCGGTTTCATTAACCTCTGTATTTCTCAGTGTAACTAAAGCAGTAATGAATGTGTCACTATAGTACAATAGAGACTGACTACAGCGCTGAGAAAATAACTGTAATTATATCTCAGAAATAACCTCCTTGACTCCTCAGGCCACCAGCGACAGGACATTTCGTAACGGGCACCGTTTTTTGCTTAATTGTTGTCTCGGTTTTGTTAGTGGTTCTGTCTTCCTTACAATGCAGGCCAGTCAGAGGCGTCACGCTGCCTATTGTGTTCAGACGGAGAGGCAGGTACTGCCTCTGTTTTCTCTCTCCTCCCTGTGCTTCCTTGAGCCACGCCTGTTGCTCTGACCCTGCAGGCCAGTGGCCCCCTGCCCCTTCAGGGCCACCGCCAGCCAACTTTGGACAAACAAGATAAAGTTGGGATGGGAGGAAGTAGGAGGGCACACGCAGGAGATGAAACTGATTCTCTGTACGACAGCAGAACTTGTGGCAGCAGGTAGTGCTGCAGTCAGAGCTGCTGCCTTGTGTTCCAAGGTTCCCTGTTTGAATCCCACCCTGTTCTGCAGTAGCCATGAGCAAGGTATTTAACCTGAAGTGGTCCAGTAAAAATGACCTAAGTCCTTTCAGCTTGTTTCGTACAGGTCACTCTAGTCTGTTATATTTGTCATGTACGTTTGATCAATCCACGTCTGCCCGATGTTTTCGTTTCTTTATATCTGTGTCATCAGTGAGCGTCAGACTTTGTCATTGGCTGATGATCTGTAAAGGCTGGTCGACGTTTTGATTTTGATCGGAACCACATTTATCATCTTAGACAATAAATTTGGAAACTTAGCCAACGGTACAATAATATGACCCCTATTAATGATAGAAATAAAGGTGCGTTACTTTGTCCTGCTGAGGAGTTTTAGCCGCCGTCCTGTTGTACTGCAGGTGTTTCTCAGTCCTGGGTACACGTGTGGTTTGGTGTAATGAGCGTTCCAGCTGAGCCCCCCTGCAATGCACTGGTGCGGGGAGCGCAGCCAAGTGCACGTCTTTGTGTGTTCTGACCTCCAGAAGGACACAATACCGGGCAACGCACAATAGCGCCCTGAATTGTGGTGTCTAATAACTTTGGAGCGGCGATGGATGACCTTGCTGCTTCTAGTTACACGCCGGCCGGGGAGCATTCCTCAGCCCCGTCTCCGCGAGCCAGGGGCCCAGGCAAGGCTAAGTGCTGCCAGAGCAAGGGGGGCAGGGGTGGCCTTGGGATTGACAAGGGAGGTCAAAGCGGAGCCTTGGACACACACGGCGCGGGGCCGAGCGCACATTTATGTGGACGTGTTATCCCTCTAAAGAGCCGGCAAGAGAGCCATGGTGCACTTTTGTCCCTCGAGAGGTTGCAGATGGCTGTAATCCTCCCCAGAATGCAGCAAGGGGATCATTCATCGTTGGGTGATGGCGGTGATGCGAGGGGGCTTTGGGGGGTTGGACGTCGACAAAAGGCTTGAAAGAGGAGGGCCGGGGCGCCGTTTTCGGAGGGCGGGGGTCCCGATTCACAGAGGGGTGGCAGCCCTGGATTTTTTTTCCCGCCAAAATGATGAGGAACAGCGGCACCCCTTCCCACCCCCAGCCCCACCCGTCTCCTGCAGTCCAGCCAAAAGCAGCTGCCAACTCCAAGATCACGCGCACAGTTGGCGGAGACACGCCAGTCGCCGGCCCAGATTCCTAGGGAGCCCACTGGGGTCTAACTTAAAGCAGCGCCTGGAACCTTCCATTGGGTTGCACTTCTCAGCCCCCCGGTGTGGTGCAGACCACCCCCCTCTCCACAAGGGACACTTAGGGGTCCATGTTTGACAGACGATCTCTCAACAAGCTGCACTTAATTTACGACACGCAGAAGCCATTCGGTCCCTGTGTGCCGACCGCGTCGCCGCGGGTTACGCAGCACTGTGTAATAGTCCCCTGTTTGACAAGTTCCAATAAAGTCGTGTGTTTATATGTAAGGTGGGGAGGCCGGCAGTGTGTTTTCCTCACTGCACCTGCTGGCAGCCTGCTGCTGCGGACAGACACGACGCTGCCTCCTTCCCCGCGTCGTCTTGGAAGAGAGCGATTTCCTTACAGGAACTTTTTCTCACTCCTTTCAGGTGATTGGTTCCATGGGCTGAACTTGTATTTTAATTCTAAAACACAGTAACACCTTGGTTAACGCTCTGGATGAGCTCTTGAGAAACGGAGGTTAATGACGCCATATAGGTCACGTAATACAGAGGTGCTATATAAGCTTGAAAACTGAAATATTGTACAAAATATACGTCATACGTTTAACAATAACCAATAGTTACAGAAAACAGACTATTGTATGGATAACAAGCAGAAAATGACAAATTTTGTAGCAAAATATTTTTTGACATTTTAAAA
This sequence comes from Arapaima gigas, assembly GCA_900497675.1. NCBI lineage: Eukaryota > Metazoa > Chordata > Actinopteri > Osteoglossiformes > Osteoglossidae > Arapaima > Arapaima gigas. Next base: position 57,356 of record UFQX01000304.1, read on the forward strand.
ATGCTAAATTATTATGTCAAATGGCTGGAAAGGTGACAGCACTAAGTGAGACGGTGCTAATGGAGGTATTAGTATGCAAGCTTAATATAATGCTGAATATTTGGAGTTACCTGCTTGTTTATCGATCTGGAATACATGGAGGAACAGGGAGTCTAGTTGTTTGTTTAAAGAGTAGAAAAAGGAGGTTTTTGTGCAGCTCGCCTCGCTTGTGCGCGTTGTGGCTCCGTGATTCACATTTGTGCGGTGATGGAATCAAAGACGTAACGAATCCAGTCTCCTTTCGTTCTCGGCGCCGCCAAACCAGGATTCATTAGAGCAAAAATAACAGAATCCAGCAGTTCAAATGTTTACTTTACCCCCAGATTCCATCAACCTTTTTTTTCCCATATTTTACAGCTTCTGCTGAGTTCAGTGACTTTTCCACTGTGCTTCGGCTTGTTTTTCTGAGATTTTTCTGGGATGAAATATCTAGGTACACTGGAGGCCGTCCTGCTTTAGAACTCTCTGGAAGCAGACAGTCACATCTGTTCTGGCCTCTGTGTGAATCTGGCAGTTAAAGGAGGTGATTCACTGTTTTCCAGGCATAAGGTTTCAAAGTTGTCCAACCAGCCGCCGGAGCCTGAATAATGGAGAGGGACGGACACCTCCTGGAAAGTGTGTGCCCGCACTCCTGAGACAGCTGTTTTAACCTTTGACCTTCAGTGCCTAATTACCAGAAGGTGCCCTCTAACTTGGCCTCCCTCATGCAGGCTGTCTCTGGGGCTCCAGCCCACGTTTCCCCCGTATCCCCCATGTCCCCCCGCTGGACATTATTTTAAAGAATGACAGAAGAGGGCCAGAACTGCACTTTACAGCCCCTCCTTCGCTTCCCTCGTCGCTCGCAGTGAAAGCCAGGGGGGCGCTGGCTCCGTTCTCCCAGCCTCGGATTTCACGGTGAGAGCCTCCTTGTCCGGCTCTCCCTGGAAACAATTGAGCGAGGGGAGCGCGGGGCGGAAGCCGAAGCTGGATGAAAGGCTCAAGTAGAAAGGGGCACAGAGGAGCAGTCTGAGGGAGGGTGCAGAGAACTTCTTTCGGACTTGGGATAAAGGTGACGCCACAGACACAGTACTCAGAAAATGTGCTACACTGAATGGAGCACTTATTTTCAATAAAACACGAAAAGACAAAAACATGGCTTTCGCACGCAGGAGAATCTTTTAAAAAATATTCTACGTATTAATAGATTATATTACATTTAATAAGACCATTGGCCGAACTGTAATGAAGCGGTGAAGTTCTCACCATAATGGGCACACAGTGAATTCAGTGCCATCAACCCATGGAATAAATTAGAAATGTAGCTCGGGGTGTTTGAGAAAGTAAAGCCCTCTTTAATTCATTTAGTCTCTTTCAAATACACTTTTCTCTCCTTTTTCTCTGCCGCCACCTTTTTTTTTTTTTTATGTCACCAGGGCCCCTTCCTTCCGACTGTGCGATACCAGTGTGGGTGCACTTCTGCTGCAGGTGTGTGTGGTGGGGTTGCTGTTTTGCTGTCAGCCAGCTGTGGAGTTGTATGTGTGTGTGTGTGTTTGGAGGGCCTGCGCTGGCTGCGGACCCCTTCCTTCTAGACACGGCCTCTGCACCTCTCTGCACAAATCTGCCCAGCTTGGCTCCACCTGTTACTCCTTGGATCGGCTGCGCTCAGTGCGGAGTCGGCGTGGCTGGAATTTACTCCTAATTAAGACAGGGATTAGCGACGCAGTGTGGGAACTGGCCAGAGTGTGGGAACAAAGTAGGATCCCCCTCTTCCTCTCTCTCTGAACGTATCTCGCGCTCTCCACGATCCCTCTCCCCTGCACACCGTCATGTTTACGGGCCCGAAAAACACAGCCGTCTCACCCCGTGGCTCCTCGGCCTCAACGTCCAAAGGTATTTGGAGAAGAAAGAATAGGTGGACTAAGCAGCCAAAATTGTTGCATCACAGTTTCCAGATTTTTGTCACTTCTTTTCAATGGATCCACGAGTGAATAAAAGCAAAAACACTTTTAAATAATAACCATAATCCTTCAGTACCCTCAGCTGCTTGTCTGAGTGAGGGACGAAGGAATCCAGAACCTGTCCTGGAAACACGGGGGCTGAGGTTAAGCGGGGTGCTCTTGAACGGGACTCGAGCCCATTGCAGGGAGTAAATCATTTTTTAGCAATTTGTAAACATGAAAAAATAAGCAGCAGAGAGATTTACCAGAGATCACAGTGTAAGAAATGGAGTTGAAAATAGAGAAGTTAATGAACAGGTTTTTGAATCGTTGCATTTGACCAGACTTGCAATAGAAATGTGTGATTTATTTAAATGCTGTTTTTCACGTGAAAAATTCCGTGCATTTTCCAGGAAGAAAAAAGAAAACTAGTGTAAAATTAGCTGAACCGTCATCATTATTTTTTACTCTAAAATAAGAAGAAACGTTATCAGGATTTTTAAAAATAGCCTTGAACACCATTCTCCCCCACTCCACTTTTCCTTCCTATTGTCCACCTCGTGTTCTCAGCCTCCCTCTCTCCCACTCGCTCTCCGATGTGGAAAATTCTTTGCCTCCACGCTCCTTCAACAAGACCTGTCCGTTCCGATTACATTATGTACGAACAAACACGCGGTACACAGCCCCTTTGAGTCCCCATTGATTCCTCTTTCACGTCGCCCATATTCCCAGGGCATTCCGTGCATACTTCCTATTGGCTCCGTCCCGGGTTCTCTTGGGAATGCAAATGGGGCTTCGTGAAGTAAATACTGTATCAATTAGGCGTCAGCTCTTAAAACAAAGGGCCTCTTTCAATGGGGCACATCAGAGACAAGACAAGGCGCTTCCTCTCCGTCACACAGTCTGGTGCATCCAGCTTCCCACTTCACACAGCACATTCACTGCATTAAAAAATGTCCTTACGTGCAACTGTGGGGCCACCTACTTCCCACATCCAGCGCCCTGCGCAAACAGCACCGCGGTGCGTGTGAGAAACCCAAACAGAACCCTGAGCACAATGGCGACGGCCAAATACGCCACGTTAAAAGGGACCGATTGTTTTTGGGTCTGACAGAACACATTGTTGGACGTACATACGCCGGTGTCTCCTGGTACATTTTAAACAAGTTTGACTGGTGGATTATTTATGAGGAGGCCATCCGAAGTGCCAGACCAAGCTGCCGGGGGCCTTTCAAGGTGTCCATGTTCAAACAGTAGGTCCTCATCCTTGGTCCGTTTGAAGCGCTCAGCGATGTCGCCCCGGAGTTTCGGCGGGGCAGGTCAGATAATGGCCGACCTGGAAACCATCGGTCTCTGCTGTGCAAACATGTCAGAGAGCTCTGTGACACTTGGGCCCGGTGGCTCTTCATTAAAGCTGCCGTTCCGTCCCAATTAGTCTCTCTTGGACGGAGGGGGGCAGGGAGAAAAATTTTCCAAAGGAAAGTCCAACTGTTTGTTTGAAGTTCCACAGAGGCTGAAGACAATAATGCAGTGAAGCTTCGGGAAAGTGGAAAATGAGTCCAATCCATCTAACAAAGAAGAAGAATGTTTCAGGTTAATAAACTATGTGTATTTTAAAAGGAGGTGGCGCGATTATCAGGGCCGAGTGTGAAGCTTCTCTTGGGATAAGAAACTGCAGCTGTTGTCTGGACTTTTCGACTGAAGATCATAGGTCAGCCAGCAGTGTCCCGAACCTGGGGGGAGAAGAAGGGCCACTCTGCAGTATTTAGCATGCAAGATAGCTGTGTTTCTTCCCATAGGTCCAAGCACATATAAAAGCACCCCCCTCCTCCTTGTCAACCAGTCCTCACCCCCTGTCCATAGCTGTGCTTATCTTTGACAGGGTGTCTGTGTTGGCATCAGCCCAGCCTGCCCTGGTTCTCCTCTCCCAGGGGGTCTGGGAGTAATGCATCACTGACAAAATCCCACTTCCCATTAGTTTTTCTCCCACTACAGTTGGCTTCTCCCCAGAGCGACACACATAATCTGCAACACACACTTTTGGTTATTGTCCACTGCCGGCATTTAGCCTTTCCTGACACACACAGCTGTTATTTCACACGTGAGTCAGAATCTCAGTCATTTCACAGAAATGTTGACCATTTTTGGGGTTTAAAAGAGAAAAAGACATTTTTTCGAGGGGGGTGGGGTGAAAGCGGGTAACTGCTTCTTGGCGATTTCCCCAGTTTGTTTTGGCGCTGTGGGTTCTGCTCCGAGGTGCCGTCACCAGGAGGTCTATTTAATGAAAAGATTTCTTGGTTTCATTCAGTCAAAAACAGACTCAGGGGATTTTTACCCCAACCGTCACTCTGGGTCACAGGGTCTCGACTCCCAACCTTTTACCTCGCAGCCTCCTCACCCACACGCCAGTCTGAGCTTACAGATACAGTCGGACAAAAAATCGGGCTCCCTAGACGACAGGGTCCGTCTGGGTTTTATTCCATAGATTCCGTGTGAAATCAGTGTAAGCTTTACAAGCATTCTTTGAATTCTTAGCTCAAAGAATTTGTTTATGCGCCTGTGGAGATGTGGTCCAGGCCACGAGTGACACCTGCTGTTGATCCAGGACAATGAGGAGCTGCGCTGTTATCCTCACGATCTCGCCATGCAGATACTGTCCACGGAGTGGCCTTCATATCTCAGATCTCGCGTCTCTGCGTTCATGTAGGTGTTGTTACATTAAATATTTAGTAACTTTTATTTCATGCAAAATCTCACATTATGGTTATTTGTTTATTTTTAGCCCCCCCCCCCCCTCAAAAAAACAAAAAAACAAAAAACAAAAACAAAATACGCACCAAAACGTTAAAAGAGATTTCGGTCGTACTGTTTTAATTTTTTTCTATTTACACTTCAGGAGGAAAGTCGTTACTGGGGAAAACATTTATTCAAGGTTTTTTGCATTTGCGCCGGTTCATTACTAAAGAGAAAAACTTTTACTCCGTCACATTTCTGTCACTCTCGTTTGAATTTTTCACATTTAATGTGTTTTTTTTTTAATCACGTTATAGCGATTCAAGTTCGCTTCTTCGGCAGGACAAACGTGCACTTCTGCACTTACAGCACTGAACGCAGTTTTCACTTCGCTCCTAAAGTAATTACGTCAGCAGCGCCGCGACCACGACGTCACCTGCGGATTTAAGTCACGGCAACTTTACAGGTGAACCATTAAAAACGCTCTTTACAGTCAGCTGACTTCCTGGGCTAATTTTATTGGTCAAGTTTGCCAGCAGTGACGTACAGGTTTCATTGTTGACCAATCAGAGCTACAGTTGAGTTTCATCCCGCCTTGATTGACAGAAGGCGGGTTAAACGCTTTTCGATTTCCAAACGAAGTAAACAGGAAAAATGTGAGTTTAAATGTTAACTTATCAAGACTGTATTTGTTCCGTATTCTTAGAGTTGAGTTGAGTAAAAGTTTGAGTTATTTAGTGACTCGCTCTTGTTTTACTACTTTAGGTGCACTGATTAACAATTTTTGAAGGTGAACCAGTTAAATGTAAAGAACGGTAATAACTGGAGGGCGAAAATAACGCATTTTTACTGTCGGTATTGTTGCCACTATTGGTGGAGAACTAATCGCACAACTAAGCTCTAGAGAGTCAGGAAATATTTGTTATTGTTGACTTATTTATTCATACATTATTCACAGGGGCCTCGTAAAGTTGAAAGTGTGAAAGTCGGAAAAAAATGGCTAAATTTTTCCAAGGTAACTTTATATTTACTATAAATGCTGCACGGATGACGTGTCCACTTACGATAATGTTAAAAAATGCTCTGAGTGCCAATCCTGTGAACTAACTTGCCATGGTTTGTGATTTAATGTTTAACTTTTACATGATGTGGACATGTTTTGATAATTTTATAGGAAAGCCGGGTAGAACATCTGTAAAGCGCAGTCTGTTCTTTACTTGGAGTAAAAATCCAAACTGGAACCCGCAGCATTACACACATTGGTGACATGTACTAAATGCAGCAAGTTTAAAGGTAATAAAGTTTGGTGTGATGTTTATATAATGTTTTCACTGTGGGTTTCACACAGGTCACGACGCGGCGCCTGTTGCTCTGGCTTTCGCGTGTCCACCTTCTCGGGAGCACGTGGCTGGATCTCTGCTGCTGGGTGACGTGAACCATTAGCTTAGTGTACAAAAGTAAACTTAAGTCACCTGGTGTCATGAGGTTGGTCAGTAATGCCCACCAGACAGAGGTCTTCTGTTTATTTTATATTGATTTTATTTGCAAGGTAAGTTTAACATGTTGAAAAGATTAAAGTTGCACAGGAAAAACGTTAACATTTAGAACAATTTGAATCAAAGTAGCCTTCAGTAGTTTCTTTGGCTTTATAATTCTTTACTTAAGTAAATTTTTACACAAATACTTGTACTTCAGTTATTACTTTTTTGAAAGTAACAGTACCTTTTTTTGAATACTACGTCCGGCTACTCTGCACACCTCTGCATGTTGGCCACCCTTATTTCCTTCCGGGAGTGAAGTCTCTCCGAATGTAGCGGCCCGCCTCCCTGTTCTTCCATTTTACACGCGTGTTAACTATTTCCCTCTAAAAATACGTTTTCTTCCTATTGATACCCACGCACTCATGTACTGCATTACCGTAGCGACGCCACCATTCAGATTTCACAACTTGGTGGTTTCTACAGAGTGGTGCGAACTGCCTGGCGCAGGATCAGCTGCGTCCAGCAGCCGACGCAGACGTGTGATCTCCTCCTTGTACCTGTCAGCGGGAGAAGAAATGTTAAAAATGACCACCTAAGCTGTAGCTCAGCTCTTCCACTACTCAGTCTGCAGTGCTGCACCTACACGACCGTTCATCTAAACCCAGATAAAACACTACTGTGGTGTAACATTAGTTAGAGCTGCTGCCTTGCAGGAACAAGGCCCTGGGTTTGAATTACTACACTAAGACTGCGTTTTTCTAGAACTCTGCTAACTCGTTTAAATTACAATGCAAATCCAGCGACGTAAGTAATCTTTGACAAAGGTGTCGGCTATTAATGTAGGGCTGCAGCGCTGTCGTACACGTTGCGGCAGTGTGTACAGTGTGTGTTACCTGCTCAAGTGCTTATCGACGTACTCCTGGAGCTCTGCCACCTGCCCCTCTGCCACTGATGCCCTGGTGATCAGCTGGACACGCTCCCTTTCCAGGGCTTCCTGTTCAGACCGTGAGCACCTCACTTAGACACACGTTCTCAGAGCTCAAACCGGCCAGCAGAACGTAATGCGGTGCGATGCAGTCAATCGCTGGCGCGTACTGTTGTAGCACCATGTTTACCAGAGTGCTGTAGGTGAACTCCCTCAGCTCCTTCCTGATGTCAGCCCAGCCCCCTTTTGTGACCTTCCCCCAACTTCCCAGCGCTGTGTTGCCGAGTAGTGCACTAAAAAACAGCAAAGTATGTAGATGAGTAATATGCTTTGTTTGAAGACCACAGTCCGCAATGTATTACTGCAGCTTCCTACTTCACTAAACACCTATTAATGACAGAAAACTATAAGAAATCACTTCAGGTTAAATTAAAATGGTCTTAGGATTTAACCATTTTTTTGTTAATCTTTTCTGTTAACCAGTTCTTCATAATTCGTGATAAATATTTGATATTTCATTTTCTGTTTAAATTTGTTCATTTCCTAAGTGGTTTATATTTGCAAGACCTAAAAATACATACAATAACAAACAGACATGATTGCTGAAGTGCAGTCTGACTGATCTGTAGCAGTATTTTACTTTTTATTTTATTGCTTATGGCAAGAATCAACACTTCCTGAAGCCACATGCACCTTTTACACAAGACATTTAATTTGCGCAACTCGGGTTAAGTATAAATACAACAGTATAAGTAGCTAAACAGACAGATTTCCAAATAGACACAGGGTGGCATAGCAAGTAGCACTTCTGCCTTGCAGTTTGGCTGTGGGTTTGCATGTTCTCCCTTTGTCTCTGTGGGTTTCTGCTCACAGTCCAAAGAGACATTTCAGGTTAATTAGTCACTGTAACCTACCCGTAATGTGTGAATGTGTGTGGCCACCCTGTGTAACTGGCATCCCATCCAGGGTGTGGCTTTCTAGCCTAGTGATAGTGGGATAGGCTCCGGACCACCACGGCCGGGATAAGCAGTTAAAGGTAATGGAGGGATGGATGGAGACGGTGACTTCAAGAAACTCTAGCCTTAACTGAGATACAGTGTGCTGTGGTACTCACTCTGGGAAGCTGCTACTTTGAGGGAGGTCGGGAGACATATTCTTCTGAAAGAGAAATAAGAATGAAGTCTTTTGTCTTTATTCTGGGAGTGAACCGTCCCACTGGGCAGCACACATTTGTGATGATGGAGAGCAGCAGCTTTATTTGTGACAGCTGGAATGAGCTGGAGTGAGTTGCAGGAGCAGCTCCAGCCTCCATCAAGAGCTGTAGTGTGTGTAGCAGCTCAACTTGGTGAATACTTGTACTAGTGTACACCGATCCCCTACTATTCAGTAATATTTGTTTCTGAAAGGGGGGCAAATATCCAAATTCCAATTGGTTCCAAGCCGATCCGTTCCCCCCTCAGAATCACCCTGAATTATGCCATACTTCACAGGGGAAAACTTTAGTGACCCATTAAAGTATAGCAGGTACAACATGATATATAAAATAATTTTTTAAAATCATGATTGCCTAAAGTAAACTTACCCTGGTAGTGTGTGGACTGTGTTGAGGAAGGCTAAGGCCATATGTGACATAAAGCAAACAGAAGAGTTGCACAAAAGGGAGGATATAAACATATAAACGCGACTAATTTTTTGGGGCACTTTGAACACAGCGTAGTGCATCTTACTGTCTCTCTTCCAGCCTCCTTACTCAGCTTTCAGATTCAGTGTCAGCTTATCACCCCGGCCAAATGTCACAGACCAGATAGATAAAAGTCTCGCCCAACTGACTATGAGTTGTATTAATAACTGCAGACCAGATAAGTGACAAACAGTGAGATCAGGAGACTGTGTGACGGAAAGAATCTACCAGCACTATTGGTACATTTCACCTGCCCCTGTGCTTCTTTCAGCTGGGCCTCCAGCCTGGCCTTGTCCTCACGCAGTCTGTGCACCTCCTGGCTCAGCTCTGTCTGCAGAGTGGCATCTCGTAGGCTAAAGTGAGACTCTGGGGGCCCCGGGTCCAATCCCTGCTTGTTCAGGGCCAAAATCTGCTCCCTCTGCATCCTGGTTGGCAGAGCAGCAAAGTAAACTGTTATATTCAAAAACAATGTGTAGCACAGCTTTGCTGTTCTCTAGTACTTTCCTGAAGCAGCGGTGCAGGGCAACAACCTGTAGGCAATAAGCAAGGCCTCATGGTCCCTGATCACTCTTTGCAGCCTCTTTTTGTAAGCCCGTGTGGCGCTGGCCAGCTGCTCCTCTCGGGACCTGTAGGAGGCCCTGATGTCCTGCAGCATGCTGTCCACAAACTTCTTCATCTGCGTCCACTCTGGTGCCTTCTTCTTTTCCTGGCTGCCCTTTGACCCATCAACATACTCCTACAAGGAGGCAAAGGATCAGTAACGGAAAAGTGGACTTAGCGGCATCATCACCTGAGTCATGAAGGAAATCTTAGCAAGTGGAAATGAGATCTATGATCTAGGTACGGCGTCTTATAGGCCATAGTACCGGGATCTTTAAGTGAGAAAAGAGAGTACTCACTGCCAAGTCATGCAGGTAGCTCACCAGCTGAGCCCGGTACTCCTCATTCAGCTCCTTCACCTGGAGCTGCAGCCTAGAGTTCTCTGACTCCAGCTCCTTCAGTTGACTCTGTGAGCTCAGCAAAGCCTATATTACATCAAAGAAGAAGAAATACAATCCTCTGAAATCCTCAGAGGCCAGCAGGTAGTGCTGGTTACTTACTGCCTTGTACCCAAGAGACCCAGGTCTGAACCGACATTCTTCTGTAGTACCCTTTGAGCAAGGTACCATATTTGCCCTGCTTTTTTATGAAGGTACATCAGCGTAAGCAGCTTAAAGTTTGTTTTGGAGAAAAGCACTGTTTTTGATGAATGCATAACATAATGTAAACAACTGGATTAGGTCTTGATAGCACATATGAATTTTGCTGGAGCTACACTGGAGAAAACAGTTCCACAGAATGTACTGTGTGTTTGCCAAAAATGTTAAAATGAAAAATTATATGGACAGCAGACTTGTACTCACTACTGACTGCTCTGCCAGCTTTTGTTGGGTGTTGTGAATGGCTTTCTTGTTCTCCTGCTGCTCCTTTCCCATGGCCACCCTGTTAGGCAGAATAAGTGGCTCTCAATCTTAATAATTCATCTTCACTTCATCATAAAGTACATTGGTGATGACTCGCTCTTATATCCCAACACTGACGAGACCATCACAGTCTACAAGAAAAAGACCAACAGAGGCGATAACGGAAATGTGTCCTCGCCTCCTCCTGGACCCACAATACAACTAACCTAGTGAACAACAGTGTCTCCACTTCCTTACAAGTTTCTACACATGTGCCACAGAGAGCATCCTGACCCCCTGCACCACCTGTATGGGAACTGCACTGCCTCTGACCAGGGAGCTCTAGTGTGTAGTGAACACTAGCCAGTCCATCACTAGGACTTCACTGCCCACCATCCAGACCACCTACAAAAAATGGTGTGTCCAGAGAGGTCTTACCATCACCGTGGTCTCTTCTCAACCTCCACACTCTGTGTACATCACTGCCTTCTGAAAGATGCCATCACAGCTTGTGAGCCAACAGCTTAGGAACAGCTGAATTCTGGACAGCATAGGGACTGATCACCACCACCACCACTGACCACCTCCCACTGTATCATCATCAACATCACTACCGAATGTTACGCTAAAAAACTGCAATGCTGCACCACTTTGTGTAAAAACTCACTGATCTACTTATCTTTGACTTCACATCTATCTACCACCAAATACCTCAATTTGTCTGTGCTGCTCCACTGCCATTATGGTCTGTTTACTATATTGTGCACTGTGGTCCAGGAGAAACTACAATTTGTTCTCTCTTGTATATCTGTGTAAGAGCAGAGTGACAGTAAAATGAGCCTTTGATATTATTTAACTGTTTGCTTTCATTCTTATCTTACTTGTTCTTCTTACTTTCGTAAATAATGCCTCTTGGATCTAAACACATTCTTTTTCTCAGCACAGTCAAGTCATTGACCTCCAGGAACCTCACACTTTTTCCTCTAGTTGGCGCTGCTGCTCCTCATGAGTTTTCTTCATTCTGTCCAGATCCCCTTGCATTTCCTCCTGCTTTCCAAGAAGCTGTTAAAAAAGTCAATACAGGACAGTGTGTCACATTTGCGAGGAATACTGACCAGCACAGGAACGTCTACCAACTGACCTGCTTTACCTTAGATGTAAGATTTCTATCAGGCTGTATGAATTTTGTATCATTTTTTTATGAGACAAATTGTGTTTGTGCTCAGTCTGTCTGGACTTTACATGTTCTCCCTGTATCGTGTGGGTTTTTTTCCAAATGATCCAGTTCCTCCCACAGTCTGCAGGCTGTGGACTGACATCCCATCCAGGGTCCACCTCAAAATTGCTGAATCCCTTTCAGCATTCAGCAAGAGTCTGAAATTGTATCTTTCAGTTTCTGGTCCCTTTTTTCACAATCTCCTATAGTCTCCATAAACTTACTACATTTATCTGTCACAGGTGTCCTTGAACTTCCTGGTGTCACCTGCGTCTACAGTAATGCACTGTTACTGGGCTGACTGTACTTAGTTTATGATGGATGGATGGATGGATGGATGGATGGTACAGCAGGATGAGAAGGCTGTAGCTGCATATGCATCTTGCAGGCAGTGGAAATGTTTGCAGACTTACGTTAAAAGACAGACTCACATTCCTTTCAAAGGCCTTCTGATCCTGGTCTGGAACTGTCACTTCTTCTGCCTGTAAGAGGAAAGAGTACTGCACTCCAACCAATGCAGGTGACACATAGTGACCAAACTTAACACTTCCTTCAAACTTAAGCCAGACTTGTACCCTAATCCTTTGCTGAGACGCCCGGCTGAGCAGCGCCCGCACCCGGTCCAGCTGAGGAGCAGTGGCCCCCTGGCCCCCCCGGGAGCGATGTAGGCTCTCGTGCTGCCGGAGGAGGGTGTCCTGTGCCTGGGCCAACGCCAGCAGCTCTGTGCTCAGCTCTTCACTCCGCAGCACCTCTCGCTCGTGCTCCTGCGTCAGAGCCAGGTGGTTGCTCTTCAGGGTAACATACTCATTAACCAGGTCTTTGTGATTCCTCTCAGCTGCCTGCAGTCGCTCCCTGGTGGACCGGATGTCCTCCTGCAGCCGCTCCCTCTCCGTCTCCAGTTCTGTCAGGCGATTCTCCTGGCACAGAATCTGCCACATGTATTATATCGCTATCAACTGGTGGATTAAAATGCAAAAAATCTCGTGAAACATATCAGTTGTTCATGTCTTCCACAAATTCACTCACTCATTACACAGCAGCATTTGCTGTGAATATTTACATAATCACCTTATTTTTGAGCTGAAAGGTATCTTCTTCAAACTGCTCCCTCAGTTTGTTGGTCTTTATCTGCACCTCAACTAGGTCCTTTGAGATCTAACAAGAGCAAGGAGATACAGGCTTTATTGCAAATGCAGTGATGAATATATTCACTTTTTCCCAGGCTGTAACGTACATTTTGTGGACTGTGTGCACAGAAGAAAGGTCTTACTTTCAGTTTTTCCTCCTCGCTGGAGATGAGTTTTGAGGAGAGGCTTGTTTTTGCCCCTGCTGCTTGGCTCAGCTTGTTCTGCAGATCTTCCACTTTGCTCAAGAGGACCTCCTTTTCGTCCCGGAGTTGGACCTGAAAGTGCCACATTGTTCCAATGGTGATAGAGGTGAAGGTCAGTACATTGCAGGATGTGCTGCAAATAACATTTATTTAGCCCTTTCAAAAGCATACATAAGTGTGGGGTAGTGGTCAGAGTATTACAGTCCAAATTCCCAGATGTTGAAATATTCCACTGCATATGTGGGGTTTATTGCTGAGCTCCCGAAGAACCAGATTTAACTGAGTTCTCCACACAATTTGGCTTTTGATACTGCAGGCAACTAATAGTGAATTGTTAAGGATAAATACTGAAACGTTTCCCATTCATGTTTTTTTATTTTATTTTATTTTATTTTAAAGGGAATATTTAATGAAAGCTATATCAGTAACTAGTATTGATGCCGACTTCGGAATATGAATAAAGTTTGTATTCGCCAGTATTTAGCAGTTTTTACTCAGAAACGAGGAATGAAGAGCCCACTTACATTCTCATCTGTTAAGAGACGGAGTCGGTCCTGAAGTTGAGGTTTCCCAGCAGACTCTTCGCGGGGGTCCATGTTGTTGTCAGGACCGAACCGCACAGCCCGTTTCCATCAACAAACCGGCCGCCTGTTGCTAAGCGCTGCGGACACGATCGACCGCAGCAGTGCGGTTCTCATCCATTTACTGAATTACAGGAAAGGAAATAAAGAAAAACAAAAGGAAACATCGTGTTTTCACAGCAGTGTGTCAAACTACTCTAAAAATGGAATTTTTTAAACGCGCGTTATTAGTCGGTTGTCCCACAGCGCCCCCGTGCGCCTACTGATGGTAGCACATCAGCCAAGTTCCCGCTGGGCACCAAGAAACGGGTTTTTGTAAGATTAACAAGTCAGTTCAGGTTATTAAGTTTATGATGTTGTTAAGAAGCCAACAGTGAGTGTGTTAGGTGTTGGGTTCAAACCTTGCCGAAGGATTTGGCACTTCTGCCTTAACAGTGCTGCCTTTTAACATACAAGCGATGAGGTTGTGACTCTGGCTGTGTAGCACAGTGGTTGGGCACCAAAATGAAAGGCTGCAGGTTTTGGGTTCAAGTCCTACTCTGGAAAGTGTATTTTTCAGCTTCTGAGCCTGAGGCATTTTAAAGGTGTGTGTTGGGTTCTTCACGTTGACTCTTTCTAACTCAGGGGCCTCATTGCATACTGACGACAATGAGAAGTATGGTGATGCACTGCCTGTATTTCCCAGTGGCCATGATGCCAGACTGTTTTTCAGCAGTTCTCTGTAAGGTGTTTGGAACTTTTATCTTCTCTGACACTGAAGACTTTAAAGGTACTGGCTATATTTAGAGTAAGTTGAGTGCAGTGCTTCTCTGTGGTCCAGGGGGTTGAGAGGTGACCTTATAGCAGTTGAACCTACAGATGAGGGCTTGCATTTCCAATTGTTCAGAAAACTAACCTAAGTTTAACAGTACATCTATTGCACAATACTTATGTGGTGTGGTGGGTAAGGTGCTGCTCTTTGGAGAATAGAATTTGGGGTTCAAATCCCAGGTAAGTAGTCATTTGTGAATGAGTACTCAAAAACAGGAGTGAAGAGCCTGCTTATATTCTCATCCATTAAGTGTTGGCTGTAGCCCTGAAGTTGAGTTTTCCCAACAGACTCTTCACAGGGGTCCATGTTGTCAGGACCAAACTGCACAGGCTGGTTTCCATCAACAAACCAGCTGCTTGATGCTAAACACTGCAGACTCAAATACATATCTGGAATGTGTGTAAAAAAGCAGTGACTGAGCTGAATGTTGGCTGGGAAGTTAGTGATGCGGAGGTAAAAGCGTCTTGATAAGGTAAAGCAGATGTGTTTAGTATATGTCAATCACAAGCCTCCATTCACTCCAAAATTCCCCACATCAACAGTTCTAAAGGAACAGATATGTGATCTGTATTTGCCTTCCATGGGAACAGAACCAAGGATCTGAGGCTCAGAAGTCCAACACCTTACCTGTTACACCACCCCACCTTCACCCAGTGGTCACCTCAGTTGTGCCTTTACAGCCTGGTGGGTGACTTAGAATTTTGAGTATAAATAACTGCAGCCCAACAGAGGACTTGAACCTATAAACCTACAAACATCACAGTGGGCCTTTAACCACAGCACCAGGTGACTTTCAAGCATGTGCCGCCCACATTTAAACCTACATTAAGGGAAATGAGCCACATGATTGAAAAAAAACAACTAACCCCTAAGGGATTCAGACCAGCCATGTCAGGGTTGGCTGTCTGTCAGCGTAACCACAACATCCACAGCACTGCAGCCCCGTGACACATCTTACTGCTGTATCTTGTCTTACAGCTAGTTAATGTATCGTTACTAAACCTCCCAAAAGTAACTAACCGTCTACCCACTTCTACTGCATCCTGTCTCAGGGTGCAGGATGAAGAGCTGTAGGTAGATCCCGGCCTAGCAGCTCTGCTCTGAGTTGCACTTTGTACAAGTGAAAACTGTCAGTTGGAAACATGTGCAGCTGTTTGGGGGGGCAGTTTCCTGCACATCAGAGAACCTGGCAAATTGTCCTGTTTTGTACAGAGCTGTTCAGCAGCTACGCATACAAGAGTCTTGAGAGGCATGATGTCTCAGATCCCCAAAGGCGGTAAAATACCGAGTTCTCACAGCGCTCCCTGGTGGACCGGACTTGTGCAGGTACAGTTGGCTTGGTGGAAGGTGATCGCGACAGGGCCAATGAGTTACACCAGTTCTTCAACAGGTTTGACAAATGACTCTCCACTCCTCTCCTCTCCTCAACAACAGCTCACGTCAGGTGATTCACAGTTCCACAGCCGTGTCCTAATTCGTGCACCTTTGCTCATGTCTTTGTCTCCACTGTCACCACTGCCCCCTGCCTCCATGGTAACACACACAGCCACTCTAAATACCTCAACTGTGAGCACCTCTGTTACCCCACACACCCCCCCTACCTCTGAATCACACTGGACTTACTTGGTCAACCCTCCACCGTGGCTTCCACCACTCTGAACCACCTCTCACTGCTGGCCAAATGAGACAACTCCTGGAAAGACTCAGACTGTTTTTATTTTTTAAAGCTTTTAACTGTCACGTTTGATGCCACGCCACATCTCAGAAGTGGGCACGTGAGAGCTACTCGACAGCAGAAAATATCCAGCCTTCTAAATTCTGCAAAATAATGCACAATTCTCTCTGTTTTGTTTGAGAAAATGTGTTTCACTGAAAAAACACCACTTGGCCGTTTAACCATGGGCAGTACCGACATGGTGGATGATGGACTTAATGGTGGTAACCATGGAAACAACAACAACACTGCAACGAATTTCCTGGGGGTGACATCATGTGGGTTTGAAAGGGTAAACCCCTCTAAAGCGTCTGAAGCGTTGCAGTAGCAACAAATTCATTCTGTTACAAATTATGTTACCATGGTGATAATACATCAAATGGTTCAGTTCTCCACTGCTTTACTGGAGAACATGACCAGCATTTAGGCCACCAGCGTTCTCTCTGAATTTCAAGGGACTTGGAAACTGATAGCTACTCTTCTTTAGGCAATTGGCGTTGTATACACATCGGGAATTATTCAGAATCATGTATACTCTAGTAAAATGTCCATTGCAACACTGTGCTCTGGTTCAATACATCTAATTTAAATTGTAGATGCTTTAAAATTCTTCTGGCACAAATGTGGTAGCTGGTTCTTTAAAGGGAAATTGTTCTGGAAGTGAGGACATTGACTAAAAATGTACATATATGACTTTGTCCAACATTCTACAAACACCTCTCCTGATTTTCCTACTTTAAAACATGGGTTTTACTACTTACTGCCTGTTCCCATATAGCTCCAGTCATGGGCAGCAGCTCTGTAGTGTGGGTGCAATGGACCCCAACATTTCCAAAGCCAGTGGCTCCTGTGTGGAACCGACCCCAACGATGGCTGCCATCAGTAGCTCCTGAAGAAATGGCTGAGGGACAAGGTACCACGTCTTAGTGGCAGCAGACCTGAGATGTCTGGAGAGAACACAATTCTGAAAAGTGAGCTACTTAGTTATTATGATATAATATGATACTGATGTTGGCTGCACCTTCTGATTTATTTCTGCATTCAATTTAATGGTTATGACAAGAAGGCATGGTATCGTGATGCCAACAGAAGGTCCTTTTTCCACCAGGTCAGATAAGTCTAAAGTGGAACCAGGTCTACTGCATTGGAGCTAGACTCTACAACCTGGGCAACACTTGCTTCCTCATCTTAGTTCTGTAGTATCTCACCTACACACCCCCACTGGCCAACTACATGTTGCCTCAGGATTACTCCAAGATTTGTGCGTTTGCCAATATCTTCTTCACTTCAGTGTTGAACACCTGTAAGTTTCAACTGTTCTAATCAACCGCGTTGGAGAACCACATTACCCAAGTTTTTGCAAATCCTAGAGATGTCATGAAACCAATTTGCGTCCTACGTCACTTAAACGTAAGTGGAACCACTATGAACCTGTACCGGTATGATTTAGTATGTAATTATTTAACTTTCCAGCCTATTACTCATTATTGTTGGTTTTCATTGCAGGAATTGCAGAGCGTTTTGAATTTGGAGACCAGGAAAATGTCCACGAGTTCCTTTGATACATAGATGATTCTATGCAGAAGTCCTGCCTCCCTTCAAATGAGTATATTTATTTGCTACATTTACTGCAAAACTAATTTGTATATTTAGCATCTATTATATTAAAATGATTTATGAAGCAGTCCAGCTCACACACCTTGGTTATGTTGTGACATTTGCTGAGAATTGCCTTGAATACACTTTCTTCGACATTGTTTAACTTTGTTTAACTTTGACTTGTGTGGGTCCAGAATAATTGGTATTATTCATAAATCTATTTGTCTTGTTTACAGATTAGACTGGGGAACTACTACATTTGTCCAGCAAGTGTTTGGTGTTTACTTAAGATTAAGAGTTAGGGTTATATTTTTCACTGCTGGATAAGATAAAATATCAAAATTTTTATGTTATATTTGCATACGTGACCCAAAATAGTTTTAATGTTAATTTGCCAACATCTCTGAAAGCCTTTATAAACGGGCACTGAATTTTTTACACTTCCATACTGTTTTGTTCATTTTAACTGATATTAAGGTAACATTTGAAATATTCTTCAATATGAAAAATACATTTTGAAATATTTGAAATATCAGTGCAATGTTTACATTACAAAGCTCTCTGACACATCTGACCCTTTCCTGGATGTGCTGTTGGAAATAAAGGCAGCTTCCACACACCATAATAAACCAGCGAACTGAAAACCTGTCATCAAGTCATAGCAACCTAATAACTTCATACACTGGGATATAAACAACTGCACAGCATGGTGGTCCAGTATCTAGCTGTGTCACTTCACAGCTTCCGAGTTGTATAGTTAAATATCCACGCTGGGTGTCTCTGTGGCCTGAAGACTTGCTAAGGCATGGGAGAAATATGTGTGGCAAAGATTTCAACTGACTAATTCATTTTTGTCATAAATGGCGATAGAATCTCTGTAATGGTACACAGTGCCACTTCTTCCATGCATACATCGAATTCAGGGATAAAATCTGAAATTTTTTTCTGCCAGTTTGAAGACTGCTCTGTCACTGAAGCTCTCAAGCAATTTGTGAGTCCAGAAGTCTTAGATGTCTGTAAGCATACCAAGTCTGGCTTAAATATTCTTACAGTATACTGTATATGTGAGGGGAACGCAAACATTTCTTTAAACCTCAGTAAGGTCATTTATAGGTTTACATACAAATGTGTTGTACTGTCCTTCAGGAACGCATGTGTTTTGTTTGTGATTTTACGGTTTCAAATATTCGAAGGCCAACTTTGACAGAGGAAGGATTCAGTCAGTGTCTGACTGATGTATAATAATAATGGTTAAAAGTAAGTGACTTGTTAGCTTTTAATTTAAACTGAGACGTGCCAAGGGTTTCACGCTGTCATTTCTCACGCAGGTGTGATAAAACAGTGCTGAGTTCAAATTCTCAATTCACCGCAATTCCAGTGTTAAACATCTCCCTGAACCACACGGTAAACCACTATGAAGATAAAATTACAAAGATAGGGCCATTCTTTCTTGTTATCAAGTAGTCTTCCGTTTTAAAAAGAGTTGTGACATCATTGGAATTTGCTGCTCGATGCATTTTTTTTAACAATATTAACTGAAAAATGAAACACTATTATTACATATCACACACAAACCAGACTGTTACTTTCTTCCCCAGGATGTGAGATAATAGTCCCTGGACATACGTCCATTCATGTCCCAGTGTGTCATGAGCCCCAGCTCTACCTCCTCTATGCTGTAATTGTTCACGCTGGACACCACTACTGTTATGTCAAGGTTGCTGTCATTTACATTTATATCGATTTCAGTGTCTAAGGGTCACCTGAGTGAAGAGCCGCTGCTTCATCCACAGCGGACACTAATACAGTAACTGTGATCACAGCCATCTGGTTAATTCAAAACCTGGTAGTTGGATCCTGAATGATAACAGAGTCTCATACTGCAAATGTCAATGATCTCATTCTCATCTGCTTAAGTAGGCCACTCAAAGCCCTCCAGTGATGAAGGTCAGGGGACAATGGTGCTCAGTACCAGTAACCACTGTATTTCTTGAGGCTGTAATGTTGCCAAACATCATCATGGTCAACGGGTGTCTGAGAGCTTCTGTTAGTCTTCATCTAGGAATCAATGACATTTTAATATTCCTCTGATCAGAATAATAAAGCAAAAATATTTTGAATGCCTTTCAGATTCCATGTTAAAGTGATAAAGTGATCATCATAATGAAAGTAGACAGTCAGAAAGTGGCAAAAATGCTTGAGTGTAACAAATAAAAGCAGTGGCTTGAATAAAAACCATTTACTGCCAGGCATCGCAGCAAGAGTTATTGATCAGTAATTTATAGTAATTACTGAGATGTTTTCTCAAGAAACAGTGGAATGTCATTCCAGCTGTCTTTGTGTCCAGGTCTGCTGATATGAATAATGGAGGGGCGTACAACAGTCAAACAGCAGGCCAGAAGTCTCCTAGGTCTGTCCTGGTCCCCCAGCAGCCCAAGGTTCTGCACCCCCCCTTTACTGGCATCAGAGAGCCACATCTACCCCCCAGCGTTGAAGAGGTGCAGTGTTAGTTGTGCTTTATTTAACTGTGTAGGTTTGAGTATGCTGCAGGAGCCTTTTTTAGAGGATGTGCTACAACTTACTCCTGACAGCTGTTAAAATGAATGGCTTCTCAGTACAACAGTGAAAAGGAGGTCTCTAAAGTCATATTCTAAAGAAGCTTTAGTCAAAGTAACAGGAACAAAGTAACTTCACACAAAGTTTGTTTCTCTAACCGGTTCAATCCCAAACGGTTTAGTAGGTTAACACAAATTTCAGAAATACACCATTATACATGTTTACTAGGCCCCGGTTTAAATAGTTTTATTTTACCCACATGAAAGATTACTGTAAAATTTGATCTATGGCCTACTTACCCCCATAGTTACAGGAAAAAAATTAAACTGTGATGCTAAGCTCCTTAAAAGCATGGAGACATGAGCAATGTTAGCCCATAAATCAGGATGCATTGATATATAAAATATATTTTTGTAATTTAATTTTTTTAAGTTGTTTGCTATGATTCTCCTCAGTGATAAAAGGAAATTCTCCAATGCAACAAAAACAGCTCCCTGAAAAGTCTGTTCACGCAGTCCACACCCCCAGCAGCATCATCACAATGGTCTTCAGCTAGGCTGCACCACTGGTGTCCCAAAAGCTGCGGAGTCACAGACTCAGCTGCCTCCCTAAGTGGGTCTTTTGAAGTCAACATCTGGAGAACTACATTTAAGTAATGTGTGTTCTCTTAAAAAGCTATTTTTTTTCTAATACAAAATACAAGCAGCAGTATATAAGTTTTAATTTAATATTCTCCCCCATTACTACATTACGTAAAGCATGTAAGAAGTGTTAACTGTACAGTCTGTGAAAAAAACCATTCTGATGTGGAAAGCTGAACACGTACGTGGTGTAAATGATAGCCAGGGCCACAGGCCCATCTCCCAGACTAGGGAGGGTTTATCTTGAAGAAACAAGCACCAGATAGAACCATTTAAACAGGGTGGGGACGCACTAAAAGTCACTGGGCCAACACTGGGGGGTGGGGGTGTTTTGGCAAGGCTTTTTTTTTTTTTTTTTTTTTTTTTTTTTTTTTTTTTGGTTAAGTATTCTGGTTATTTCAGCTTTGCTGTGGTAGGTGTAATCAAATTTTCTCTTTTTACCCCGTAAGCGTTTTTTCAACCTTTTTACGTGCGGTATTGTGGGCTGTAAATCATAATAAAGAATACCTTTAAGTTCATCCATTGCTGTCTTATGCCTGATCCCTTCCTGGAGCCTCCATGCCTCTGTACTCTACATCTCGTGCCAAAAAAACCCAGGAGCGACTTACGCCCAGGCTTTGGGGCTGTGGTTGCATTCTGAAAGGTGCAGCAGCTAGTGGCAGGATTGGTGGCAGGTGAGTCCAGTACTTCCAAGACAGGTTTATGTGTCATCATCAAGAAGCCTGTGGTTGAATCTACACACCAGTGGGAGAAGTTTGAGACCCCAAGCCCAAGATGGAAGAGGTGTGCATCCCTGCACTGTTTTTAGGCAGAACATGTGTCTCCCTCTGGGTTGGAGAAGATGGAGACTGTGGAGCTGGTGCTATCCTGTAAAGTATTCAGTTTAATTAAGATCTGACAACACGCTAAACCAGTCTAGGATTGATGCTTACTTCTCCCCAAATGTTTCTCTACAAGTTTTACAGGTCACACCAACACAGAAGTCTGTGATAAGCATATTGTGCAGTGAGCCCACTCTTTTCTTACCCTACGATGGACTAGCTTCCCGTCTGGGGTGTTCCCCGCCTAGCGAAGTGACCTCTGCTTCCAGGACAGACACCTGAATGCTGTGACTCTACTTTTAAATAAAAAGTTACACAGTGAATGAATGAGTCAGTTTATTTTGTCAAAGTACAACAATTAATTTTAGCCTAGGTTGTACGAAAAATGGTCCACCAGCATAGGAGATCAAAGAATCAGTGTATACTCATCCAACCCAAGATGGCAGAGCTGTGTACTTTGGTCATGAACTTCACCATCATGTATGACTTACTGAAGTAGAATTCCTGATTTACAGCATTGCCAACTGCTTGGATAAACACTGGAAATACAAATATCTGATTGGCTGTGCAGATGATTTTTTAAAGCCATTGCTTTGTACGCATTAACAATGAAGATTATGTTACCTAATATCGGTAAAAATGTTGAAACTTATAAAAAGCTTAGTGCCTTTTGTCACAATTGTGTTATATAATCAGCCAATAGTTATTCAGACGTAAAATTATGTACATTGACCATAATTCTGCAAAAATAATTCAGTTCTCCATTTCTCCGCAATATTTTTGAAAAAAGTACAATACATGACAAAATATATAACAAAGAGCAAGTAAAAGTCAAGGACACAAACATTTAACTTGAAGGTCACACTTGACTATTGCCGCACTGCTCTTTAAATGACACTTATGAACAATTGCAGTAAAAAATACCATTCATGAATCCATCCAACAGCAGCCACTTGTCCAAAGCAGAGTCTCTGGTTCAGAGCCTATCCTGGAAACACAGGCCAGCAGGCAGGGCACTGTTTGGATGGAAGGTCAGTCAATTGCAGAAGAATTGCAGAATCACACACAGATTCACCAACGGCAATTCAGGAGTGTGAAGTATTAGACTGCTGTCAGAGGTTTGGGTGAATACTTAGTGTACGTTCCATGTTGGCTTAGTCTGCTGGATGCCTCGCACCTGCTGCCAAATGAGGTTGCTGAGCTGCAACCGGACAAAAAGACAGGAGGGGCTGGTGCCACTTGTCAAGAACAGTACATACAGTCGGCACTCGTATCACCTACAGGTGATTGACAGCTGGGTGTGGCCAGTGGTTTGGTCTAGTACTCTTCTCCTGAAATTTCATCTTACAAAACGCCAAATACAAGGCACTAGGTGACCTAAAGCGCAGGTCTGTGGACTGTGGGTGGAAAAAACCTGGGCACCTAATGGAAACCCATGCAACTGCTGCACAGGCTGAGGCAGATTCAAACCCACAGCCCAGCAGCTGCTGAAGAAAAACTCCACGCTGTGTTTGAATGCCTAAATGAGCAATCTTTATTATGCACAGCAGGATATAGCAAAACAATCTCTCCAAGGTACACTGGGCTGACACGCCCCTGTGGAATAAAATGAGGGTTTTAGCACTAACATTTTAGTCTCAATAAGCAAGTTATTGTTTTCCTGAAGCTGAGCAGATGATTTTTGGGGGGAATTTTATTTTAATGCAGTGTGTTGATTCTTGTAGAGGACAAATTCTGCCTTTTTTTCCTTCTACTGTGGACTATTTTGAAAAACATGGTATTGTTCTTCAAAAACAGTTTGCACCTGTGAAAAAGCTATAAATGCTGTGTAACCCGAACTCTGGTCAGTTGCAGTTAGGTAGAAACAGATATTTGATAAATGATGATTAGTTATTTTATACAAGAATATATTCAAGCTTTGCTCAGAAGCTGGAGGAAGCACTTAGTATCTTCCTCACATGTGTATTTAGCCATGTAACATTATTGGATGCACAATAAATACATCAATTTTACTATGAGTTTCTTTTAATTGCCTCCACAGCCCAAAATATGTATAATATTCATGGCCAGTGGAGTGGGGAAAAACAGAGAATTTAGACACAAGGAATCTCTTTACACTTCCCTCACCCGTTACTGCTGCTTTTGGCTGTTTATCCAGCGGTCACGCAGTAACAGTTCGGCGTTATGTATAAGTATAGCGCTCATCGTCTAACAACGTGAAGGTATGGGATGAGCGCAAGGAGATCTCGGACATCAAAATAACTAGAAGCTGCACCTTCACTCCAATGCCGAGGCAGCAGCACTACCCAGTAAAAACACCTAACGTCAATCAAGGAACAAGTAACATAAAATACTCCAACTGGGGAACCATGATCGGTTTTTTGATTTTTAATCAACTCAGTTTGCATTTCAGGAAAAATATAATGCTATTTACATCACTGGAAACGCACTAAAAAGTATTTAAGAAAGGAATGTTTGAGTCTGCTGTCTCCCTGAGGACAATTGCAGAGATGGGTACATTCCATACTCTGTCTGGGTTTTAACACAAAAATGTTGTTTTGTAAATCCGAATTGTCCCCGTTTTATTAATTGTGATGAAGTGGCCATTTTGGTCAGCAATTATTAGCTTTGGTGTGTATGATTTAAAATGAAACAGCTGACGGGAGAAGACTCCTGCTGGCGTTAGCAGATTAATTTTCCTACCATCTACAACGTAAATGTTGTCATACTTGTCTACACAAACACTTTTGGGGTTAAAGCCACTGAAACTGCATGTGCTAAGGATGTCTCCATCACGGCTAATAAGAAGGACGCATTTCTTTTTTGTGTCAGAAACAATGAATTCCTCCCTGCTGTTCACTGCTACAAAGACAAACGTTCCCTCGTAGGAAAAAGGTGAAACTCTATGAATTAAAACTCCTTGAGGTGAATACAGAGACAGGCAGCAGTTTGTTCCTTCACTCACAGCTATGTATTCATCCTTGAAAGCAGTTATGCTGTAATCCTGCTGTTGCCCACGCAAATTGCAAACTTGGATAAAGTCATCGCTGCAATCTTTTGGGACTTTGAACAGCCTCGATCCAGAAGTGAAAAAAATGTGGTTTTCACAGACGGCAACGCTGAAAGGGTTCAGGTTATTCCAACCCCTGGCTAACGTGTTGATTGTTTCCCTTACATCTCCGGTTCTAATGACGCGCTTTATTAAAAAGTTGGCATTGTCAGCAAAGACAATATCTCGAGTTGGGAACAGACTTATCCCAGTTATGTTTTCAAAGTTTGGATTGGAATCATTATCTATGACAATAGTGCGGATTAAACTGAAAACAACCGGAGGATTCGGGTGCTGTTGTCCCAGTGGAATCAGACAAGTATCTTGGGTCTGTGGCACACATTGCTCACATGGCTGAGGAACATCAGACTTTGCAAGGGTTGTCTCAGCAGATGGCCAAGTTGAGACCTTTGTCTCAGTTTCAGCAGCAGTGTTAAATGCTGGTGGACTTGTGGACAAGTTGGGTGCGTCAAATCGCAACCTGAACACTTTACTGAAATCTATTTCAGACCCTTCATTTACTGACAACAGAGGAATTTCATTTGGAATTTCTGGAACAGTGAGTGTCTGTAGTCTCTCAATTTGTTGCTGAATAGTCCCTTGCAAATCCAGAATCTCGTAGTCTTTTCCTTTCTGCAACACTTGCAAGGAGAAATCTCTTGTGTTCTGTGCAGAGCTGACCAGACGATGCAGCTCTTCTTTGATGGACAGGCATTTCTGCTCCTGCTGCTCAACAGAGAAGGCCAGTTCCTTGGCAACCGCATCCTTTTGTGCAAAAAGCTGCTCGATTAAGGCGGACAGGTGTCCAGAGAGCTGATCTTCAACAACCCCTTGTGCCTCTCTCAGCTGCTGTCTAGCAGAGTCCACTTCCTTCTCCTTTTCGGTGAGACACTGTATATTACCATCCAGGCTGCTGATGAGCTGCTCTAGCTGAGGTTTCCTGGCTGTGGCAGCCTGCAACAGGGACTGCACCTGGTGAGAGAAGTGCTCCAGCATGCGGCAGTCCCTGCAGATGGCAATGGTGCACGTGTCACAGTAGAACCTCAGCGGCTCCCCATGGCTCTGACAGCGTCGCTCCTGCTTCAGCCTGGCCTCCTCATCATGGCACCCTGCGATGTAATTGGCCAGACTCACTACACTGTGATCCAGGGTGAGTCTGGAAAGGCAGTGGCCCTGAGCACAGGAAGAGCACAGGAAATCGGCACAGTCCAAACAGCGGAACAAGGCAGACACACCATTCTTTCCCAAGGCCAAGCACATGGAACAGGTTGCCTCCTTGGTGGTTTTGGAATGGAACAAATCAAGGAGGCTGTTGATAAAGAAGCTGGCCTTAGCATTATGGACACTACCCTGGAGATCACTGACTGTCCGGCAGTCGGGACAGGTCACAGTTCCTTTCTCCTTGTCAAGTAGCTGCTCAAGACACGGCTCGCAGAAAGAGTGGAGACAGCTCAGGGTGCGAGGTGTCCTGTACACCTCAAAACAGACCTTACACTCCAGAAAGTCTTCTTTTATTTTATCTGACAGTTGAGAAGCCATATGCGTGGTATCCTACAGAACAACAAAAACAGTTTATAAATCCTCTTGTATTTCGACAGTAACACCAAGTTTATAGCACTCAAATTAGACACTTTAATCAATAGCTCAACCAGTCAGTCTGTGCAAAGCACAGTCATCTTTGTGCATTTCAGTGCAAACACAACTGTTTATCAAAAAAATCAAAGGTCACTCTGTCCTGCCAGATAATAAAAGTAGGGTGAGTTGTGGACAGAGTAAAACAAATAATGCATATTACAGATTTTTGGGGAAAAAAAATCTAAGCATGGCTCAAAAATTAAAATATAGCCATAAACAAAATATCCATGCAGAATATCATTGCAGTATGTGCCAGTATATGTTTAATATAATGATTTATTTAATACAGAGAAAGTACAGCTTTCACCCACAACTGAGGTATAAAAGGAAAAAGCTAATTAAAACGCAAAGTAGAAAATTAAGGACAGGGATCCGGCTAATATACAAAACTTTGCTAATGCAAAAGGCAAAGTGCAAATGGTAATATGGATGTGACATGCAGGGGAGACAGGACACACACACACACACACACACACACACACACACACACACACACACACACACACACACACACACACACACACACACACACACACNAATGGTAATATGGATGTGACATGCAGGGGAGACAGGACACACACACACACACACACACACACACACACACACACACACACACACACACACACACTGCTCTTCATAACAATTATCACACATATCACACAGGACTGCGTAAACCATATTAAGAACATTTCACACATCCACAGCTGTGTACCACAACTGGACACTATGAGAACCCTAACACATGCCAAGTTAAAACCAAACATCTAGAAGACCATTGTAGAAGAATATATTTTTATCAAAAAATTATTTTGTATCTGTTTCAATTAAGAAATCTTTTCTCTTGCATTCCTCGATAGAAAGATTTTACTGCAGAATACACTGCTTAAAAGTATTAAAAGGGAGGTACTAACAGGAAAAAGCGTAGGTTAATCCATAATTTAATTTACTTTTTTTTTTTTTTTTTTACAAATATGCTGACTATTTTCTGCAATGTTTTGAAATTTGATGCATTGTTTTTTTCCCCAATTTAAAAGTTTATGAGTTACTATTTCTTGCAACAAATACCTGACAAATACCTTAGTAGCATCAGAAGTGCTCACAGTAATTGCAAAAATTGTCTGGATAGGTAATGTTCTAATAGTAATAATAATCTGTATATACTGCATTTAAAATGAGTTCTAAAAGTAGAAACCTATACTCAAACTCACAGACAGGGACTCGGTGCAAAACTATGCTACCCACAAACAGGAGAACAATTAAAAAATAATACAATATTACAAATAAATAAGGCCCATATATGACCAATCCGGGCCCATCTGTATCTTTCTATCTTATCAACAGCTATCTTAAATGTTTCTGTTGATTCCATCTCAAGTACCAGCTGGATGTCATTATTCTACTAAGGTGAGGTAAGGATGGACAGTGGGAAGCTGCCCATCAGTTGACCCCACCCCATGCCATCCATGGGTGTGCTGCCCAACATCTCACAAGGATACGCGATGAGGGGGAACACCAACTTAATTTTTGTTCACAAGCAATTGAGAACACGTGAATCAGGGACTAACTACCTCCTCACACAAGTTTAACACGTGTGGCAGGAAACAGAGACTTAGAGGCTCACACTGAATATTGCCTACATCACCACAGTTTCGTTCATATAAACAAACTCTGGCCGAGTCCAAAACTCCATGAGTCCTTGCCCTAGTATTGTGACAATTTGGGAATTAACATTAATGGCCAAGTATGTTTGCCCACACAAGAAATTTGGATTTAAATGTGTCTACCGTATTTCTGACATTGTCAAATTAGTTGTCAATTAGATTTATTTGATCTATAAATAATAAAGCAGAAATTTTGCACATTTTCAGCAATAAAATCAGTATACAGGTGCACTTTTTTGCTCAAGAATGCATTGTTTCCCCCATGTAGATAAACTGTAAGAATTCTAGGCACAAGAGTTCGCCTTCAGGAATATACTACACTCACAGGGAGCCTGTATCTACCCTGAAATGACACAGTAAAACATAATGCCCTGCTGCAGAAATGAGTAAGTCTCTGTAGATTATATAACACAGTAAGTGACCTTGTACAAAACAGTCAATAATATTTGTAAACAGTTAAAGCTGAAAGCATGTTAAGGTGTGCATGCTGTCACTCAGTCCTACCTGTACTGGTTGGTCCAGGCTAGTTCACAGGAGTAACGAGGGCTTCTGGAAAACCTTCACCTGCCCCCCGCCAATATTTGCGTGTATAACTGCTAGGAATGTGCGGTGTCAATGTGGCACATCGAGCGCTCATGTCAACAGTCCACAGGAACGGACATACACGTCTTCGATAACATGGAGACAACTACAAAGGCGACACCAGGATATTAAACAGCTGCTGCTGCTGATGTGTTTCTGCAGAAGTGCGGGCTGCTACACACTAAATATGTTTACGAGCATCCAAACCGGCTGGCGCGGGGCGTATTCTTACCTGAGCTGTGATAACAGTAAAAGGAACTTTTTTCAGATAACTTTTTGGCACTTTTACAGGTCGTTTCCTTACCTCTGCTAAAAGAAAAGAGGAACTTCACAACGCCTCGCGGACACGTCCCGGCGCGCGCTCTCGATGCTTCTCGCGACTTTGTGTGAGTTTCGTTTGGACGCGGGATCACGCGGCAGCAGCCAGGCAGCCGTGTTGCCTCAAGACAGAAACGAAACCAACTTTAGTCCAGTAGCTCTTTATAACGGAAACTATGTAAAGAATTTTTTTTTAAATCCTTTTGATTTATTATTAAGAAGCTCACCCAAGTAAAGTGTACCACCTGTGTGTGATACTTAAGAATATAACGCCAAATTTAAAAAAAAAAAAACTTTTCACGCATCGATGGGAAACCCATTTTCTAAAAATGTGTGACCAACTCGATTTATGTGAGCAGAATTATTATGCTCCAATATTCATGACATTTTTGAACCACTCTACGTCATTCTAAGCTCGTTTACCGGACCATCCAAAACGTTAAAAACTTTTTTCTCATGGAGAAACCTATATAACACCGCCATCTGCAACGCAAACTAAATGTTACGCAGAACATACAAACAAATAAATTTCCACGAGGTGAAATACCTTTGCAAGTTCACTACTGTATACTATTATTGATATTACAAAAAGTTAATAAACAAATGAGAAAATAAGCACACAAGGTTAAGGCGTTTCCTCTGTGAGTAGTGAAGGATATTATGAAATATCTATTTGCTAAATATTTTGAATCGTTCTTTCATTCGCTCTCCAGAACACGGTTAGCGTCGCGTTTGCAGCGTATTTACGGTACATTTAACTCACCGTTAAACAACGTTCACTGAACGCCACGCGCCCGGCATTATCAATCAACTACTGAGCATCAGCTCGACCGCAGGCAAAAGTAATAGAACTGGTGTCTAGAATGTGCGCTAATACAACGACGTCGCTGCAGGATTACCAGACCTTATGAAGTGAAACCATGAAATATCAATAGTTGACCATCGTTATTTAATGAATGGAATTGTCCTTAAACGCATCACCAGATGATGATGTATATGTATTATCATATCATATATTACAATGTAAAAGTAAGCTGTACTGCCAGAAAACTGCCTGAAACGGATGAAACTGAAAAGACGGGACAGACAGTAGGTGGCGTACAACAGCAGTGGCAAAAAAATCAGAGCTGCCCCCCCCCCCCCCCCCCCCCCCCCCCCCCCCCCCCCCCCCCCCCCCCCCGCCCCCCCC
>UFQX01000304.1:87295-127456 GCA_900497675.1 Arapaima gigas
CCCCCCCCCCCCCCCCCCCCTTCCAGGGCAGATTCTGGCAGAGTGGAGGAGTCAGAGCACAGCTCACCATCACCAGCGCTTCTAAACCCATCTGTTCCCAATTTGTGTCCCACCACCCCCCTCCAGTCCCAGCCCCCCCAGATACAGATGTGGGCTGTTTATCAAAGCCAAGCAACAGGAAATTCCCAGAATCTTTAGGGGCCCTGGGACAGGCGGGAAATGGCAGTCATTCTTAAAACAAGAACAAAAAAGTTATTAAAAAAAACCCGTACAGGCCAATGACAACCTCCTCCCCCAGCCACCGCACGAAGAACACTCTATTACACTGGTTTTTACACTATGAGAAATGCAGGGGGGTTTTCGTGTCATTCTTTACTCCTGTCGATTGACAGATGGGGGGTGGGAGGACCGACCAGAGAGGGAGAGAAGGAACCTGGGGGGGGGGGGGGGGGCAAAAANAGGGGGGGGGGGGGGGCGGGGGGGGGGGGGGGGGGGGGGGGGGGGTCCAAAACCTGTCGCCCACCCAGTCCCTTTCCTCTCAGGAAACGCATCCTGTTGCCGCTTAGTTCCAGGGGGGGGGCAGAGTGTTTGCCGCAGTGAGGGAGGGATTGCGAGAGCCCTACCTATGACTCCAAGACATCAGCCGCCCTCTGCTCTCCTCCTCGGACTGCGCGAACACACTCACACACACACGTACGGGTGCCTGATAAATTTGTCTGCTGCAGGCTTGCTGCCGCCAGAGGGCAACTCATCTGAATGCTGACATCTGGAGCTCAGCTGCTCTGCGCAGCGCTGCAATCGGGCCCCGAGGAGGAAGGCGGGCTGTGTGAGGGTGCATCCAGCTCCGAGAGCCGCCCCTCAGCAGCATAAACGGAGGGGGAGGGGGGTTCCAGTTTCTTATTCTCCACTCCTCTGCCACCCGTGGAGAGCGCTGGAGAAAAAAACAGGCGAGAGAAGAAAAAGGAGACCCCCACCTCCAGAGCTTGACTGAACGTAGCCCACAGAGCCGGCGGAGAAGAACACGGGGAACGGAGGTGTGGAGCGACGGAAGACGGGGTGGCGGTAGTGGCAGCAGGCACCGGAGCGGTCAGGGAGAGCCAGTGGAATGGACCTGACTGACTGCTGCGCAAGCCCATGGCTGTGTTCGGTCCCAAAGTCTGAGGAAGAGGGCTGAAGCACCCGGCTGTTACCTGCCTGGAGTTACTTAAGACTGGAGAATGAACGGAGATGTTCTTTAGCTAAAATCCAAACCCTCAGTTTTTCTACTAAGTTCTTTCTGGCGAGGTCAGCTTGGTGCAGCTGCCCTGCCAACCACGGTGGTCTAGGCAGCTGTAAGGGAGGCGGAGGGGGGGTAGGCGACGCAGCGGGGCATCAGTGAGCAGCGGCGCATGGCCGTGCGGCGGCTGGTGGCAGCGGCGGTGGCGGTGGCCCTGCTGTCGCTGATCCTCAACAACGTGGCGGCTTTTACACCCAACTGGGTGTTGCAGGCCCTGGAGGATGGACGCAAGCGCAGCGTGGGACTCTGGAGGATGTGTCCCCTGCAGGAGAGAAACCTGCCCCACCAGGGGATGACCGTGAAGAGGCTCTGCGAGGCACTGAGCTGGGGCTCCGAGTACTCGGGTTACCAGGAGTCCCGCGGCACTGTCAAGTGTGAGTTCTTGAGGGTGGGAGGAGCCTAGTAACTCTTTTTATTCTCAGTGCAATAGAGCTAGAGCACCTAATGGTTTCTCAATAATTCCAGTTCCAGCAAACATAACAGATATGAAAAATATGCTGGTGTGATTTAACACTTCCTCCGTTTATGCAGCTGGATAGGTTGCTTATAGCCCATTATCTCAAGGGCTGAACATGGTATAAGACTTGAGATGCTGCCTTTACACTCTATAACTCATTGTCTATCAGTAATGGTACTTAATGCTTTCATGCAATTTAACATATCCACACTCCATTACAGGTACACGGACATTCCAATACCAGGTTCCCACACAAGTTCCCAGCAGGCTAAAGCTTCAATGTTAAGGACTTGAGCTCACTGTGATTTATATGTGCTGCTAGTAGGATCTGAGTTAGTGACGTTTCAAAGCCCAGTGGAAGTAGCAGGTACCCCCTGCTGAACTTGGGGCTTTCGGTGCAGCATTTTCCGGGATATTACTAAAGGCAGCCGCTTCTGTACATTTTATTGATTTGTTACTTGTTGCAGTAAGAAAAGCACAAAGTATTGACCTATACTAAAGTGCATACTGGCCTTCAGCTGCTATACGGAATTGACCAGAGTGACTCCAGTTCTGTCTGTCCAAAACGGCTCTATGTCTGTGAACGTTTGCCTGAGGCCAGAGGGGGGAATGTTTATGTGGTCTGTCCAAACACAGCTGGCCTCTTTGAAGTGCCAAGTCTGTGTCCTAGTGGGTCGGCAGGGTTCTCAGTAGTGCATGCTTAAGCAGGTGGAGATTTATATGTGATATATCTTAAACACTGACTAAACTGTGGCTTAAAAAGTGACAGCTTATCTTCTTCAATATAAAACAGGTGCATATTGAAGGACCATAGCAAAAATTTTGTGTTTACAGAAGTTCTTAAAACGCTAAAAACATATACAGTGGAACTTGGCATATGCTTAAAGTATTGGCTCTTCTTTTCTCTTCTTGCCTTGAGGTTATATCATATTTGTAGTTCAAACAGATGTCACTTGATTTTTTACATCCTCTTACTTTGCATTTACTTCATGCCAATGGGGTAGTCATGGTGTAATATGATCAGCATCCCAGTATAGTCTACCGTAGTCAGATGATGACCGCAGTACAAAACAGTCTGTTATCCAATGAAAATAAAATATACATTTCAGTGGCCTGCTGATTATAACCCCTTATTGTCGGTACCCCCACGATAGTAGCACATTAGTGTCATTAGTCACCTTTAGTCAGTAGCAACGTCAGTTTTCCCCTGACTGTAGCCTAGTATCTGTACATCAGTAACATAGTGCATTAATAGGTCTAGTCCAGTGTCAGTAAAACACCGCTGTCGGTGGCCCAGGATCAGTAAAACACTGTAGACTCGTCCAGTGTCAGTAAAACACTGCTGTCTGTAGCAGAGCATCAGTAAAATGCCACTGTCTGCATTGCAGTGCCAGTACAACGTTGCTTTCAGTGGCTCAGGATCAGTAAAACACTGCAGACAGTAGTCCAGTGTCAGTGAAACACTGCTGTCAGTAGACCAATGTCAGTAAAACACTGCTGTCGGTGGCCCAGGATCAGTAAAACACTGTAGACTCGTCCAGTGTCAGTAAAACACTGCTGTCAGTAGCCAGGTGTTAGTAAAAGACTCCTGTCAATAGACCAGCGTCAGTAAACATTAGTACCAGTAGTCATACTTCAGCAGGGTAATGGCCACCCTTTGTCTTGCAGTGCAGTTTGACATGATGCGGGCATGTAACCTGATGGCCACGGTGACCCTCACTGTTGGCCAGCTCATCTTCCTTCTGGGACTACTGGAGCTGCCCTTTGTCACCCAGGACTCCCAGTGGTGGGAGGAGGCCATCGCTGTGCTCTTCCAACTGGCCAGTAAGTACTAACACCACAGGGGACACAGAGCCACTGCTCAGCAGAGCAGGTCACACACCAGTCACACACTCACTGCACTCATACGTCCCCTGCAGCATGGAAGAGCTGTGGAATCACGCGGAACTCCAACTCCAGCTCCAGCATGACTTTGTGATTCACGTATTACAACGACATGTTCAGTTGCCTAGAGTTAGTTAGTTAGTTAGCTAGTCAGTCAGTCATCTGTTTACTTTGTTTAGCTATGTCAACTGACTCACCCAAAATGCAATTGCCTTTCTGTGCAATTTTAAGAGAATGCATCTCACACGCGTACAGATGGCCTACGTGACGCGTTGAGAGATGAGCGCGATCCAGCTCTCATATCTGAGCATCCTTAATCCTCCACTGGCCATTACAAAACAACCAAAAACAACAATACAGAACAAAAAAGCTTCAGACAGGTACAGAATGCTGAGGACTTATTGATCTTTATCATGCACATCAATGGCCTGGAGATTCTTGGAAAGCTCTAAAAGCTGGGGTCTACCAGGAGCTGTCCTGTAGGGGGGAACACAAATAAACCCCACAATGGATCCCTGCACAGTGTGCAGAGCCGCTGGTCCAGCGGTGGGAGCGCTGAGGAAGCGTGACGCGTGGTCTGTTGCAGTCCGTTGTCTGGGAGGGGGGCTGCAGAGCCACGGGCAGCTAATTTTAGCCCCTCTGCAGGCCCGTGGGCCGGAGCTGCTCCAAGCACGGGGGGCGACAGTCGGGCGCCAGGATATCCCTGCTCAGGACGAGGAAATGCCTGTTACTACCTGTTATGCAAACCAAGAGCAGAGAGGATAGGAATTGGTGGGGGGGCATGGTAGACAGTGTAGTGTAGGGGAAAAGGGGGGGGTGAGAGCTCAGCAGCGAATCCTCTCAGCTCACCGGCCACTGTGGGGTGGGAGCGACTACTGTCCAGATAACCAGACTTTTCTTTTATGCTTCTGTTTACAAAATGTTCAGGAACACTGTCCGAAAAAAGGAGTGTCCCTTTGCGACATTAGATAAAACACATGCTTCTCTTGCACGTATCGCTGGGGTGAGGACCTTCATCTGGAGCCCTGGGACGGGATACACCCACTCGACGATTAATGAAGCAGGCGCTCAGCTGCAGGTCTCGAAACAACCCAGAAAATGAATCACGAGGCGTGGAAAATGCCTCTGGGTCCTTGCGGAAATTTGAAATATCCACCGTGAGGTTTGCCGCGGTATTCTCAGCCTCTCGATTAACTCTGAAATGGGAGCAATCGCTTCTGCAATTATTTCTATTTCGCCAGACAGGCAGTTTCTGTATCAGGCGAAAAGCTGGAAGAAGCGCAGAGCCACCGCTGTCTGCCTAGAATAAAAGAGACCAAAATGTGTTGCTTGACCTGGAAACGTTGGTGCCCTTTTAGTGCCCTGAGGGTGGAGTGTTTCACTGTTCATTCATCCACCGCCGGGGGAGTGAATGAGCTCCGTGGGCAAACATTCCCCTATAACTACTCTACAGTTCATTCACATTTTTAAATTTTGCAGGAGTCCAACTGACACCAGTCGCATTGTGATGCTGGGCCAGCAGTGGCGGCTGCCGAGGTGAAGGTGACAGTGATACTGCGCCCGGTTGGCAGGAGCTCGGGCCTGGTGGTGTTTTTATTGCTGCAGGATGGCTGTATTGGAGAGAAACAGAGCAATAGTGAAATCTGAGCACAGAGCTACCCTCTTCCCCCACCGGTCGGTCAGCCGGGCCCCCTAACGCCCCTGACCCCCTTCTTCACTTGAGGGAGGAAATGTGGCTGGCACAGCTGGCACGGTGCCCGGCTGTGGCCTTGGCCATTGTGCCGAGGACCTCGCCGGGGAGCAACGCTCTCCAAATTAACAATGCTTAAACCCAGCGGCTCCGGCGTCTCGCCTTTGGAGCCCAACTGTGGCATTTACTAATTAACCATGGGACTCGCACGGGAGAGACGTGCCCAGCAGGGGGTCTGGGACACAAGCCCAGGACAGGCTGGTGCTCAGGGATGGCGTTGGTGCCTGAGGCCTTGTGGAGCCACTCAGCCGCCCTGAGAGCCTCCAGCGGCGCTGCTCACCTTAAGCAGGGGGTATGGGAAGGAAGGAAGGAAGGAAGGAGGGACGGAAGGAAAGAGATTAAAGAGGGAAGGAAGCTGGATATTTCATTGTGCCGGAGAGTGGTTCACACAGCACACCGGCAGCCGCTCTGACCGGGACTTCAGGAACAGGTTTTTCTCTTTCTTCGAAAAGGCGGCTCACAGAGTAAACAAGCACAGTCTTTAAATAAAGCGAGTTTGCCAGCAATGCAGCGCCACTTCAGGAAAGTACATGAATCATATCCTCACGTCCGCTTTTCGGTGTATTTCTGGGTCCATTATTTCTTATATTGTTTAACTCCCCTCAGTCTTGGAATCAAAGGAGGCGGCTTGCGATCCCTGATCCGGCTGTAGGCCCCTTGAGCAAGAGACCTGCGCTGAATTCATACAGTAAATGTCACCATGCTGTACAAATGGGTGAATCGCTGTAAGGAGCTTAGTAAAGAATAGCTAACATTGTAAATCGCTTTGGATGAAGACGTGGGATGAAGGCATAAATAAAACGAGAGACGCAGACAACCGTCTCGTACCTGTTATGTTTGAACGTAAATCCTCTTTAAAAGTGACTTGCACTCCGGGAACAATAACTGAAATAGCAGTTCTTGCTCCGTTTAAAGCTTTTGCAAGCAGAATGAAAACGGGGAAAAAATGGCTTTAGTCTCCCAGAAGCTCCTCAGGCTAATTTTAATTTCCGTTCTCTCAAATTCTGTTCATTATTCAGTATTTTTATTGTTCATGGTTCACAAACATGCTCTGTGCCTCAGAAAGAGCCCAGGCCGACTGGGGACCCTGATGGCCCCCAGGGCGGCACGCAGCCTGTTCAGATTAAAATGGATTTCTCTCTGAAAGGCTACGACACATCACCCCCCTCAGCATTACACAGAGCTGGAGGAATTTAACACGGCATTCACAGGCCCTCGGAGGAGCGCACGTGAACCCTTGTGCTCTCCTTTTTTTCCACGGGCCATTAAGTGGTGCAACAAAGGGGAAAAAATGTGCGTTTCCTCAAACCACATTCAGCATTTATTACTGGAAATAGTAAAAAAATAAAAAATAAAATCAAAAACAAGTTATGACTCCGTTGAAACAGTTTCATTCTGTTCCTGAGCCATATTATACTTATGTGGGAGGTTAATATAACAAACCAGGGAACACGACTGCAGTACAACATGAGGAGCAGAGGGCACAGTGGTTAAAGCTAAACCAGTCAGTACTTCTTCCACAAGAAGAGATATAATCACAGTATATAATTAATACAAACATATCAAATTAAGTATTATTTTATTATCAGCTGTAATATTTCCTTGTTAAAGTGAGTAGAATAATAATAATAATAATAACAATAATAATAATAATAATAATAATAATATGATCCCACCTCCTGCTATAGA
This sequence comes from Arapaima gigas, assembly GCA_900497675.1. Classification (NCBI taxonomy): domain Eukaryota; kingdom Metazoa; phylum Chordata; class Actinopteri; order Osteoglossiformes; family Osteoglossidae; genus Arapaima; species Arapaima gigas. The sequence goes on from UFQX01000304.1 coordinate 94,352, forward strand.
ATCCATGATCAAGGTACTTGGCCAGATAAATTGATAGAAGATGTATAAATGGGAGAATAACTGTAACTAGGAGCTTAACACTGTAAGCTGCTGTGGGCGAAAGTGTCAGTGAATGAATAAATGGTAATAATACTGGGAAGTTGCAGTCAGTGGGTGGTGAGCTAACTGGACACTGACTCAGTGAAAGAACCTGCTTCTCTCAATCCTTTTAGGTTTCGTGCTGGTCATCGGCCTGGTGACGTTCTACCGCATTGGGCCTTACACACAGCTGTCCTACTCGTGCTACGTGAACATCGCTGCGTGCCTGCTGGCCACGCTGGCCGCCGCCATGCTCATCTGGAACATTCTCCATCGGCGAGATGATTGCCTCACACCTCGCGTCATTGTCATCAGCCGCTCGCTCACGGCAACCTTCCGCCCTCGCCCTCAGAATGACTATGTGGAGTCGCCCTGCTGATTCCCCCCTTGGCCCCATCCGTGGCTGAGCACTCTGCGGGACCCCCTGCTGTGCATCTGTCTGCAAATCGTGGCCAGGAAGAAGCACGTCTTTGCCGGAGCTGCATCATCAGCCCACGGAGGAGTTCATCTTCTGCTCTTGACCTGCATCATCCACCCTCAAAGAAATCCTTAGGTTTTCACCGCAGTTCTCACATTTGTTGGGCCAGGAGTGATTTTGGCAGAAAGAGTCACCATATCTGTCGACATGACTGTTGCTTTGGTTTTCCACTGACTCATAAAAAAAAAGAAAAAAAAGTGGCTAAACATATTACTTAATATCATTCATTTACATTTGTGATTGGAAACGTGTGAATCATACAGAGGATTTTGTGGCTACATGTTGAAACTGACCACAGTGCTGCTTTTCTCGACACCTTTTCCCAGCCAAGATTCTTCTTCCACATCAAAACAGTGTTCTCCAGATAAGGTCAAGCTGGATCTTGAAATCTTACCTTCTTCGAGCACTTATTTTATAGCAATATATTTCTTGCTGAATGTTAATATTATTATGTATATTAAAAAGACATGGTTTTCACACCTATAACTAGCAAATATGTAAGAATGATGTATTTCCCCATAAATGTTTTTAACTTGGGGTATTTGGTACCAGAATTATATTAGCACTAATCCCTCTAAATAGTCGGTCCCTATTTGCTGCCATAAAAAACACTCATAAATTGTCTGAAAAATAAAGAGGCAGAACATTTGATGTGGAGAGAAATAGCAAAAGCAACAATTAGTTGTAGGCTACTCACTTTAACAAGGACATATTATTATTGATAATCTGCTCGCTTGTGGTACATTTACTTAAATTAATTTGATATGATTGTATTAATTATATATTGCTATTATACTGCTTCTTGTGGATGGAGTACTGTTGTGAGCTGAGTTCAGTTCAAAAGTGTATATTCTGCTTAACAGAAGAAATTATTGAGAAAAAAAAATCCACAAATTCAATAAAAATGACCAAATTTGCAAATCAGTTATTACGATTTACTCTGTTTTACAAATCATTACGGTTGTCGGAAAATCCATGATCTCATTGCGTTGCCTATTGCTTACATTATACATTATATTACGGTTTACTGATTGAAAAAAAAGTCATGTTTCAAATGATGAAATGATTGACAGGATTCAGCAAAAAGCTTATTTACAGTTCAGTGTGACTCACAGTTACACATAAAAAAACAAAGAATATACCTGAAATCAGTAGGTATTTTACTCCTCTGCTGTTGTACCCTTGAGGAAGGTACTTACCCTGAAATGCTTTGGTAGAAATGACCCACCTGTATAAATGGGTAAATCACTATTAGCAGGTTAGTATTACAAGCCTAGATGTGTTTGAAAAAAACCATAACCTCAATAAAGAAAAATAAAATCTACATTTGACTGAATAGAAATTTGGTAGCAGGCAGTGTTTTTTTCCCATTTGTCCCTAAAGAACTGCAGTATCTTATTGGATTACTGAGGAGCAAATAGCCTACAGCTGCCACAGAACTCTGGCCCGGTGTTTTAGGGTGGGTACGGTACTGCAGTAAACCTATTAAAGGAGACTGTATGGTCAAGTCCCTCACCCCGGTCCATTTGCAAGCCAGTCACAGCAGATCCATAACCATCATCTTTAAATAGGATGTTACTAACAGGGCAGCAGGGGGTATAGTGGCTAGAGCCACTGTGTTTCGTTTTAAGAACCCAGATTCAAGGCCAATGTGTTGATTAAGCTACTTACCTTAAATTGCTGTAGTAAGAAAGAACCCAGCTATAAAAATTCTTTAAACATCTTAAGTCATTTTTGAGAAATAAATGCTTTATCCTGGTCATAGAGGTTCCAGATCCAATCCTGTAATCTCAGGGCACTGAGCTATGAACCTGCACCCTGGTTGAGACACCAGTCCCTCACAGGGGGGCCACACACAATCACATGTTTAATTTAAACTCATGTGAAATTATACCTGTAAGAAGAAATAAATCAAAGGTTTGTCCATTATCACGAAGTGTTCGTCTGGCGCAGGATCACGGCGCTTTGGAGTCTGTTCTGGACATATAGGGTGTGAAGCAGGATACACGCAAAGGGCACTTCAGAGTCACCAGTACAGCTGAAACACATGTCTTCGGACCGAGGGTGGAGACCCACATGGAGAAAACATGCAAACTGAGCAATGTTCGAACCTGCAGCCAAGGTGCTACGATGGAGCAGTACTCCTTGCTGTGTGCTGCACTGTCCAAGGACAAAGACTTATCAGTTTAATCTATTTTTAAGTATGCAGTTAATATTTCTGGTCATGGGCGGTCCGAAGATGGACTGTCGTTTAACTTATCTCCTTTCCACTGGCCCTGTCTATTGTGGGAGCGAATGTGAGGTTTGTGTGTGATGAATCAGAGGAAACCCAACTACATCCTGACAGTTCAGACACCCACAGTGACCACAGCCATGCCTCTGTGCGATATCCTTGCAGCACTCTTTGATTTTTGTGATGTGTTTTGTTTGTTTCCCAGGTAACCAGTCCACACAGACAGCACAAGGTGCGGCTCTGCTCACTGAATCTGTCTCACCAGCAATGGGGGGGGTGTGGGGGTGTGGGGGGCGGAGGCAGTGGGGGATGTGGATTGTGGGAAACAAGCACAATGCCTGCAATGTCTTCCCAGAAAAAAGGGGGGATTTAAAATAGGCATCAATGCAGAACTGTAATAAAGCTGTCCTCAGGGCAATTTAATGTGCCGCAATTTCCTGCAAAAAAGACACAGTTTCTTTCATGTTTCTATTTTAACTATGAGCTGTTGTTTTCAAAAAAAAGCCCTGAGATCTGAGCAAGAGTTTCAAATAGAACAAGACGATTAACAAACTCTGGAATCGGACGAAACTTGAATTTATTAAGATGAAAATTAGTTGGTCATGATTTAAATATAAATTCACTTTGTTTAGCTTCTCCCGAGTGCATAAAATGAGATAATGGAAGTGTTGCGACACTTAAAATTTATTCCTCCTCCATCATTGGTTGAAGCTATTAAATTACACTACATAGATGTTATAATTTAACATTAAAGAGCAAACTGGAACTGGACAATTTCTTTCTTATGTATAACAAATTATTCACATTGTTAATTCTAATCCAAAGCAGTAAACGATCCTATCAAACTAAGGTGAGAATTCTAGAACAGTATGAGACCCACCTTATTTAAAACAAAAATCACACTTTAATTCTGAACAACTTCTCTTTATTGGGAGACGATGACCGGCTTTGACAGTGTTGCACCATACGATTTGACTTTTACCACATTCTTCAGCAAAACAGTTTTATGACAATAATGATGTTTTGTTCATAACTTTTGCCACCGAAAACAGGAAACTGGTCCGAATTCCTATAAAAATGTTACATTTTATAGTTGGGTTTCAGCTTCTTTATGTTTCCGCAGCTCGATTGTTTATCACATACATCCGGTGGGTGAATTTAGGCTTTTCTTCACGCTGCACTTCATACATCCTGCTTCTTCGTTTCGATCTCAGGAAATGCAAACTCTATATGAAAACACTTGAGAAAATATCTATTTCCAGGATTCGTCATGAACAAACAATGGAGAGAGGCTGCATTTAGCCACATTCACAAAGTCTGTGCACAGTCTGTCCTGGTGCCATTTTAACAACGCAGACAAACCGTATGAAACGTGTTCCGGTCGCGCTCAGTGCTTCCTGCTGTTTTAAAACACGTATTTCAGCTAGAAGGCCTGTCTTGTATACCAGAAAGAAACAGCCGAGTGTCACGCCTGTGTGCCACCCCACACGTCTCACTCTGGCCTGGTGACACGAAGGGTTTTGCGCTCATGGCGATTCTGCATCCCCCTCTTCAGATGAACACGAACACAGCGACTCAGAGCAAGCGGCGACACGCTGGCAAGACGGTATAAAAGCCCTTCACGTGTATGTAATCATATTCCAACACTAACATACTTGTTTGCTTAAAAGCACAAAGGCCTCAATCACATTTATTCAGCAGCTGGGTCATTTTCACTGGAACAATTCAGGACACTACAGCAGGAGATGGGATTCAAATGTGGATCTGATGATAATAAATGTGAAATAAGTTAAATGTGAAAGATGAGAAGGTTTAATTCACATCAGTGACGCTGAGGCTCTGGTAAAAGAGGGAGTCTGGCACTCAAGTGCATTAACTTGCAGTCAGAAGTTTGCAGGTCCCAGGAGGAGCTCAGCAGTTAGATCCTTGGACAAGCACAGTACTCACCCTGGATAAAGGCAATTAATAAAATCAAAGCAAAGGCTCATAACTGAAACATGACAGATCATTAGGGCAGTTCTAACTTCTCGAAGAAATCAGAAACAGCAGAAAGAAATCAGCGTCTGTACTGCAGACCTGCCTTCTGCACTGGAACACATCACATTGCAGAGAGTATCTGTACCGTCACACAGAGAATTCAGCAAAACTTCATTGACGCTTTGTTGCTTTATATTATATAAACAAATGAAATAAGATGCATAAATCTAATGCAAGACCATTCAACTGTATTTCAGAAGCAATTATCCATGATCATGAGGACAGATATGTGGAATTTTTACTTCTTTTCATACCCACTTACTACAGGTATTTGCCAGTTATCAACAAAATGGCATAAAATGGGAGTTTTATGTCATTACTATAAATGTAATATTAGTGCTTATTGACTTGATCTAGTTCATCACTGCAGGTTGGTGTTAATAAGAGCAAGAGAATGTGCCAGAACCCTTCGGAAACAAAACAAAGACAATGGAGATGGGAAGAGCAGAAGATGATGAAAAGCAATTAAAACATATCAGTTACACGCCAAAAATCTGTGTTCACCGATCATGTCACGTTTAAATAAATACAAACACACGCAGGTTGCACACGCTGGTCACACAAACTGCTCTGCACTCCAGCCGATAGTTTGCGGCGCTCAACGCAAAACGTTATAGTGCAGGATGAGTACTGAGTACCAGCTGAGTATCTGCCAGTTGCTGGAAATAGCATTCTAAATAAACCTGTGTCCATTTCTGGGGAACATAAAAGTGGAGTTGCCAAAGAAGCGCGAATGAGAAAGTTTTTTACAATAAGCAGAGAAGTTTCAATTATGGGCGTCAGCTGTGATGACGCCACCTGGTGGCAAAAACAGGATCAGACTAAAGAACGATCCAGTTGATCAGTTAAAAATGTCAGCCTCTGGTATCCTTAATATCCTTATTATATGTCCTTCCCATTGAAAGAATTATGTTTGAATTATTTGACTTGCTTTCTAAGTGAGATCCACAGACATTGTGAATCAGTTGAGGGAAATAGGATGTTTAAGGCAGGTGGTTACATAACGTCCTGTGTACACACCTGTAAATAGGAGGCATTTATGTGCAGATCCTCAAGTGCAGGAAAATGAGGCATCTGTCTTCCTCAGCAAAATTCCAAAAAGGCTTATTTTTAGCCTCTGATTCCTGTTTCTCTGTTGTCTGAGCAGATGGATGAGAGAGAAACTGGGAGGGAGCACCACACCCCCTGCCCACGGTCAGGACTGCACGCCCAAGGCTGGGGGTTCCAGCTGCATCCGAAGGCTCTTGTCCAGCAGCACAAGGGCCTGCATGGCCAGACTACGGCAGTCAGCGTCCGGGTCTTGCTCAGCAACGTCTGAGTGGTGACAACACAGGAGGAAATCACCAGGTTAAGAGACTTAGAGGAAGCAGGACAGACAGACAGACACAAAGACAGACATACAGTCAGACAGACTGAACCAGATAGAGAGGCATGTAGATAGAGAGATGGGTAGACAGACCTACAGACAGGGGCATATCCACAAAAAGTCGCACTGTCAGCACAACTGTCACATGCTGCTTCCATGGTACACAGGTGAGACTTTGGGATGATCAGGACCAATGTCACTTTGTGATGTAGTTGAAGGCAAAGAAAATGGTTAAGGACACAGGCTTGGACACAGCTCTAAAAGCTGGCAGCCAAAATCCCCAGAGGACCCCACCTTCCATTGGACAGAGGTGTAAGCTGTCCAACAGGACAACATTCTTGATTTTAAGCAACACTGTGTCTGAATTTTAAAAAGACCTCAGTTGACAGGGCTTTCAGAATGTGCTTAAACAGCAGGATCGGAGTGTGTGCGGCACCCCCCCAGAGCGCAGGGGGAGAAAACAGTTCGCCAGCTGACAAAGCACGTCACCCAGACGTGTCTCGCTGAGCAGGAAATCCTAAAATCTTCTTTCTGCTTCCCAGAAAAAGCTTCTTTTCCCCCATCCACCTGGAGGTCAAGACATACCCAGCTGACTCATTCTGCCGGGAAAAGCCTGTGGTGGTGGGTTCCCCAACTGTGGGTGCTGTCTGTAGTTTTGCTGCTGCCCTGCAGTAACGGCCACAAACTATCTGACCCAAGGATCTCGACGTACTTGTGACTATCTACGGCCATGAATATAGCATAGTGGAGCTAAGTGAGATGCTTAAACAATCAATTCATACCTACACTTCAGGCCCAATACTTTCCAGTATCAAACCTTGCACACAGTTACATTTATTCATTTCAGTGAGGCTTTCCTCCAAAGTGACTTACAGTGATTTACCTGTTTACACAACAGGGTAATCTCTGTTTGTTCTGAATTCTCTACTGATGATCACCTTTTATCCTGGGACTTTCTAGATGACCAGCCAACAACTCCTGAAAATGCTCATAAAACATCAGTACTTTCTCTGGTTATCTATTTTAACATAGCCACACAAGGGGGTAGGGAAGTGATCTTGGTGTATTTCCCCTCCTTTACAGCCTTGTTTCCACTCCTCTGTTGTTTTCTGTCCCCCCCCCCCCCAATATTTTTTTTTAATTTATTAATAGTGCTAATTGATTTTTGAACTGCCCTATGTTAAGTGTTCAGAGGCAATGTGCTGGGAAGGGAGCCGGGACAACACACTGNCCCCCAATATTTATTTTTAATTTATTAATAGTGCTAATTGATTTTTGAACTGCCCTATGTTAAGTGTTCAGAGGCAATGTGCTGGGAAGGGAGCCGGGACAACACACTGAACTGGACGACAACAATTTTAACAAATGAATAAAGGTAAAAAGTAGGTGTTGGGAAACATCTAGAAGTAGTGACTAAAGACCTGGGGTTATGATCAAAAGGATGTAGTAGGAAATTAAAAACACACACATGGGCCATTTTAAACCCTTTGAGAAACACAATTCCTAATACAGTTAGTAGGATGGTAAGCAGGTTGTAAAGAGATGTTGAAGGCTGCAGCCATGGAGCCAAAGGTGGCGCTCTCCTACCTGCCAGCCAGGCCCTGGTATCCAGGAGATGCTCACTGAGCTCTGCTAGCAGGCTCTGACCTGGCAAGCTCAGGAACACAGCACAGACGGAGAAAAGGACACCCTGGCGCACCACCCTAACACAGAGCACACCAGTCAGGACACACCTGCTTACACCACATACACATACCTTTAGTGGACACATTCCTCCAAAGCAGCTTACAGTGTTTAACAGCTTGTAGTGATTTACCTATTTATACAGCTGGGTAACATTTACTTCATCACTTCATAACTACCTTGCCCAAGGGTTCTACAGCAGGATATGGGATTTCAATTGCAAGGCAGTCATGCTTGGAGATGCTGTTGCAGTTAATAAACAGTGTTTTCCTTCAATACTTTATTAGATAGATTTATTATGTATGTATTGTTTCTATTTGGTGGCACGCCTCTGCAAACACTAACAAAGATGACAATAAATCAAAAAGTGGTGAAGTGGAGCTGCAGCTCTCTCTAACCCAGCTACACCCATCCCTGGTCTCACTCACTGGTCAGTATGGAAGCGTACAGCCCACACAAAGTCCAGCAGCGCTCTGCCCATCTGCGTGGCCACCTGCCAGACAGTACAGACAGCCTGTCAGTAGTGCCGAGTGAGCACGACCCATAGGGGCCTACAGTTGGGGGTGGGGGGGCACAACATACCGGGGCATTTACAGCTAGGTGCATCAGGAGGCCCAGCGTATGGATCAGCCTTCCGAGCACCAGGTGGTCGCTTCCCAAAAGGTCAAAGGTCACCTGCGGTCTGACAGTTGGAACGTTATTTCAAACAGGACTTTGTCACAAACATGCTGCATCTGAACACCAAAACATACTGCTGTGTAAATACCTGTCATAATTGTGCAGCAGAGGAAAGAAGAAGAAACCAGCAACAGAAGCGTAGCGGTTTGGTGTGGCCATCACAGTCTTTCGAGCTGCACCCTGACCGTAACAAAGAGCAACATCCACGCAGTTCAGTAAAACAACATCCTGGTGGTGTCATTATTCCTGTATGTCTGTAAATGTGTCACTCACTTTGCCAAAGTGTCGCGTCTTGCCTTGCACGCGCTGCTCCACGACTTCCTGCCAGGTCAAGGGTGCGGATGGCGGCTTGAGGGGTGTCAATGCAGCTGCAGGTGGAGGGTGACGTGGGGCCAGGTCCTGCTCTGTGATTGGCTTGGACAGCTCTCGGGCTGACAGGGCAAGGACCTGATGCAATCGTGGAACGGCATCAGCTGAAGGCTGTATCTACTGAGGTACAACACTGGCTCCTTGTGTCATAAACAGCCAAAATACACTAATAACAATTTCCAGGTTATTTATTTATCCTGCATTTTTAAGCCAGACATCAGGTGTCAATAATGCACACTACCCTCCCAAAAACACAAATGGAACAGCAGTGCGGCACCAATGTAATCTTCTCACTTCTACAGTGTTTACACCTCACGTCTGGTGTTAAACAACATAATCAACATTAGACATGATTTTGTGAAGAACTGCTCAATAATTGGCCCTAAATAGAATTGTGTGGAGAAACAAACAATTCAAGTTACAAATAGGCTTTTGGACATAAACCTGAAAACTGTCTCACCTCCAGAATGTCGAGGCGCTGCCGCAGACTGTAGTTCATGGAGTAAAACTCTGTGGTCAGGAACTGAGCAACCTGTTAAGGAAAATGACAATGAAACTGAAGAGGTCAAATGGACCAAAGTCCATGGGATGTATTTTCTCCAAACTGGCAGAGTGAACTGACCGGGATGCTGTCCACCACAGCGAGGGCGACCATAGCAGCCTGTCTCAACACCAGGAAACCGGGTGTGTTGTACTTGTCCTCGAGGTGCAGGAGCACTTTGGTAAATTCAACACTCACCTGCCAACACACACAGACAGTGAGAGCTGAACCCTGAGCAGCATCACAGTGTGGTGCGGTGCGACCCTCACCTCTCTGGCTGCTAAGATGTTTTTGTGCACAAGGCCCTCGGCAACCTGGAGACTGAGCTCCACACGTGTTGGGTCCTCAGAGGAAATGAGGCCTAATGGATTGGGGGAAAAAAGCAGGTTACAAACATACCAAATATCCATATCAATACTGGGATCACAAAGACAATACAAAAGTCTGCTTTTACCCTCCAGGCAATCTCTGATGTAGCGGGGGGGAGCCGACTTGGTCATTTCTTGGTCACCAGACATGTCGTAGGGGGTCAGTTCATCATCACTGTTGCACATAAAACACACACAGCTGACCGTGATCAAAATCTGTGACTATAGATCCATCAAACCCTATAAACCCTGCCCCCTCACCTGTCCAGCTCTGAGTCTGAACTCTTGTCCACTGGGGGTCCTTCCTTCTCCAAAGGACTTGCTGGTGTGCTAGGTTCTTTAGGGGAACTGGTCTCCTCAGGGCAGTGGTTATTTTGGGGTGTGTCAAGTCTATCAGAGGGATGTAATATATTAATATGATTATGGGAAAGAAAGCAAGATCGAAGACATGTAATGCAGCGCAAGGCCCTCGGCAACCTGGAGACTGAGCTCCATGCGTGTTGGGTCCGTAGAGGAGACAAAGCCTAATGTATTTGGGCAAATCACCTGTCACCAGGTACTGCATCTTCAAGAGGAAGAGGGTCCATCATGCCAAGCAGCTCTCTAGTCTCCTCATCCTGTTCATACTGGAAAGCAGAAAACATCGTAGAACAGCAGGGCACCAACTTTAACGTTTCAGTGCAAAAGGTCAGACAATACAGTAAAACAGCATGATTATGGTATTAATAAGACAGAATAATGACACAGAGGACAAGAATGTACCTCAAATTTGAGTTTCGTCTCCTGAGTGTCCAGCCGTGAGCTCAGACACTCGCCCACTACCATACCTATGCGCCGTATCCTCACCAGATTGCTGTCCAGGTGGCACTGCATCCCTCTCAGAATGCACTGCATTATTTCTAAAGAAGAGATCAGCGTGATGAGAAGCCTGAAATGAAATTCCAAGACAGGAAGGAGTCCTGACAGGCTTCGGTTATGATGGATTGTACTCACCTTTTATTATTTTATTATCAGTACTATGTACTCTTATTTACATGCATATTCTTCATTATGTTACCCATTTATATCTTTTATCATATTATCCCATTATTCCTTCTGTATTGTTTTCACTCTTCCATATATTAGTGTGAAACAGATACAGTTTCAGGCTGTATTAAAAGACGGGACAAACTCGTCAAATGACGTACAGCCACACTAATGTAAATATGTCTGTTCACTGCAAGTGTGTGTAGTGGTTTTCACTTTATGCAAGAGTTGCATTCTGGAAACACTCACACATTTCAAATTTTGTGTAATTTAAACTTGCTCCATTAGCTTCTGGTTTAACTATTCACTGTATTGTGAGTTGAACAATATAATCATTTTAAAAACTCCATCCATCCATCCATCCATCCATCCATCCATCCATCCATTATTGTTCAACTACTTGTCCTGGTCAGTGTCATGGCAGTCTGGAGCCTATCCCAGAAGCACTGGGGACTAGGCTTCTGAAACTACACCCTGGAAGGGAGTAGTTTCTGAGGTCCACTCCAGAAATCAAAAATACACTACCAATATCTGCCATTATTTAAAATCACCACAGTTTAAACTCGCATGCAATGCCAATCCACTGTACTTTAGTGATTGACTATACCTGATAACAGTCTTCAGAAAGAGTAATAAATCATTTTCTTAAACTTTACTGCGACTCAACATTGAGACGTTATAGAACCACAAATTGTGTGAAAAAAAACAGTGACATATGAAAAAGGTGCTGAGGTGATCATCGGGATGAGTCCTGCTGTGCTGCTGTAATCAGATGAAATGCACTGTCATTTAGGAGAGCAGCCTAAATGACAGCTGCCCCTGTGCGGCAGCTCACCTGTGCGCAGCTCCTGCAGCTCCGAGTTCTTCAGAAGTCCCACACACAACAGCAGCGCCCGGCTCAGGTATAGCTGCTGCTCCACAGGAGTGTGCCGAACTGCGGTGTCACTCGACCAGGCCTGGCACAGCGCCCGCAGCACCTGGGTATACACACACACACACACACACACACACACACACACACACACACACACACATTATGGTGAGCATCCTGTGTTAGACCACACTCTTCGCCTCATTAACAAAATATGCAGCACTACTGAACTGGACTCTCACACTCTAGTAAAAGACACATTCACAGAGACAGGCATGTGCATATGTGCACTAGCACCATATTAAACATCCTGCCCTACACATGACTCCACAGTCTAAACAAAAGCATACACACACGCAGATACTGCTCACCTGAGTGAGCAGAGGGCGACGCTCCTTGTCCTGGGCCAGATATCCCAGTAGAATCCGCAACACACAGGTCTTAAGTAGAAACACAGAAGGATTACAGACAAGAACATGTCCACTTTCTTCTGTCCCAACTTCTATTTCTGAGACATAAATAGAAGAGGAACTCAAAGGCTGGTCCTCCATCATCTCACCTTGTATTTATACTGCAGCAAAAGAATTTTGTGAGTGAGGATAAACTGGGCCTTCTTATTCTTCACTACCAAATTCCCCAAAATCCTGGAGAGTACCGCAGGTCTGGAACCCACAGATAGAAAGAACAAAGTCAGCCGTTTGAGATGTGGTGCACTCCACACTGACCAACCCCTTTTCTTATCCCACCAGGTTCAGCACACACCTGTCCACAGCTTGCACCAAACCGGTAACCACACTCTCCATCCAGCGATCTGGAATGTTCTCCATCAGTCTCCAGCACACTCTCTGCCACACCATGTCTGAGTGTGTGTGTGCAGAGAGGCACGGTGCTAGCTCCTTAAAGAGGAGATCTTTGTAAGAAGAATAGACACACAAGGGGGAAATGGCTGAAAATGGATAATGCTGTAGAACAATACATGACAACTCATTTCAGATCCAGCATAAACCTTGAACTTATATATATATAGTGAGAGAAAGAGAGATTAGAGGCGCGAGCAGGTCCACACACACACACACACACACACAGACACAGACACACAGACACAGCAAATATATCCAAAATCGCTCACATATTTGCAGGTAAACCAACCCATAGGAACAGGAAAAATAGCCAGATTAATAAAGCAGCAGTGTTATGTGTTGATCTACCATGCTGCCTTTAAGTACATAATACATATACAGCATATTATATTTAAAAAATTACACTTACCACTGTGTCCCTGCACACAGGCCTTCCCCAGGAGCTGGGCTACAAAACTCAAACAGCAATCCTGTCCATCTGCAAGAAGAAACAATTAAGGGTCTAAGGCAGCACACAAAGTAATGTATTATACTGTTCATCCATGTAAAATATGCAAAGGGTGTCAGGAAAATGCCACATAGCTGTGATTTGTACATTCATTATTCTGAAGCTTATGCAACAATTTAACCCACATTAGAGTCTCAACTTAGACCCTTTCTTAACAAAAAGTATTGATATTTTTATTGTGAAGTGCCTAGATGTTAACAGTTAACATTTCAAACAATTGGCCTAATTTTAATACTAGTTATAAATCCCCACAAACATCTGGCTATTAAAGTGATTTTTTTGTATGTGAAAGGGAAAATACATTTGAGACGTTCTCAAAATGGATAACATTAATGATAACTGCATCAAATAGTAATTTGCTAAAGGCTTCAGCAGCAAGGAGTCATGAGACATGAACCAATACCATTCTTGCTACAAGACCATGTTTTCAACCCGTACAATGTTACATATTTATACATGTATATTCAACATAAAAAAGCAGACCAAAAAAAAAAAACATTACCAATGAGACCCACCTCTCAAAGCTTTGCAGGTCTTTTCTAGGGCAAAACTAATCTCCTGAGCCAGCAGGGGGTAGTACTGCACAGGAAAGAACTTTGGTCTGTTGTTCTGGTGTAAGTGGTTGGCAGTTAAGTCAGGTAGAGACACCAGGCGTCCCAAGAGAGTCTCCCTGAGCTGAGGGGAGTCCTGGGACCCAGATCCTAGGCACCGAGACCATAGCAATGCTGCGATGCGGCCAGTTTGAATGTACTGCTCAAGAAGGTTCACCATCTTGTCCTGGCCAGAACTTTGGCTAAGAAGTGTAAAAGAAAAGGAATTATGATTGTTTACCATACAAAATTTATGGTAAATTCCTTGCTCAAGGATATTACAACAGGAGCTGCATCTTTCAATTACAAAGCAGCAGTTCTAGACACTACACTACCTGCTGCTTCAAGACTCACCCTATGGTGCCAATGCAGTCCATGATGACCAACAAAGCCTGATCTGGGGGACCCCAAAGGAAGAATGCATCCCACAGCTCTGAATGCTGAGTGGAGGTGAGTTGGTGCCTCCAATCAGCTTGGAGTTTCCCAACAAGTACTCTAAGAACTGCAGTGTAGTGTGCTCTGTTGAACTCTGCCCTCTCACTGGCTGAAGCCCGGGTGTGGGGCCCGTCAGCCAGGTATCCAGCCAGCGTTCGGAGGCTCTCGACCACATCCTCTGTATCCTGTGATGTGGAGATTGTCCGGACACAGCGGTTCACCTCCAGTCGAACTGCTGCCTCTGAGCCTGGGACCTCCATCTGAATGCACGGTCCTGAGGGCAGGGACGGGCAATAAGGCTTGGTGTCTTGCGACATTTGTTAAAGCCAGTCTTCTTAAAATTTTATCAAAAATTTACCATAGAAGCATACAAAGTTTCCAGTTTAGCTGCCTAAAGGAATAAATAGCTATAGATATAGGTTTGCCTCAGATGGACTTTCAAGAAGTGTGATGTAAAGAGGCCTAATAAGGGAGATACAGGTGGGACACATTAGCTTTGTCTGAGCCCTTAATATTCATGCAAACAATATGTGTGTAAAACTTTACTGAACACTGCTGATCATATTTCATATTTTCTCAGTCTCACTAATATCTAACAGTGTGCATTATGTTCACTAAAACTGTGAACTAGCAAAGTAGGTAGGTAAAAATTAATTCACAAATTAATTATCTGAATGTACTACGTCATTTTTCTATGTTGATTACTGGTTTATCAGGATATATAAACAATGAAGCACAAAGTGCAACTCAACGTGATCCTACGCCACGTAACTCTGGGAAACAAAGTGCTCAGCCTGCAAATAAGACACGGATTTTGCTCAATAAAAGGGATTTCTATTACGATGGCCTTATTTTAGAAGACGTTCTGAAACAGTAACACCAATAACAGTGATATCATAGTAATAAAAAACCATTTGAAATATTTACCCTGTCCGCCAGTTATCTAGTATGACGTCTGTTCCAACTTAATAGGTGTATCGGCACGCACATAAATGTTATCCTCACTGAAATGTCCAAAGAATACACTTTTATCTTAGCCAAAAAGCTAGAAATATACACTATTTTTTTTTCTCCCGGATCAGAATGGACATATACACAAATACCCCACATTCACAACCGTCACCATTTAAAATCGCTCACCACCATCCTGTGTGCAACTGTTAAATAAGTCCGCGTCCTTTACGTCAGTGTGCACCTACTAAATAAGTCCGTGTTCTTTACGTCAGTGTGTGCCTGTTAAATAAGTCCGTGTTCTTTACGTCAGTGTGCGCCGATCAAATGAGCTCGTGCTGGTAAAGTGGGGATCAACGTGGGTCGTTTCTACATGTAAATATACTGGCTGAAGTGTGTTAGACTAATAAACGACACTAACTACACAGACATGGAGATATTTTTAACATTTTTTTCTGTTCTTAAAATAAATAACCATGCGAAATACATTAAAACAACTGTCTCGATCGCTAACCAGCTTCTTATAATTGTGTGGATCACTGTCCAGCTCGTCTTCCCCTCCTTTACTGTTACTTCCATTTCATCCTCCACTGAGTATCAGTATTCTTTCATTCAGTCAAATCACTGTAAGGGAGGGGGGTCTTTTCTGAAAGGGATGCAGAATGTACATATACAGAAATGCTACATGGGAACGATTATCTGTTCTTTTGCTATAGGAACATAGGGAAAACGTCCTTAGTTCACCTCCATGTTGGACAGGAATAGATAAGCTACAGGGAATAACTAAAGCTTGGAAAGTTGTAGAGAAATATCCTACACTGAGCAGCCGCTTTAAGTACCTCTTATCAAGTAGCAGGTGGGAGCCTCTTTCACCTCCAGAACAGCATGGTTTTAGTAACAATGTGCAGGGCATATTTCACAGGGATTTTGGTGCTGGTTTGAAATCTTCATGTAATTTCTGCACATTTTTTGGTGGCTGATTCATTCTGCTGAAATTGCGTTCTGCCTCATCCCAAAGATGCTCTACTGGCTTGAGAGGTGGGGCTTGTGAAGGCCACTGGAGTAAAGGCAATGTTGTCTGTTGTACCTAATATAGTGGCCAGGGAGTGTACCGAAGCTACTGGAACAGCTATGGGTGTGTGTGTTGTCTGCTTACCTTACCACACCTGCACATGTGCTTGACAACCAAAACACTAGTTAAACCTGGTATTAATTATAAAAGTATTAAAAGTAACGCTTCCAAGATGATAGGAATGGATTTTCATGCAGGAAATATGTTCTAAATAGAGAAAAAGGGGTAACAGAAATAGTCAGGTTGATGTGCATCTCAAGAGTAACAGGGAGCTCTACTATAGTGACTGGAAGCTTTGTGTCTAAATTTTAATAATTATAGATTGGTGAATGAAGTAAATAAGCAATATAATCTTATTCACATCACAACTGAAACAGACATTTTAAACTTTACCAAGTAGCGCAGTATAACTGCACAGCACATTTAATTTATAAAATTAAAATCAGCTGAGCTCAGTTTCTCCTACAAGTTCAGTTGTTTATACAACTACAATAGTCACACAGTGTAATTTGTAACCCACTTAAGAGCCTGTGTCTTCACCACACCAACTGCGACGACGACAAGAACCACCGCAGACTTTTTTTTTTTTTTTTAACAGTGACTTGGAAAGTCTAGAATCCTCCGAACAATAATGATTACATCTCTCAGAATTTTTCAAAAGAAACAGTAACATACAGCAGTACACAATACTGATCTTTTAATTAATACAGTATCCTCCACAATTAGAATAAACAATTTGACATTACAATCTTCCTTTTTTAAATCATTTTGTCAATTGTTGAAACTAGTGAACCATTAGTGCAGCACCCAATAGTGATATTCGTGCCTTAGGACCAACTCTTTGGACATTTGGAAGCTAGAGTTAGAGCAAAAGTCTTACAAAAAATAATGATTCATATTCACATTTAGACTTCATTACAATTATTCACAAGCCTACACATTGCTTGTCCTACCATATTTAGACCAGTGAGAGGCTGACTCAGATGGTTGTATGCACAGTATTGGACCAGCAAACCAAAACCTTGGGCAGGAGGAATTTGTGAGCCATCTCAAGAACATAATGACCAATCAGGAAGACCACCTCATACCTCCAAGAACTTGCATCCTTCCTCGATTACATTGGTTTGTGCATAACACTTTTAAAGAGCCAACATATTACAAAAAACAAAGTACAGAGAACAAAATTTCAGTTCTGGTTATAGGCATGTTTCTACAATTCAGCTGCTCACTGTAAGTCTGACTATAGGAGCTAAACCAAATAGACACGTGTTCATGATCTGATTTAGCAAACTTGCACGTTACAATCCTTTGGCAATTTTTAAAGCAGGACTTTTTTTTCCCAACAGAAGGATAGCTAAAGTGCATAATACAGTGAAGTGTTCTTCATCCTGCAAAGATAATACAAGTACAGACATCTGATGTAGTCTTTCAATTAGTTACTCATTTGTTTTGTTGCTTTAAGTCCCACACGCATCTGACGCACTGTAAAACAGTGCAGTAAAAATAGAAAGGCTGAAAGCTGACAGAGAGGGCAGCTTCCACACTGCACCATTTTATCATTTTAAAAGCACAGTCAGTCGTTGCCCTCTCCAGCAGGAGGCTCCCCAAGTACAGCCTCCTAAAACGTATTTTCAACTCGACATTACAGTGAGCAGCTCCACATATGAAACAAATGGGAAAACTCACAGATAAAGTATTAAAAAGCACTGGCTGAGCTAATTACACGTGTAACTTAAGTGCGCCCTGCTAGCCCACCCTGCTTCTCGGAGTAAAACGTGGTGAGAAATGCTTCGCCTACAATATGCACATCCAACCATCAGGCAACTTAAAGCCGCCTTCCCTTCGCGATCCGGAAAGGCTCAGGTAGTCAGGAATAACAGTATCCATCCAGCCACCGCATGAAGACAGAAAATGCTCCCCCCAAGGAAAACAAATGTGTTTCATTGCATCTACAGACATGAGAAATAAAAGTGTGGAAATGTGAGTGACTTCAAGGAGACACCCCACAAGGGTTAATCCCCAGTGGAGGACAACATCATTCTCATTCTCCTTCTTTCTATAAAAATACCTACAAGTCTACAAGTTAGAAAATGAGAGTTTACATGTACAGTCATTTACATCCAAGGCCATTTTATTGAGCACTAAATAAAGATTCCGCAGCAAGTGTTTGGGTGCAACGGTGAGTTTGTGTTCTCCCAGTGAGATGAGCCGATCCACGGAGCAGACACAACCGGTCACGGTGCCATCAGTCAAGGGCAACTTTCTTCCTTTTCTTCTTACATCCCTTCGGTCCTCTAGCAAGAAGACAGCTGCGTGACCTCTCGTTTATAGGAACGCACCCAAGATAAGTGCCAGCAAGAGGATGATCCATTCTGGTCCTGCCCATGGATGTACAGCTGGTGTTCTGACTTTTGCCTCCATTACTGTCTCTTGTCCACAGACGTCTGTGTTGTTGGTAATGACTTTCACTGCGTCTCCTACAGCATTATGGTTATTGCTTTAGAACAGCCATGCGTTTGTAGAGTCGGGGTCTCCTCATGCATTCCTAAGGCCATGGTCACATCGAACCCTGACAGCTGGTCAAGAGATCCAAACTGCCTCTCGGGTCGAATGTCCCCTGTCGTGATCTAGTACAGTCTCAGGTCATCCACTGAACACTGACGCAGTGCACCCAGCGCTTGAGGATGCAAGTCACAACTGCTGGGTTTGTTGAATACAGATGAGAAAGGAGGAACAAGTGAAGAACTACACAGCATTTGCTAACTGCCAGTTAGTGAAAAAACTAACAGCAAAAGACAGGTGACCAAACAACTGGCCCCTCCCATGAGACACACCTCTTCAAAACTGGTAGGATTTAATTAACGTCAAGTTATACTGAACAGTTTCACTGTGTCTCTAACTTCCTTCCGTCTCAAACTAGTAGGACTCTGACTTACTGCCAATGGGACTTGTGATCTGCTGCATGGCCTTTAAGAGACATGCAGTTACAATGGACGACAATCCTGTGTGTTGTCAGAAGACGACAAAGTGCGATTGTTTTGCATTCATTTTCCCCTTCGTTCTATCTGGTTGCTGCATTCAAAGGTTGGTGGTCTCAGAAATCAGGGGGACCAAATAAAGAAACACAGAGGACAAGGACAGTGTTTTCAAAATGCTTTTCAATAGGATTGTCACAAAGCCAGGGTGACCCCAGACTTTTCAACTGACGGAATTCCTGCTGGATTGTCAAAAAACTGAACAAAAAACTTAATGGTTGACCACACCACCCAGGGAATTCCTCCCCTAAGCTGTAGCACGTGGAGGATCGATCCTGTGCTGCTTTCCTCCAACAGCTTCAGACACAACCCTGTTCTTACATGCACCAGCAGCCGTGGGCTGGAGGACCACCCACCTGGATAACAGTCAATTAAAGAAACACACAAAACAAAAACATGGTGAGACGGAGAGCATCTGTGGGCTCTCAGGACCATTACTTCACACACTGACCCTCAGGGCACCTACCCTTCATAGCACCAACTGCCCTTCACTCGGGCTGCAGGACTGATGTGACACACTAAACGTGTAAAAACAAAACACCACACACTCAAATCCGTTGCGCATTTCATGGTCCGCACTAGAAGCTTGTGTAAAAAAGCCATCACTTCCAGAACATTCTTTTTATATGAACAGATCTGTTTCATTTGAATGTTGGATTCATCCACCAGCTAGTGCATCATACATTTTGGATTTGATTACATTTTAAAGTGTATCTAAAGGGTGCAATTTTATGGCCTAACAAACTGTCAGCTGCCACGTAATTTTATCTAGACATCCTGCACAGAATGTTTTTTCGGTTTTGTTTTTTTGTAACTGGAGCAGCACGCTTCTGTGACAATAAATAAATAAGACAAAGTGCGTGACAAACTAGAACGCAGGCCTGTGTAGGCATTAGGTGGGTGTTCGCTGAAACTAAATCCCTTTGGCAAACGGCTCTTAGAGTGGCCGACTGCCGAGCTGCCAGGCACCAAGGGCCCGATAATCACTCATTTACTGTGACAGAGAACAATCAGCAGCTATGGCTGCTCCTCCGAAGTGACAGAGCCTTAAAGGATGAAAACAGTTGGAGCGGATGCCAACAGCAGCAGGAGAGTCAGCTCCCAAACGGAGCGTCACACCCTAACAGCTGAGGCCTCATCTGCACAGATGTCTAGAGGGAGGATCTGCAGCAAAAAGCATCTAGACACACACCAAAACACAGGGGCAGAGAGAGAGAGGGAGAACCCAGGTCCCTCCAACCCTATAGGGACGTCACAGGAACCAAAAATTAACCAAAATCTTGCATGTGTGCACACATCCACGCACACACAGAGACATAATATGCAGGGAAACACAAGGAAAGGTCCTTTGATTCCCTGGATTCCACCAAACCCTGAATCCACATCCACCATCAGAAACATGGCAGAGTCTTTTTAATCAATAAGGTGTGTTTTTATGTTGAGAAAGTTTGTCTGTATCCAGTGGGACAAGGATAGGAGTGTAAGACCAGGGGGCCCAGAAGAGCCAGGGGGAAGATAGCTGCTACTTCACTTCCAGGATAGAAGGGTTAGACTCCATTATGGCGACAATGATGCGATCAATGTAGTCTTGCAACCTGTAGTTGATCTCTTCCTGTTTGTGAATAGCTTCCATTAACTTGAAAGAAAAAAAAGCAATGATTTATTAGAAGAAATTCTTACTATCAACAATGGAAAAAACAAGAACTCATAGACAAAATAAGTCAAAAGACAGCAGAAGACTTCAAAGTAAGGCAAAATAATGATAAAGGTGTGTTCAAAGTACAAAAGGTGTCATTCTTAACTAGCATAACCACTAGCGTACTGAATGTTGCTGTACGTTTTCTTTGGGCTCACCTCATCCCTGGACACGGAGCTAATCTCTGCAGCGAGGGATTCGGAGAAGGAGGCAGAGAAAAGGTTCTTGGCCCCTTGAATGCTAAGGTTGATGATTTGCCCGTTGAGTTCATCGTTTTGTTCCTTCAAGCTGCGGTTGTCCTGCATGGGGGGAGTTTTAAAAAAAAGTTTGTCACGTCCCTGCTGAACCAGCAAAATAAGGAAAACAAAAAAGAAACAATTCAGATATATATATATATATACACACACACACACATATATATATATATATATATATATATACACACACACACACACACACACACACACACACACACACACACACATATATATATTAGTGATTGGTCTGCTTCACCTTCTGTGTGGTGTCCCACCTGTTTGAGCCTACGGATCTCCTGCTCCAGTTCTGCCTCACGCGTGCGGCTCTGGTACTCCTGCAGTCCAGCACTGGGCGAGCGTCCACTCCTGGATTCCACCTCCAGCTTGTATAGCTGCAGATGCTCCAGTTGTTTGCGAAGGTCTTCAATCAGCTATGGACAACAAAAACTGTCTCTGTACAACTGCTAATTCCCACTCTTTCTACACAATGGATCAATCTGTCTTCTAAAAACTTTTCCTCTAAAAGGCAGCATGACAATAATCAAATTACATATCAGCTAATAAATTTACTGAGTGAGAAGTTCATTCATCACAGTTTAAGCAGATATCTGTCATCTGTTATGCAAAATGGGATAAAAATGGGATAAAATGACACAAAGTAAGCAAACAGAGTAGTGCTTCTGTCTCCTAGGATGTTAGAGGTGTCCTTGCCCACCTCCTGCATGCACTCCTTTTCCTTCTGGTGTTTGTGGCTCTCATGAGACAGCTTATCCGCCATTTTCCTGCGTGACTCCATCTCCTCACTCAGCCTTTCCGTCACATCCTCCAGCTCATCCTGCAGCTTTCTCTTCTCCTGTGGGGAGAGAAACAGAGTGGCGACGACAGCAGCAGTGAGAGCTTGTGAGGTAGACTGCCTCTCCACACAAGGCAGTAAAGAACAACATAACAATGGTTAGACAGGATAGGTTCCAGCAGCTTCTGTATCGCAATTTATTCATTGTCAAAAAAAAATACAACTAGAAAAACACCCTGAAACATGCTAATCTTATCAATAGTATTCTAACAATGGAAACAGCAGATTTCAACATGGATTTAAGTAAAGGCATCTACAGAATCATCATTTCAGTAATGTTCTAAAATGCCCAGCTTTTTATGCATTTTTTTAGAATATACTGTGAAATGTTAAACAGTTCCTGCAGAGATCAGACGTAATAAAAATCCTAACTTGCTATTAACTGTTCACATGCTCATAAGCTCAACCTCTTTCTGGTGCCGCACAGAAAACATCCTTTACAGTCATTCTGGCACTGAGCGGTTGGTTTAAAGCTTCTCTCAGTTGTGTTTGGTGCAGAGTACTAGATAAACATTCAGCATGCAGCCCCCAGTGACATGCACACTCACTGCAGCACTGAGCTGACTGACAAGAACTTTCTAAACTGTGCAGACACAAACTTCAAAACAGTCTAAGACATTTATTTAAAAGAAACAAACAGGACTTCAAGAAGCACTGTGGAAAGAACATACTCTGACATCTCCAACCTCAGCAGGTTCACAGAAACCATGCAATGCACCACAGACATGCAGCCTCACCTCCTCTAGCCGCTCAATGTTGGCACGAAGGCAGGGCACGCAGGAACGCAGCTCACTGTTCTCCTCATCCAGCTGATGGAGTCTGGACAAGCAGGAAGACATAGTCAGAAAAATTCCACAGGCACAATCTCCAGATTCACAAAGGCCAGAGTAGTTCCAATAGACCAATTTTTCTAGACATGCTAAGGTACAATACAAAGATTCGGAATAAATCCAATACTTATTTCACAGATTTAATCACAAACCTAACCAAAGAGGGGAATACAGCTCATCCTCAATTTTCCAGACCTGTATACAGGGAGGAAGCGTCCACATATAGCAACATGTCCGGAAAACCGAAAGCATAATATTTTTTCGCTGTGTGCTACAGTAACATTTTCATAACCTAACGTAATGTGTAACAAACATGGAAGGTGCCTAATAAAATTAATCCAGTACTAAAACTGAAACATGCATAGATACAGTACAGTGAATTATATGCAAAAAAGCAATCAAAGTGTTTATTTGGCTTAATCAGGATGGCACTACAGTGGGACCAAGAGACACTGCACCACCTTCACCAACTTATAAGTAAGATGGACGGATGGTTCTTTTGAGACAGAGAATTGTTTCAATCATTTTTTTCTCCAAAAAAAAGAAAGGATCAAAATTAGTAAAATATTTACATTTCCCACATATAATGCTTAAACATTTTTTTTCCAATATTTGATCGTTCTATGTTTTTCAGTGATATTTTTTCAAAATCCCTGCTAAATCAAGGATAGACAGTTAACCTAGAAAAGTCAATTTTGCTTCACACCACTGGGTGGCAGTAGCTTCCCACTGACACAGAGAGTACTCGGACTGGACTGGGTAGAGGAAACGAGTGGAGCCAGTCCCTGACCGACTGAGGAACACCAACCTGCCCTGCAGATTCTCCACCTCGATTCCTCGCTCGCGCTCCAGCTTGCCAATCGCCTCTTTGTGACGCCGTATCTCCATCTGCAGGGCATCCTCAGCCCGTGCCTCCTGCTCCTTTAGCTGCTCCTCCAAAGCGTTAGCTCTGTGCACCAGCTGCAGGTTCTCCTGGCGCAGGCGGGAGTGCACCTCACTGTTGGCTGTGGAGTCCTTCTCCAGTTCTGACACACGCTTTTCCAGGAACATCACCTGTACACACACAAATACACCCAGATATAACATGATGCAGTTTTCCACCAGTGCTCATCTCCTGGTCAGAAGCAGGGTACCACTCGTAACAGACGGCGCTGTGGGCTGTACCTTGTCGGTGATGTCCGTGTCGGCCATCTCCAGGATGTCTCTGGACAGGTCATCCATGCTGCCCAGCGTCAGTGTGCTGCCATGGAGCAGGTGCCTGGGTTCGGGGCAAGAACACACTCTTATAATTAAGCAACATCACTCCACCATTGAACTACCCTCAAAATGAATCCATCTGACTCAGGATACAAGGAGAGCACCTGCACATTGAAGCCCCCTTTTCCATTATATATATAAAAAAAAATAAAAATAAAAAAAAAACACAATAAAAGGACTTGGTTCCTCTGTCTGTGAGGTTACTGTCCTGTCACTGTCACATCCTACATGCCAGTCTCCTCTTGGGCTGCCTCCATGAAGGAGAGCTTCCCAATTAAAATGTCATTCAAGGTGGGAAAAACAGCAGGTGTTGCAACATTTTGAAATTCATTTTTGAATTTGCATTTAGGAAATATCTTTTATTTTTATTTTGCAACAAATTTTTTTTAAAAAAGTTGCTACAATTAGCCAGTATATAATAGCTTTAAACTTTAATCACCTTTATCCAAGGTGACTTACATATATACACTGAACAGCCTACAATCATTCACTTTTTTCTTTTTAACAGCCAAGCAGCATAGTATCGACTTCTGTGTTTACACTAACAGTTAATTTGCTGGAATCGTTGTTCGGCTGTAGGTGGAAAACCAGGTGAACGTGGGGAAAACATAGACTCCGCACAGACTGACCTGGATTCAAACCCAAGTCTGAATGCCCTGCTGTGCCACTATGCTGCCTGTGAGCTTCCTAAACTATGAAGTACATGTAGTTTCTTCCTCCTGTATTTACCTCCTGATCACTCTCCTCACCAGGCACTGCATGCTGACATCCTTTCCTATCCATTGGTCTCTCTGCCAGTCCACCGACCCACACACTCCTTCAGGTACAGGAGTGCTGTCCCATTCAGGTACCCCCAACTTAAATGGTGAAGTTTACATACCGTGCCACCTTTTTGCTGGTCAGCCTCTTGCTGGTGCTGTGATAGTGAGAGAAAAGAAGATTAAAAAAACAGGATGCTGCACTCAGGAAGAGTGAAAGAGAGAGGAAACAGAACGTGTTCCTATGACCCTTTCCCTGAAGCCCACCCCTTCTTGAACCCCCCCAGACTGTGGCCAAACAGCTTACAGCTGGGGGTGGTACGGGAAAGGTAGCCTACAGTGAAGGGACAGAACAATGCTGACAATTGCATACACCTATTTGAGGACAACAGCGCCAACACCAGGTACAAAAGCAGCGCGTGCGGTGGGGACCCTAAGCGGAGCACCACTTTAACGTCTGCTAGCTCTACAGTCCACAGTACAGCCTAACTCACACACGAGCAGCAATGCACATTTAGATTTTTCTCCAATTTTACTTGCTGCATAACAGAAACATCTAGAGGACAACTGCCTCATAGTTCCTACACAGCAGGTTTTCAGCTGGCAGTCCTGGAGGGCCAAGTCTGGCACTTTCCTCAGCTCCGTTTATTCCACTAAGAGCTCAGATTGAAAGTGAAATCTCTTCAGTCCATACAGCAAGCTGGATCAAATGATTCAGCAGCTTCCTGGAACAAAAATGTAGACCCCCCAAAACCGAGGTGAAACTCTGTGCTACGCCAAGGCAGAGAGGAGCAGAAAAGAGCTTTAAGCAGGTTCAGGTTTTGTGTTAAATCATGTTACATTTATCTGTTTAGCTTGTGCTTTTCTCCAAAGCCACTTCCAATGATCTACCTAGGTACAGAGCTGGGTTATTCTTTACTGGACCAATTCAGGGTTAGTTCCTTGCTCAAGGGTACTATAGCAGAAGGTGGGAATGGAACCTGGGTTACTTGAGTCTAAAGCCCTGCTGTAGTCACTACGCCACCTGCCGCCCCTCTAATATAAGAAAGCTCAATGTACAAAATTATATACGAGTGGTTTAAAAGAGCTTCTCTCCACCAGTTCCTCTCGGTTCATACAAGAGTTTTATCAAAGGAGTAACTTACTGACAGTAATTCTCCCTAAACTCTGTGCCAAATACGCTCTGTGGAACCGAGATCGACGGCAGGGGCAGCTGGTGCCTATGCTTTAACATAAGGCGTGATACACGTACTTACATACCTGGAGCAAAGCACCACAGCAAGCTGTGCACACACTGGCAAACAGTTTCACACAACATTCAAATGCAGCAGAAGGATGGCACATAAACACTGCCTTGGTTTCTGATACATTCGGTGAAGCAATGAGCAAACCAGCACAATGAGGAGAGGCGCACACAAACACCACCAGAGCACACTGGGAATAAAGCAAGGCGTTTGGGAGATGGGGTGGCGGGTGGGAGTGGAACAGCATGCGTTACCTATTCATTTCAAGGAAATGCAGGCGTGTGGAGAGGTCCTCCAGGCGACTAATTTGTTTGTGACACTGGCTACAGTAAAAGTCAAGCGCCTCCTCCCTGAGAAAGCTCTGAAAGCTGGCAGGGAAAGGCTCGGCGCTGAGGAGGAGACCAAGAGACAGGGGAAGAAGGAGCAGTGAGAGACACAGGAGGCACCGTGAGAGAGAGCGAGAGAGGTCCTGTGAAGGGGTCAGCGTACCCCATACTGGGTCCTTGTGAACACACCAGGGTACAGTTCTGTCATGTGTGGGTTGAGGGCACATAGAGCACACAGTTGCATTCCATAAGCGATGTTTTCTAGAGGACTATACAATTGTAAAACTGATACTACCAAACATTGCTGGGTAAGACCACAGGGTCACCAGTTTCCCTCCTTCCCCAGCAGAGGTATGATGCCCCCACTAGGCTACAGATGAGCTGCAGCAGGGAACCTGGGGCTGTACAGGAACGGCTGACAGGCTTTCAGACCGTGTAAGGGGATGACATTAGCTGGCGGTGCGGTGGGAGGAGAGGTGGGTGCTTGTGCTTGTGAATGATGGGTGGTATAATTCTGGATGTACCACAGTTAGAGAGCATATCCACAGCTCAGGCATTGAGCTGACTACAGCCAGTGTGCACCAACGCCGTACAACCCACGTACAACTTGACAATTGTGGAAGTATCATGTGACGTAATGTTCACTGTAGTTGCAAGATTTGAGACAAGGCATCCCTGTCGACTAACTGTAGCCTGCAGACTTTTTTCACAAATGGCCTGCAAGGTCCATTTGAGCTCTCAGTGCTGCTTTTAGTTCATTTTCTCACTGATGTGTTTGTCTGGGTGTGGCATTGATGTCTTCCAGGCTCCGTCATCAGTATTAAGTTGCATATATGCTGCAGAGGTCTTGTACAACTATCTTCATTATTTACCTACCTACCTACCTAACCCCCTACTGGCTTTAAGTTAAAGCAAAGGAAAGGGGACTAACCACATTTTTAAAGGGACACGTGTCAACAGTATGCAAGTAGCCGCAAGGAAGATTTAGACTGTTACATCAAATTAAAACTGAGGAAAGACTTGAGACCATCGGGGACAGTGATGTGGCCATCATCTGTCTTATGTTATCCCTACAATCTTCACTAGGTGTGGTAGCCTCTAAGTAGAAAACCACCCCATTATTCACAATTCATTTTGTGATATAAAAATCAGACTCTCATAACAAAACAGTACTAAGCCCTGCAGGAAATTAATAACAGGACCTACTCTTAGTAAAGACACACACACACACACACACCACAGGAGCTTCACAGACCTCCTCCACAGAAGACACCCCCTGCTCTGCAGGGGTTACATAACCTCTGTGTGGGAGGAGCTGCTGCAGTCTGTGTGTGGGACACGGAGAAGAGACCGACTGGCAGCACCAGCAGCTTCTCAACATGACTGCTGGTGTGTGTACATCACATGTGCCAGTGGTACCCAGAAACATTTTCCAGCTTCCTCTTGTTCTGGCCTATTACGTGTTCTTATTTGAAAGTACAGCACTGAGTGTTAGTTTTTTCTTTAATTCTTCAGTATTTGCATTACTGTTTATTTTTCGCACTACCCACCATCTATGATCCTCTTAATTTATCTTGGGTTATTGAGCTGTTCTGTCACTACGTCTATGTTAGTCATTGGTCATTAATTGTTATATGAATGCAGCTGTAGCCCTGTCCTCTAGAACCAATGAAGTGTTTCCATCTCTCCTATCCATTCATAATCCAGAAATCATACATCCATCATTCTCCATTACTTCTTTCAGTTTTGGTGAGGTGCAGCACTTATGGTCAACGTTGTGAGAGTATTAATAATAACCCACCACTCACCCAAACAAGAACAGCCCTGGTCTTTGAAGACCACCACACTGGAAATATTGTCTAGTTTGAAATCAGATGTGCCCCTTGTCTTGCACCACACTAGACCCTGGTGTGATCCCTCACCAGGCTTCCCCCCAAACCTTGCTGGAATCTGTTTTGTTCATGTCACACAGAGAGACAGTTTACAGGGGCAATAAAGAAACGTGCAGTCCTCCTTAAACTGAGCAATAAGCAACGGCAACGTGGGTCAGAACTGGCCTTTCCAGTGGCCGAAGAAAGGAATTGAATTACTTATTGCGATAAAGGCTGCAAGTTGGGCAGTCATTAGCTAAGAACCTGAAAAAAATGCTTGAGCTGGGGTTTGAGAATATTACTGTAAAAGGAATTAAACATTAACCCAGTTCATAAATCTCTGAAAAACCCACAGAGTAAAGCAGAGGAAGACAAACAGAAGAAAGAATCAAATGGGCAGCAGAAGCAGGAGTGGGCACTGTTTCATATTGAAGGAGCAGAGGTGATTTGAACCCAGGGCCTCATGGGAGGTCTGACAGAGACACAGTCCTCTTGGTGACAGCAGTCTGACCACAGCTGGGAAATTCAACATCACGTGCAACTTGAACCAGCGTTAAAAACACAGCCACAGTGCATTACCTCCAATTTAATTAACAGTCTTTTCAGTTAAGGTTCCTCATAATGAGCCCCCCTCAGCGTTTTCCTACATGCTTCATGTTAACATGCAACAAGGACCATGGAGAAATGCAGTTTTGTCCATATATTTTCTAACTGGGAAGCTTCTTAGACCTTGGTTTTAGTATAACAGGTAACTTATTAAAAAAACAGGTAAGGACTGGTGACAAGGTGCAGCTGTGAAAGATCTTGCACAGCAGTCAGAGGCCTCTTCCCCACAGAAGGACAGTGCCAGTGAGGTCGTCACTCTATGGTGCACTTATCTGCTCATGGTTCTTATAGCTATAACCATCTCCTCTTTCACTGCTGATAGGTAACTGGCAAAATTTCTTTTAGAGCTAATGGGAGAGACTCAGCATCAAACTAGTATCCACCTACAAGAACACAAATTAAAAATGTGACTAAATTGTGAAAACAGTGATAATGCAAGCTTACAACAATCTATATCCAGAGGAATATGAGATACTATGGTTAGTAGGTTCTTTTGAAGCTGAACGACCTCACCGTGTGTTGCAGTTAGGGAACCTTGCAAGTGTGCGGATGACACGGTCAGAAGATCCAGTCCCCCCACTGTACCTGGGTGAGAGCAGCAGGGTGGAACTGTGGGCCTGATTTTCTGGGCTGGCCTCCCCCTCCATAGTGTCTGGGCTCTCCAAGAGGAGCTCTGAGTTGTTTCCCTCCCCAAAGTCCTCAAAATGCTCCTCCTCGCCACCAATCACTGTCACCAGCGAGTGACTGTTGAGCTCAGAGCCCAGGGAGAGCCTGTGTGGGGAAGAGAGAGCTGATATAAATACATACAATCAGACACAGAACAGAAGCCTGTATGGCCTTCATACTGGACATGATACCTGAGGGTAGACAGCCCGGTTTGACAGGTCCTATTACACTAATCCACATATAAAAACAGGCTGTAAGTACTGTAAACGTGAGCGCACATACACGGTCTCACACACACGTGTATGAGGCACATGCTGACACAATGCAGCAGAAGCACAACATCAACTATCAAAGTGAAAGCAAGAGCTCATTTGTTTCCTCAAAGCTTATTCTCAAGTGAGTGTCGGATGATTTTGATATGACATTTACAGGCACAGATAAAGACTGCAGTAAACACATTACTCAAATCGTGCTTCTACCTTATGGTATTCAGAAGATGTAAAAGATGTCAAAGTTTTAAGCGTTACACCGCTTAATGTTTTCAGCTCTGCTGTCCATGTTGGGGGAAAACATTAATACAACACGCCTGGACAACAGCAAGGTCTGCATTACCTTTAACACGTAGAGCTATTTTAATTCCCTAATCAAACAATATTAAAAGGTGAGTGAACCAAACAGTATATAGCATTGTCTGGCCTTACAAACAGTTTGTTGGGGGTGTGAAGTCAGGAGAGTGGAGATTAGCCCATACGATCAACTCTCTTTACAGCATTGTGGGTCATAATGTCTGGCAAATGCAGCTCAGCAAGCTTTCAGTAGATTAAACCCTCTAATTACAAATAAACCTCTATTTACGCAAATGACATTGCTGTTCCAAAGTGGTGGTAACAAACCAATAAAATAAAGGGAACTGGCATTCATTTATTTAGCTGTGCCACATCTCAGTTAGGACTTTTGTCCAGGTATTCGCTGTAAATAGTAAGTATGCAGTTGTCCTGTCCATCACAATAAAACTTGGGC
The DNA here is from genome assembly GCA_900497675.1 of Arapaima gigas. Classification (NCBI taxonomy): domain Eukaryota; kingdom Metazoa; phylum Chordata; class Actinopteri; order Osteoglossiformes; family Osteoglossidae; genus Arapaima; species Arapaima gigas. Next base: position 124,915 of record UFQX01000304.1, read on the forward strand.
CATTTTGCCCAACAAAGTTGAGAAGAGAGGTGAATGCAGAAAAGACACCTGAACAACAACACTGTAAACTATTAAATAAAAATAAAAATTTGGCAGCAGGCTGTGCAACCATTATTCATGGGGGTAAACATTTTTGAATATGCAAAACAAAAAGCAGCTCTCAAATCCTTAAAAAGCAGTGCTGCAAATAAAGACTTCAGTCAGTTCTTTTAACAAGAGTCTATGCTGCAAACGCTTTGAAAGTCACATATAAAACATGACAAACTCAATAAACAGTTCACATACAATGGTTTAAAAAACAGACGCTATGTAATAAAACAAATACTGGGCCAGACATCATGGGTTCAAGTCCTAAGAAGGGGCAAAGTTAATGTTTCCAAATGGAACACACCCTGGGGCATGTAGAGTAGGGAAACCTGTACACTCAAGCACATACTGTCTTCCAGAAATCCCACCTGTCTGGAACAGTGATTGAATCTCACTGACCTAAAAGATACACAATTTTTATACCATAGTTTTGTGCCAGTACACTTAAACCTTTGCACTGTGCAAAGACACTGGGGAAATGAGAGTTTGGACAGCAGTTACTAGAATTTAATAAAAACCTCTACCCCAAGAGTTCTATCAAGCTTCCACTTTAAACTTCAAATTGCTGACAGTGCATTAAATTGTCCTTATTTCTGTAGGTGAAACCTGTAGCCTGAAGTTAGAAACCTTCCCACTGTAGACTGGATAGACATTAAGTACCACTACAACACCACCTAGTTTTTAAAGTCCTGTCAAATATACTCTTGTCTACCAAAATCAATACTTTGGACCTTGACGCAGGAAATCTTTCAGAAACACCTTACAGCTCAGCTGTGGTCCAAAAGGTGTTTGAAAACTGGCATCCACGTTGACAACGGAGTTAACAGAGTAACCCTAGTGTGGTACTCACCTGCAACTCAGCCCCACACAGTCACTGAGCTCCGCTGCACGGAGCACATGTGAGGAAAGGGATGGCATCCTACTCTGCCTGTGCACGGGCAAACAGACCCCTCAAAAGCAGCTTCTGTATCACAACAACCTTATGGTCCAACCGAACAGCAAGCAATGAAACACCGCACTACCGTTGTTCTGACTGGACTCCAAGTACAGTCAGCCGACATGGGCTAATCTGGTTTATCGCAGGGTGGAAAAACAAGAGCTGCCGTTACCTTGTGCTGTGCAGGGCCTTACTGGGGTGGGTGAGGAGTAATCCTGTTTAATTTCTAATCCTGGGAATATGCTACAGCCTGTGAATCCAATACAAGAGGGCTGAACTGCAAAACCTAAGGCAATGCAAAGGGGAGGATGGTGATTCTGCCACTGTACTGTTGTTTTACATGGATCTTTGCAACAGAACCCCACCTATATCTAAAACCATGCTGAATATAACAGCAAACAGTTAAACTGCAAGTGTGAAAATCCAAAGGCCTCACCTTCTACCTGGATGAGCTGAAATTAAACAACATTGCCTAAGTGCAGCCCCCCCCCACTCAAACAGCATTCAACCATATTGTAAAGAGCTGTCCCTGCAGCACACAGAAGACGATCTGTCGCCTACCAAGGTCTGTCAGATGCTTTTGCTGACAGAGAAGCACGTGATATTAGAGAATCAGCAGAAATGTGGTTCTGCAGGGAATTCTGGGAGACAGGAAGGAGTGGCACCTAGATAAATGCTCTAGTCAACAAAACACAACATATAAAAAGGCGTAGGTGATTATACTAAGTCCTATACGATAGCTCTAACAGAACAAATCCTATGTTTCCTGGATTGACCCTTCCCCTCTAAACCACTGCTTAGATATTTTGCAGGAATTCGAGAGCAAACAGCACAACTGAGAAACCCAAATGAGCAATATTTTCACTGAAAATCCCCTCTGGGATTTATTAGCAGGTTATTTGCTTTTATAAATAACAATCCCACTAACAGTAATTCTAAGGACACATTTGCCCATAAGTATTTTAAGATCTTGAGGAGGTTCAGCAGGAGCGTAGGGCAAGAGATGACCTTTGATAATCCTGCTAAGTGCTACAAGAGAAGGACTGCTGACTCTGTTAGATGGAAAGGAAGAGTAAGTGGGAGAAAGTGGAGGCGGTGACATGGTCCAGAAGAGCCAGCTCCAAACTTCCTTCTATTCAAGGTCTTCCAGTCAAGAGGAAATAAAAAAAAAAAAAAAAAAAAAACACGTCTGCCATTCAGGACTGATCTGTTTACTGGGACAGGTCACACTGTCAGCAGATAAATGGGGTCTCTTGGCATCCTGTCCCATCCCTGGCTATAAAAATTGAGTACAAACAAACTGACCAGAAGGTAGCAACCCCCTCACCAGAAACCAGCCAGTCAGTCATCCACAGGTTTTGAAAATACCCAACACCAGAAAAGAACATACGACACCAAATATCCATTGGTTTAAATTAACATTTTCCCCTTAGTGCTTATTACCCACGTGGAGGACAGTTTCAGGCCAAAATGTAGGATTTTTTTTTTTTTTTTTTTTTTTTTTTTTTTTTTTTTTTT
>UFQX01000304.1:127923-171648 GCA_900497675.1 Arapaima gigas
AAAAAAAAAAAAAAAAAAAAAAAAAAAAAAAAGGAATCTCCACCAGAACAAAGAACTGCATGCAGATTCCTGCTAACTGACATTTTGGCCGCTACGGAAAAGCACTGGACTTTTCCTGGACAAAAATTTCAAGGTCTTGAGCTTCAACGTTGTAACGGAGGCCTGAACAATTCTGTGTGATATTTTGGCAGTATTGCAAAACACCTTGCAACAATGCAGCCAGACTTCAGGAGGAGAAAAGATCCTGTGAACTGATGACAAGGCTATAAAAATGCTGTTTTCACAACACCTCATACAGCCCACTTCTTTGACATGAACTGCATTTTAACTATTAGTAAAGCCTTTTCCAGTATTCTGCTCATTTGCCAGCAAAACACATCAGGATTGAACACCCAAGCAACAGCACCATGCTTCCTCACCTCTGGCCATGTAGTGGTCCTACTCATGAAATCCAAAATCAAAAGTCTGAAGGTTTTTGATTTTGGCTGCAAAGTAGTGGAATGAGCTCCCTCTTGGCCTCAGAACTGCTGAATCTCACCCAACATTCAAGAGGGGTCTAAAAACTCATTTGAACTCCTTTGAACTCACTTCTCTCCTCTTCCCCTAACCGCTACATAGTCCTGCAATCAATCACCTGTGTATAACTTTATATGTAAGTACCTGCATAATGTGCACTTGCAAAAATGGTCATCGTATATACACTACTCTGCTAAATCAATAAATGTAAATACATGTAACATAATGCAATTATTCACTACAAGTTTAACATTTCCCCCAAACAAAAGGTGGGTGCACAGTAAAAATTGCATTATTGTACCCAATGATTAAATGAAACAGTAGTTGACATTAATTTACATATGGCTATGGTCAGACCTGTATATAACAAATGCGAACAATTCCATTAAATGTGGAAACCTGCTCAGTTAAACAGTTGTGGACATTTGAACCTCATTTACACTACACAACTCTTGCAACAAATTCTCTCCTTGCATTACAGCTTACACACAAGGACAGCATGAAACAAAACAGTAGCAGCCAATGGATTTGCTACTATAAAAATAAATGCAATAAAGCACAGGGCTGTGTTTCAATACCACCCACAGCAGCAAATCCATCTGTTAAAATAATAAAGAACACTAAAGCACAAACACTGGGGCTTTAAAATGTCGGCACTTTCACTTTTCAGCTTTAATCGGCACCTTCATAAACAGCGCGTGTGAACGTCATGGTAACCGCAGCCACACAGTCTGCTTTTGGAGCACGTCACTGCTGGGGTGCTGCATTTCCACTGTTCCTCAGTACCACAGAGACACTGTCGATTAACACTCACAAGACAAACAAATAAGTAACATCAAAATAATTAACAAAAATAACCTGTCACTGTTATGCACAGAACTGGGGACAAAGGGAAGTTAACCTGGTATCTCATCTTCCACGAAGCTGTAAGCACAGTGTTTGCATACAGCTGAGTGCAATACTGTGTGGCCAGCACCTGAAAACAGGGTGCTGCATATTTACACTTCAGTCATATTAAAAAGGGGTGGGAAAATAGTGCTTGTTGACTAGACACTGAGACAGATTGTTGAATTTATCCTATCATAAATAAAAGCAGATGAAACACAAAGCCCGGAAGCACTGGGATGTTAATAACCAGTTTATCTGCTTGTTCTAAAAATACGAAGGTGACAGTCACAGAAACATTGGAATTGGATCAAGGTGATTCATTTCCTGATGACAACACCACTGAATGCTCAATAGGCAAGCAAACTATGATATTAAGTTAAAAATAGTTTACAAAATCGCAGTTTTACATTTAAAAAAAGGTAGCTAGATCTTTGCATAAAGAGACATGGAGAAACTACTGCCCTTGAATACGTGGCTCCGATACACCATCCTTGTATATAATTTGGTGGCCTCATAATAAACACTATTAGTACAGTAATGACATTAACTGCAATAACAGTAAGTGTCGTCGCTATATATTCAATTTAGATTTCTATAGCACAGTTCTCAAAAAGACACCCTGAACAATAGAAAAACAGGGGACAAATAAAAGAGAAGCAAACAGAAAACATGTTGAGCCACAGCTTGCTGATGACTACTTCATAATTTGGAGTCCAGGAGTGCCCAACTTCAAGCTGGCCAACACAGGATACTGACCTGCTCCCAGCTTCATCTGGGTCATGTAGTGCTGCATCAATGGCGCTGTCCGTCTCCACCTCCTCATGCAACTCAGGATGCACCAGCGTGCCAGTGTCCTCGTCCGTGAACGTCTCGCACTCGCTATAGGTGCTCTCCGAGCCCAGGTAGGCACTGTCTGTCACCTCATTCTGCTGCAGGTTTGAAGGATGTAGGATGGGAGGGGGAACAGGGCATGAACAAAACACAGGAACGTTAAAGACTCAGGGTGCTGAAGATTAAGCTCTCGGCAGTGAACCGTGTCACTCGTACTTGGCCTTTTTCAGAAGATATTCAAAAATGCGTTTCTTGCGTTGATCAAGTTTAGGCTAAGAATTCATACTGGCCACAAACATTCCTGCCTGTTCTTATGCAAGACGCTCCAGTAATCTGCCCTCAAGGGAGTATGTTTATCTGCTCAACTGCTTATGCAAAATGTGCAAATTTAATAACTGTGTGCTGATTTCTGCCTGTGATTCATACTGCTGAAGGACCTTTTCACACTTTGTACTCCTGAGGATGACCTGAAACTGTCGTTCTGAGCAAGCATATTAACAATAACCTTGAAAAAACACTTTCTCAGCTATTTGTACCAGACAATACCACTGTGTTTGGGAAAAACAACTAAGTTGTCCTATTACACAGAACACAGAATGTAACAGTGAGTGCTTAGGGAAAACATGTACATGTCATCCTTTACAAACCGTATGCCAAGTGGGGAGTACTGAACAACCCACTACACTGCAGAGCTCCCTACCTGCCATAGCAGCAGTCCAGTGTGTCGCAAAGGACCTGAAAGGTTGGCCAGCATACCCAGCACCATGCTCTCAGACAAGTCCCAAGCAGAAAAACAGGAATGCAGGATTGCCCAAATGTATCCACCCCTAAGCAAATCCTTAGCGGAGCAGGGGACACACTGGGCGCTACCCCACCAACAGCTCTCCCAGACTCCAGGGCAAAAGTCCAAAGGGCAGAAGGTGCAAGACGTGTATGGGCGGGGCCACGGCTATAGGGAGTAGAACGCTGCTGCTCACAAAACAAAAAAGGCAACATGACTCTGACCAGAAGCAGTCTTTCCCGCACCTTCAAACTTTACTCCCATTTGTCTACATATTAAATAGCTTACAGCATAAAACAGCTCCTCTCCATTTCCCTGAGTAACTGGGCTTTAGCAAAGCTTGCCACGTTCGTGTGGATGTTCCGACAGCTGAGCCAGGGCAACAGTAGATGTGCAGGAAACACTGCAGTGGGGATCTCCCCAAATTTTCAAGCAACCCCAGACAACAGGAGGGTTCTTCTCAAGCCATAACCACCAGCCAGCCTGGGAGGAATTAAGGTAGAACTAACAACACTGAAAAGCACCAGAAAGTGGTTGACAATGGTTTCTGACTATTGGTCAAGGATGATGTTTTCCCCCACACCCTCATTATAAAGTTTCATTTTATTAGTTAAACCTGAAATTTTAAAATCAAAAAATAATTTAACTGTCAATATTTTGAACTATGTTTTATTCACAGCTCTGGTTGTGGAAATTGTCAGAAGTAATGCCATGTGTCAGTGGGTCACTTCTATGCCAACGAAATTTATTACATTATGTAAGGTGTCAGTGACAACAGGGCTCTATAATAACGGCTGTCCGGGTTATAATTTTCGTATAATTTTCATATATATATATATATATATATATGAGAAAGTATATAATTCAGGAAAGTGGAAAGTGTGTGTGGTTGTGTGTGTGTGTATATATATATATATACATATGTAGAACAGAAATAGGGGACAGGAATACATTATTCTCATCCATATCTGATAAACAGCTGAACAATCAGTTAAGGTAAAATATTAAGTTCTACACAAAATGACAATCACCATCATAATAAAAAGAAACTATGCATCTTTCAAAGTTGTTCTTTAGCTAGAGACATTTTGGAGCCATTTTGAAAATATGCTTATTTTCACTCAATGTCAATTATCCCCTTGCTATAATTTAAGTACATTTTAAAACTAAACGTTCCTTTCTTTCATTTTTGTATTTCTCTGCTCAGTTTTCCAAAACTTTGAAGGTACAGGTATAGATAAACTGTAAAATGTGCCTGTCCTGTAAACAAGCACACAAAAAATTAATTTCAAGCCCTGGACAACACAGTAAATTATGATAAGCTACTTTTGAACTCCTCTAGGTAGCCACTGTTTAAAAATAAAAGCAAAGTACATCAAACCAGCTGGGGTGTGAGGCAGTGTTAAGAGCTGATCTGACAGACATACAGGGAGCATCACTAAGGACACTAAGCAAGCCACAGGTTCAGCTACCTCAGTATAGATCACACTGAAGTGCAGAGTACCAAAGAAACAAGAGAAAGAAGTTTAGACTTTGTGGAGGAATTGAGCCATAACAATCCTGAGGTATCGCAAACACTACACAAAGACGTTTATGACTCAGACCACAATAGCCATCACAACCTGCTGCTGAAAAACCACAGAAATCCTTAAAGCCTCGTTCCAGGATTGGGGACAAACAATAGCCACAGGACAATATTCACTTCCAGCAGATGTGCTTGTGATGCAGGGATGAACAGAGTCTGTGTTTGGAGCCAGAGGTGCAACAATGGCAGTGTTGTACCTGTGGCAGGCGTGATGAGGGTGAGGTCCAGTGTACTGGGGTTTGGGATTTCAGTGCAGGAAGGAGTGCCCTCACCACGTCGTCCACCTAACCACCCCTGCCGGCTTGTTTAGAAAGCAAACACAGCAGTACAAAAGGCTCACTGAGGTGGAAATAGGGAGGGATTCCAGTCATGACCCTGGGCAGGGACAGGGGTGAGACAGGAAAGTCCCACTTACACCTTAAAGATTTATTCACTTTTTGTGGGAAATTTTTCTAAAATTACAGTAACACCAAGCCAACTCAGATTTTTAAAAAATCTCTGAAATATCAGAAATGTCAGCTCCTCACAATACTGCACACAGTTGAGCAGTAGAGGACGCTGCTGTGACACTGTGTTCAGCCACTCGTGCCGGTATGGTAAACTGGAATGGCACACACAGACACACACAGTCTCGTGAACAGCGGGTCACGTTACACTGCTGGACAGGAACAGCTCTGAAAAATGGCAGCAGGCCAGCATAATGGAGGTCCACGCAAAGTTTAAACACACACATCCAAGATTAAAGCAGGCAAAGAATTCAAGACACTCAAACCTCAGCTAAAACGTGCAGCAGCATACATTTCAAAAATACATCTTGGGACCAGCAACTCAGCATTCACAAAGGGATACACATCCACATGTAACCTTGCCATGCCAGACTGCCCCTCTTACCAAGTTATTTACCATCAAAATCACAGTCAGATTAATTATTCAAACAGTAACAGTACTGGTAACAGTGATGTCTGAGAACATGTGGTTATGGACGACAACACAACAAACAGCAGTGATCTATCGCATGTCTGTTTTGTGTAATGTATAAGGGTGCTCACCTCAAAGGCGGCACAGTCATCGTACTCCTCTGAGGAGCCCCTCGCCTCCTCAGGGCTGAAGCCAATGCCATACAGTGAGGGTTCACAGCCTGTGGACGAGCAGAGTGATGGAGTGGGGGGGAAAGGGCAGAGCGCATGTTAGTCATGGTGTAGAAATGGAAACAATAACATGTCAAAATGTTTATTTAATACAATATTTTACTTGCAGAGCTCACTTTTCAGCTGCCCCTGAATCCATTATATTCAGCCATTGTGCCAATAAAAGATAAAATTACTATTTCCTTGGTACCAAAGAAGATATTACAGTAAAGCAGAAACGGTGTAAGGCAAGAATTCACATTGTGAACTGTAAAAGTTAAGACCTGGCAGAATAATTAAAATTGGTGACTGCAAAATGTGGGGAAAAATAATCTGCAGCATTATTTCATGGATACATTTCAAAGTCAATGGGACAAAAATGCAGTTTTATTTAAGGGGAAGGACTTGCTAGTTATTACTTCTTGAAGAAGTAAAATCCATTCAAGAGCGGAGAGCAGAACATTTTGAAACATTTCTGGTTCAATATACAAACCCAACACTGCAAGTCATCTTGACAAAAGGTGTCAACTAAATGAATAAAATGCAAATGAGATATATTAATAGCCAAACACACAACTTCACACGTTTCCCTAGAATCGTGAGACTAACAGTGCTGACTCATCCCGTCACCTGATGGAGAATGGATGATAATATCATACGCTCAAGAGTTAGGGACTATTTAAGCAGTTGGGTTTTAACATTTTGCCTTCCATCAACTCCAATTATATAATCACTACCAAAAACACTCCCACTCAGAAAAAGCATGAGTAACGGCACGTGACTTCTTGGTAGAGCCCTTAGGTAAACTCAGGGGTCCACTGTAGAGTACTAACACAAAATGGGAACCAGGAAAAACTGAAGATACAAAAATGTACTCCTGAGGAGATGTGAAAGCAATTTACAGTATGCACTTGCGGTCCTTGTTACAAATGTTCAGTTTATTTTATTTGTATTTCCAGCACCCTACCACCTTCTAAAATTTGTGTTGCAGAGCAAAAACCACTTCCATTTCTAACTTCCAGCCATTAGTATGCAACAAAATGCAGAGAAACATTAGAGAAACAGAATAGGAAGGTAGGACTACGTACAGCAAACTACCTTCTATTTACAGGTCCTGTCTGATGTTTCAGAGTGTTGGTGATCAATTACAAGAGGATGAATGTTATATGTTTATGGCATGAATCACTCAGTACCCATCAGTACTTTGTGGAAACCATGTATTTTTTTAGTTTCAATCATTTAAACACAATATTTACCATAGTTATGTAATCTTAGCAATAAATAAATCAAGAAAAATTTTATTAAGCTTTTATTGATTTTATAGATGAGAAAGCTGAACGTAGCCTGAAGCTAATGGTTATTAAGTATTCTTATTAGGTAACTTCTGTTGATTGCTATGAAGGGCACATATGGCTTTAGAACTAGGAACACACTTCTTGTCCCAATTATGTTTTTAAGTTGAAGTGTATCGTGACACCTTCTACTAAGGATGGGATCACTTCTGAGACCATTTAAGGCACTACAAACAGTATCTCACTACAGCCATGGCAGCTCTACAAGACCAATCCAGAGCAAACACTACATTTCTTCAGGGACACGTCTTCCTTTTTGGGAGAAATCCATGCTCGACTGTGGCAAGGAACAGTAAAACAGTGGCACAGATGACAAAGCACGACGGCTCTCCTATAACTCCCATGCGGATCCATGCCCTGGCAAGGCTTTTTAAAGTCTGTTTGTGAATATCTTTCATACAAGTATGAAAAGAATTCAAGAGTATTGGCACATAAAACACATAAAACATATTTGCTGCTTCAGCAGTTGTGACCCAGCAATACTACTGGGCAATATTGTTCAAAAGTGCATCTGATGACAAAATATACAACAGCTAGAAGTAGGACTGGTGGGTCATAAGATTTGTTTTATACATTTATTGTTTAAATTTGCAACCAAATATTATCTACACACTATTATGATCTATGACTCAAATGGTAAGGTTTTTACCGTTTGACTGAGTGTATAGATTTTTTTAAAAAAAATAAATACAGCAGATAAGTATGTAGCACTTGTGCCAGGAAATTCAAATGTCCACAGTGAGACCTTTACTGAGGACAGCCTACACTTGAGTCCACCAAAAACAAACCACTGCTTCTGCTCACAAGCCTAGAAACATAAAAGTTGTGTTTGTGCGCTAAAATAACTGACAGGAACAAAAAAAAGGGTCAGAAAATGGACTCTGTCAAGTAAGGCAATGACAGGAATGAGCTCATTTATTTTACGTGTGAATGAATCCTGCTTTCCAGGCCAGAGGTTGTCAAGGGCCAGTACCCTGGATGGCTGTACAGACACCATGGAATTCTGGCATTAGTGTGCAAAGAATCTAGTTAAAGCAGTGTTTTGACATCCACACCCAACGGAAACTTCCAGAAATGTTTCTGCAAACTGGGGCAAACACACCATAAGGCTCTCCCTGCCAACACCCACCACCATACACAGTGATGCACAAGGATTTTGCTTGCTAAAAAATTGCATAATAAGAGTGCAAATGGGATGCGAACATCCTCACGCGGCTGTTCTACTCCCCCACAGTGTTCCCACAGTCCTCCTTTTCCTATAGTGAGTAGCTAAGCTGCAAGTGGGAGGTAGCTGACGACATGGGCACTGGTTGCCAACAGCAGTGAGCAAATGGGCAGAAGTTCCTGGAGGATATGCTCCAAAATGAGCCACTAGTGGAGAGAACCACAAGATGTTCAAGTCAAGTAAGAAATGAGAGCTGTTACATTTAATAGATGATCCTGAGTGGAGGAGCCAAAGAGCTATCTAAAAGGTAGTAGAGGTCACGGTGGGGGCACCTCACTACAACCCCTTGTTCCATTCAGGCTACAGATGATTGACAGTTTTCAATGCAGGAATTCCAACAAAGGTCCCCTGCTGCCCTCTGAGACCTTGAGAGGGTCACAATGTCATGAGTGAAGAAAACCAGAGCCATGATAACAAGGTTTTCTGATACTGGACACAAAAGGCTATTCAAATAAAGAGGACCTCTTTAGGGTTCCCATTACATTGGCTGTTGCTTAGTACTTTCGTTCTACACTCTACATGGTTTTTTATGTCTGTTACACCTGTGATTTTATGTCCTTGCTACCTGGATAAACTTAACAGAAAAATTAATAGTAATACAACACTGAGGAAGGATGCACTAAACCAAATAAATCTGGGAGGATGATCTTCAGGTTAGAGAACAGGGCTACCCCTCAACCACGAGAATGTTCCCAGAATGGTTTCGGAGCTGAAACTGTAGGCAAGCTTGGCGACTCTGAATTATTCACGGAAACCTGAGCCTTCATTTTAGAGACAGGAACACAGACCCCTGAGACTGTGACTCATTCTTCCTGGCATATTATTAATTGAAGCTGTGTAATTCTGGACACAGCTAAGGGGCTTTAAGGGGTGCATCTTGGGCTTCAGTCTCACGTCAACATGGATGCAGGTAATAATGGAGTCAAAAACTGAGACAAACTTTCACAATGACATGCAAACAAACTTCTGAATGCTTGTGTTGCTTCAGTTTAGCAAAAAGATGCTGTATTGCATTTAGTTGCAACCAGTTGCCTAAATAATTAGCAGGAAAACAATAGGGAAATCCAGAGAGTAAAACTGGAAGCCCGATGAGCAGTAGTGCAGGTTTATTAAGTAGGTGAAACCCTAAAGCCAGAACTCCATTACCTATTATCTGAATGCAAAACACAGAATCAGAGGGCAAATCACAGTTCTGCTTTGTGCAATCTAATTACATCCTCCAACAATACACACAATTGTGGGCCAAGTAAAAAAATACTATTCCTTTTTAAACAGTACAGACATGCTACATAACATTTAAAAAATACTGACTCGATTTTATTTATAATTTCCCTGGTTTTATTTAAGAAAATTTTTTCCAGCCTTCATTCAAAAAGGGAGGTCATTAGACCCAGCTCAAAATATAATAATTTACAACCAATGTCTTACCTTTGCTAAATTATTACTGCAAATATATAGGGAGATATCAACTGCATGAATGCACAGAAAACATAAATACAAATTCAAACAAACCTTCCACTCACCTCCATTGCTAATAGCAGAAATCCCTCGGTAAAAGTCCTCAAAGCTGATCACTCCCAGTCCGCTTGGGTCCAGGAATCGTGTCAGATCTTTCACCTGACCAAAAAATTTTTTTTAAAAAAGTGAGTTGCAAAATAATATGGGAAAATAAAAATTAAATAAGCAGCTGAAAGACTGCTGGAGTGAAGTCAGACGAGCATCCAAAAATACATTTTAAATGAACATCCCTGGGAAAACTGTGCAGGCCTGCAATGAAATCCAGTCTTGTGGATGGTATTTATGCTGAGAAATCATAGCTTCTTGAAATAACAAATACCCAAAAGCACAAGGGTTAAAACACCAATGGTTGTAAAAGTGAACCCCCCCCCCCACCACTTTTTCACTTAAAAAAAGAGAAAGGGTAACTGCATGAGTTTCTGGGGAATTACCACAGTTTGAGTTATTCATGCTTGGTACTTTCTTTCCAGCAGGGAGGTGTTCTTTATCCTTTTGTTAAACATAAGCTTTAAATAAATACTCCACAGGTCCAAGAAAAGGATGGAAAGTGAAAACCATAGTGACTTAATAAAACCAGAAAGGAGTAGCCTCCACACATGCGCAGTTTACCAACCCAGCAGGTTCAAACAGCCATGACCTCTGGTGATGCTATTGTTTTTGTTCCAGACAGAAGGAACCCATATAATTTTGTTCCCTTTATTTACAGTGTGGGCACTGAGTGATGAACTAACAACCAAAAGTGTGTCTCCCCCCCATTCCCACATCCTCACAAACACACAGGTACAAAGTGTACAGGTCCTGCCCTCAGCTCAGACTGGCCTAAAACTGCTCTTGTTTACTGATCTCCTGGTTGCTATAGCAACAGAAGGGCCAGTAATAACAGTACTTCCAGTGATTTGAAGACTCTTTTGGGCAAACCCCCCCCCCCCCTTACAATCCTGTTGTCCATGATAATGGTAAGCTAACACTAAAGAAAAACTCCCAGTCCAATTTCTTATTTGCCCTGTGCACATTTTTGCAAAGAGCCATCGACAGCAGTGTCTCAACTAATCTAAATGCTTTGCGTGAAATGCAAATTAAAATGTGCTCAAAATTGACTGTTTTAACGTTAACATTGCATGGTAATGGTGAAAAGGGCCATAAAGCTTCCGTTTTTCCTCTTACCCCATTATGCCTATATTAAAACTGTTGTTCTGAACATTTAAGCTTCAAGGAAGGTTTATATAAAGTTGAGGATAATGCCATTTAGGAAGCACAAACTAGAACATTCAGAGCAGTTTCAAAGAACTGCAACTGACAAAAAACTCTCAATCCACAGGATCATTTTAGCATCCTGCTCGAAAACTATGCCTCAAATATCGCCTGGTTTCTTGGTAACCATATGCACATATGCCTAGCATCCCACTCAGGAAAGAGCCGGCTTAGCACGAGAGTAAGTGCTTTGTTTATAAAACGCCAGATGTGGTGTTTGGAGAAAAATACTAAACCAGGCTAGAATACTACCAGCCTAATTGAAATATGGACTGAGGTTATGAAAGAGACTGACTGCTGAGAAAGTTTGGTATCAGTTACACAAAGTAATGGTAATTCATCTAGCAATCAATTATTTATAATCTGCTTAGTTCACATCAACTCCATCCCCTACAGCTTACGATAATCAGATAAAATTCTTAACCAGCTTCCAGGCACTCGCTTAGTGGGACCACGAGCTGCTTTTGATTCTCTGAGACTTTAAACAACTGCAACTGTATTTTGACCAAATCAAACAGGGAGACACTGATCAGGACAGCTGTTTGTTTTAAAGTCTCATCTACGATTATAAATATGAGACTTTTTGATTACAGGGCTGCTTCGGTTAAGGAAAGCCACAGGGGGTAGTAATAGATCCTTGCGAACACTCTTCAGTCACCAATCAGGATCTTCAGACAAAAAATTAATTCATTAAAAAAAAAAAAGGTTTTTAAACATTCAAACATTAATTAAAATACTAGTTACATATTCTGGACTGAAAAGGGGTGAGGGTTAATCAACCACTTGGTGAGATTTTCTGTGCATCTATTAACAATTACAATACCTCTTATTTCCAGGATGAATGTTTGCAGTATATATAACAGAAGAATTAAATACAGTCTACAAAAGTGCTATACATACAAACTGAACAGACAGAGCCTCATTGCCACTATAACTAAAAGACAACATGAAGACAGACCAGGAACAGTGTTACTACTCAGTCGCCAAAATATCAGCAGTAATTTGTCATTCCCTAATCTGTGTTAAAGTAATGTCTCCCAAAACACAACACAAATCAGTATCTATCTATACAGTCGTCACTTTATGCGCTCTCAATTTATGCGTTTCCGCACAACGTGATTTGATTTTTAACACCATTACTCGATTTATGTGCCAATCTGCTCTATATATGGTAAAAAAAAAAAGGGTTTTTAAAAAAAAGTAGAAAAATTCCAACATCACAATTTCGTGCATGTGTGAAAATGCCTAATAAAATAAATTACACAGTGTGCCTGTGGCATGAGGTCACACACAAGCTGTTTGTTGTATATTGGGCATTCTAAATATACAGTGTACACACTTTTAAGAGAGCTGCACTATGACAAGGATTGTTGGATCCTGGCACAGAAGGATGTGACGTTCACGTGTGAGCAGCTGGTGCAGAAAACTAAAGTTAAAAGAAACAAGAAGAGATGCATATGTAAATATCTTGGTCATAATTGGCCAGTGGATGATGTCATGCTGCATTTCTCTCAACTTTTGCTAAGCATTTTATGATATGGTTCTCTTACACAGTTAACAATCTGCATTACTTAAGAGAAGTTGACTTGTTCTGCATTCTTACACCACTGAGTATGTCTCTTTAAAACTGTCTTCAAGGACACGACACTGGAATAAACTCGGTTTTGTGTGTGACAAACGTGAGTGGATGTTTCATTCACAGCAGACCACCTCACTATACCTGCATGGCGGTGTGTCCATGTGTGTGAGTGGATGTGTGCTGTACAATGATCCCCTGTATGGTATGTTATTCTGTGCAAGCTACTAGGTGTTTCACAGTGTTTTAATAATTTGGGAAAGTTACTTTGGGGGTTTTTGGATGGGCTAAGAAGCATCATTATTTTTCCCCATAAGAAATAACGGCAATAGTTTCAATCTATGTGGCTTTTCCAGACAAATAGACGTGTAAATTGAGGGATGGCTGTACCAAGTTCGAAAACATTAATTTTACGCAATCCTGCACTTTCGTACACTTATGACAGGGAGCTCCTGAAACAAGATTTGAATCCAGATTGAATTCTGGAAAGCACAGGGACCGATCCCCAACACTGACCACCGTCCCACTGCACCATCACAACCATTTGCACTGATCCTCTTACGTAATCTATGTATCTAGTTACCATCTTATCCATCTAATAAATAAATCATTTAAAGCATTACCTAGTTTTGTGGACTGAATTCATTGCCAAGGAATTCCCATCCATCCATTATTGTTCAGTTTTCTCCAGGTCAGGGTTTCTGCAGTACTGAGCCCAACCCGGAATCACTGGGCACAAGGGTGTGAAACTACACCCTGGATAGGACACCAGTCTGTTGCAAAGTGGCCACACAAACACGCATGGATACATACACATGGCCAAATTTAGAGTAACCAGCCTAAAATTACCTTGAGACGCACATCTTTAAACTGTGGGAGGAAACTTGAAGCACCCAGGGAAGACCGATGCAGACACAAGGAGAACATACAACTCCACATGGACTGGGCAGGATTCAAACCAATACCTAAATAACCAAGGTGGTGTGAGGTGGCAGCACTTTCCCCCCTGCCAGGGAACAGAATTCCTTAATTTCATCAGAATATTTAAAAAACCTTTTTACCCCCAAAAGGGTGTGCAGTTGCTTTCTGTTCTCTTCCTTACAAACTTAAGCACCTTAAGGAATTAAAAAAGCAGCAAACAGTCCTAACAGAGTATTATAAACAAAAGTGACACAAAACAAGGAGGAGAACAGAGCTTTTAAAAACAGATTTAAGCCAACAACAAAAACAGCAGTACTTAACTTTACAGTTTTGTGAGTCATAGATTATAAACAAGCAGGCAGAAATGTCGGTACGTTCAGTCGAGAACAGAGTGCATTACCCTGCCCTTGTACAGACTGTACTAAAAGTACAAGGGATACACATGTACTGTTTCCTTCTGTCACAAGGGTTGCTTTGTTTAATGAATTACCTTATCTAAACCTTCAGTGTCACTTACTACTTATGGTGTAACAGGTGAGACGAAACATTTAAGCACATGATACATTATTGTGTCTTTTTACTATGAATATAATTGCTCATAATTCGTACATCAGTAATTATAACACTGAAATCTAAGTAAAATGTAAAAGCACTAATGTTTGCACCTGTTAACCTTGGTATGAGATACTAATGCATAAACATGAAATACCACCTGATCATTATGTAGTCTGCTTCACAGCCCATATCACAAAATGACCCACAAATGGACTGTTTCAGACCTTGAGCAAAACCGTAGCAAAATACATACCATTAGTGGTACAAATATAGGTATTTCCAACACCATAGAGTCATTTCATGATTTCAGGAACTTCTGGATTTCCAGTATACACATTAGAGTAAATGTATAGTAAAAGTGGGAGAGTGACAGGTAGCATAATGATCAAGATGATCCATCCGATTTTTGAAGGATCTAGACTTGTGTCAAACTCCTGCTGCCGTAACCTTCATTTGGGTTCTTATTCTAAGTTGATACAGTGAGAACACCCAGCTGTATAAATGAGTAAATCCTTGCACAGTTCATTATACAAAATTGCCAACTGTCTTGGGCAAAGTGTAAAATAAACATATTTAGCAAGTGATTAAATCTGAAAAGGTGCTTCAATGATTGCCGCAAAATTTAATTGTCACAGAATGATCAAAATAACCACTTTTAGGTAGTAATAGATCCACATATCTATCACTTTACCACATACATACAGTAGGTGCTGGAGATATGAATGCATTCTTCAAGATGTTTCTTGTGCTGTAACATCTCTGTGAAGCCCAAGATATAAAGATGCTGGTTGGAATAAAAATAAGCAAGCACTGCCATGTAAGGATGAGCATCATAAAACCCATCATTAGATTGCTTTTAGTTGGAGGCTTAGCTGCTTTGCAAATGGCATTACCACCAAGAAAACTGGGACTGTCATGTTCTCAACCATATTGCACCAGCAAGCTGGCAACAATAAAAGGAGCCACTCAACAAACACACCGACATCTCTCTGCGGGGGAGGGCCACTTAAGAGTAATGATTGTCAAAGAGGTGTGGAGCCCCCTGGTAAACCAGCACAGTGTGAGCGTGGTGGGGGGGGCAGATGTCCCAGGGCTAGTACTCTTCAACTTGACATAAAGACTTTGGTGGGGGAAAACACAGACACCCAGATGTTTACATAGTGTAAATTTTGCCACACTGACTCATTGTAACACCAACCTGAAAGAAAGCAGAAAGCTGATTAAACTGTAAAATAAATTTTTGTAAAGAAAAAAAAAAACTAAACTTTTCCAAATTACTTCACACAGCCACAAAAAGAAGTTATCTACATGGGTCAGATATGTACCACTAATAATCTGCACATATATTCAACTAGGCAAAATTCTGCACACATACCATGGAGTCCATCTTTCAATCACACATCCCCTTGACAACCACATGGGTTCCAGACAGAGACGAAAGGGTGAGTGCAGTGCAAAGTCACACACGGTGTTCCACAAGCACTGCTTTATGGATAAGGAGACTGCATACAGAGGCCAGAAAGTTGGAGAAACGGCAATGCCAAAAGGCACGGATTTTAATGCAATTTTATAAACGCAGAGCATGAAGGAAGAAGAGTAATAGTAGTAGAATGATTAATGTCTCTTTTGCTGAGGCTCAACACCACTGAAACTGAGCATTTACACAGATATATACCTATGGTGCTTTTTGTCACTTTGGACACCTTGAGAATTGCCAACTTGGTCAGTCTGTAATGTGCTACAGGAAAACTGGCTTCATACAATAAAATGTACTAGGAAGTCTGTTTACACCGACAGTTTTAGTTTTATATACTTTTCCTAAATACAATTAACTTGTATTGCATAGAGTTAAGTACTTACTCATTTAACTGACCCTTTCCTCTAAAGCAGCTTAGAATCATAAGATGCTTAATTATTCACCTCTTGGTACAGCAAGGTAACTTTACTGGGGCATTATAGGGTAAGTATTGTATTTCAGTAGGAAGTGGGATTTTAACCTAAATAACCATTAGGTCTATCTGCTGCCCTTTTAAAAATTGTACAATACTATTCTGTAACTTACAAGCACACTGCAGAAGTCACATGAAAACACATTCCTTATAACAGATATGTGACAGTTCGAAAAAATTCTGATTGAAAACGATCTTGTGGGGTCATCGATAAATCAATAAATAATACTAAATGGAGTCGAAGTGGTTTTAAGGCAATGCTCAAAAAGAAAATGACTGCTGAACAAACATTTTGTAACAGGTGGGTTTGATTTCTTGAGGGACACTGCAATACACTTAACTGATCACTAGTGCCACTGGCTAACTAATAAAGTGATCACAATCTTATTGGAATACAGCTCTATTTCTGAATGTGAATTTACAGTAATATTTTCTTTTAAAAAAATAAAATCAAAAACTAGAGCATCACAAATACCCTTCTGAATCACAAGAAAAAAAGATATGTCAGTTTGCATGTCTATATGCAAACTTAAAACCTTTTTTTAGGACAACCAAGGGCTCAAACGGACTTTGATGAAGCTTTGTCCTCGACTCAGTTTGGTAAAATAGCACTTTGACCAGAATTTGAAACACAAGTTAAGTGGTTACAACTGGATGAAGGAAGTAAAACTAGATTGCCAGGGAAGTAAAACAGAAGCTGTTTGCTACTTCAATCGAGGGCATCATATAGATCTGTCGAACCAAAATTCCACATGTGGCTTGGCCTTCCCCCTCGGCTCTGGAGGAAGGGGTAGATTTAGACTTTGACAGGAAAGTTTGGGGAACCGAATTTTATCATAAAAATGACGAAATACCAGATACACGTACATGCCAGTTTGATCTAGAAAAGCAGAACCCCTAACCTCATGCTGTATTTATTAAGATGAATTTCCATACGATGTATGATTTATGCCAAGGTATGCCATCTAATCCTTATACAAGATGGCCTGAACAACTTCAGTGTGCGTTTACTGAATTTTTCCAATTGCGACCTTTGCAACCGTTTGAATAAAGACTCTGCTGAAGCACACGTCTCAATGTCCTTGCAAATTCCATAACAGATATGAACACCATAGTGCTCAAGTCTGAGCCTGAATCAGGCAGTGTGTGACTCGAGACTTTTCACATAGTCATAGCAGGAAGTACTTGTTTGTGTTGGTCTGCGTCATCACAGCAACACGGGGAAAGCAGGGGTTAAACAAAGCAGTTCCACAGAGCAGAGCACAGGCGTTTCCATAACCATGCATAATTCTCATCTCGCACCGTCTGATAGGAGCTGCTTATGTAACTGCTGATCAGAGACTTATTTAAAAAAAAAAAAAAAAAAAAAAAGCTGTTTATAACCATTGCAGGTTCCATTACTTCAAGGTGATCGGCACTGCTGCAAGGATAAGGAGGTTGACGCAAAAGATAGTAAGAAGCAGACTTTAACAAAAAAGACTTTTAAAGAACAATACGTGATGGACTTTATGAAACAGGTAAACATGTCACATGTTTAATGCCTTAATGGAATCAGCTGGAGCACATTCAGTCCTGAAGGAAAATCATATGTAGCTCTTCTGTAATTTAAAAAAAAAAGAAAAAAAAAAATCACCTGCTTACACTTCCATGGCTTGTTTTACAGTAAAAGACATGAATTGTGTCTGTTGTTTTAACAATCAAGATTGTAGCATTACAAAGAAGCAACCATCTGTCTAGGGCAAGAATAATCCAAATGAAACTCAAAACAGCTTTTAACATACATACATACATACATACATATATAAAAACAACTTTTCCAGCCATGCGAGTACATTTACTCTAGTGTTGCAAGCCCCACCCTCTGCCCCCGACTGCCTCACCCCTCGATTCCGCACCGTGCAAGACTGCGTCCCAAAAGGCCCCCCATTGTGCGCGTCCCCATTCACAGGCTGCCTCTGTGGGCTCCTGTCATTGCTCGCTGCAGCTGAGTGTGTCAGCCACCTTTTGAAATGTGGTGTATGAGCCCAGCAAAACAATATGGAAGAAGCTCCTCTGGAGAGGCTGGCCTCAGCATTTGGCAGATATGACCCTGAGTGCAAGACAGGGCCTTGTTCTTCAGAAGCTCAATCACAGCGGAGACAGCGCTACAGCACACAGCCAAAGCAGCCTTTGAAATATAGCAAGGTTTCCAATTTAATACGCCTTTACAAGACTGGTGTAAAACAGTAAGCTCTCATTGGTAACCATATTCCATTCATAAGGTGACCAGGTTACCCCATTTGGGGGATAATATCTCAGGTATTCAACACACCAAAAAGGAGTTGACAGTTTGCTGTTCAGTTCTCCCCCTCAAGCATTTTCATAAAAAGAAATAAATATTCCCAAAAAAAACTGACAATAACAATATTACAGTGTTGAACCAAACCTCAGGCTTGGTGGCATTTAGTCATTTATTTGCAGTTTTTCCCCATTTGCTCTTAGATCTAAATCTATTTAATCCAGTCTCTTCTGTCACTAACTGATGCTGTAGACTTGTGCAATTTACTTAGGGATTATTAAAGTTTGTCATTTATCTCTCTCTTTCTCTATCCATCATCTACACAAGAAGCATAAGAGCACCAAGACAGACTTTTACCAAATAAAAGGAAAACAGGAAGGAAAATGATGCAAAGTGCTGATTGGGTGAAATACAAATCACACAAAAACACAGTGTTTATATTCACAACGTTCAACTGTGCCATTTTCACAAGGGTTTTCTACCGTCTTATTTTAGGCCAAAAAACCAAGCTGTGGTCCTTCAGTTGCTACGCAGAGCTTTGTACACCCATTGATTGTGAAAGGGGAGAGGAAAAGAGACAAAACAAACCACTGAGACAATTACAGCCCAAGAGTGGTCACTGCACTGTGAGAGGGGAGCCTGCCATGTTATTCTGGGTTCACAAAGTCACATGTTAACGGCTCAGAATGAAACAAGGGGGACATTCCTGCAGGGATTACTGATGCGTAACCCCCAACCCCCCCCAGAGCCGGATAGGAGTCGGAGAGCTGAACTCCCACAGAACAGTAAAGACCCAGGACAATGGTGAAACCCACTGTGGTTTTTCTACCGAACCTAGTTAGAGCCTTTATTCAATGCCCCCACACCACCTGGGTCCCGATGGTCCCCACTCAAATCACGTAACTATTTTCTGACATTAAAATGTTTTGATACCCTATGCTCTCCCTATGAAAGCTGTCAGTAAAAACTGACACGATTCAATAGTGACACAGTTCCATTTCAGCTCATGGCACTCCACTATCCAACAGCTGCAGGAGTATGATTATTTTTAGTTTTCTTCATAAATGGTTTCCATATAGAGCAGCTTTGCCACTACAACAGAGTTTAAGTAAATGTTCTATATTTAAATGAGACAGTTTGTAATTACGTGTGCTCTTTCCAAGGAATGATGGAGTAAGACACTGAGCATGTTGTCTATTGATCACTGCCACAGAAGAGCACCAGAAAAAAGATTTAACATTCAAACTGATACTAAGAACAGCTTGAAGAACCTGTTAGTGGGGGGCAAAACAGGTTGGACAGTCAGTCACCTGGCATTTAGAATAGCAAAGACTGAAACAGTAGACACGTTAAGTCAACACAGTTGGTTCCCTTCCTCCTCCCAAATATCCTGTTTTAGAACAGTTAAATCCTCTTCTTCCCAGATAAGTGACAGGGAAGAGGGAGATTTATATGGAGCTACCAGAGAGCAGGAATGTTTTGACACTTATGAGCTATCTGGAAACCAATGCAAATGAGATGGAGGGAAAAGATAAGGCAGTTTTCAAGCCAGCTCTCCCCATAAACCTCCATATGCTTCCTTTGCCAACCCAAGTAGCTTTCCATTATCTCCCCAGGCCATGCTGCCGCTCCATAAAAACACTTTTTTCATTATTTATTCATTTAGAAGCTCTCTAGTGCAGAGCAATGTAGAGCAATGGGCACAGTACACTGATCAACTTAATCATATACGTTTTTATAAAGCTTTTACAGTATCAATTGAGGGTAAGGACCTTGATCAAGGATACTAAAGCAGGAATGTGATTTGAACTCTTGTCCTTTAAGTTCAAGGTGACGTCTTCCAAACACTGCTCTACGTTGCTGTATAACCATTTCAGAAATCAAATCCTATTTTTCATATGGCAAGATTTATGGAACTTCTTTTCAAATGGATGTCTGTTCAGTTATGTTCTTTTTCAAAGCAGTTCTTTTTCGTAAAGGAGCTACTGACCTTACATTCTGAGTTCAGATTTATTCCTCTCCTTTATACAGTAACACTTTGGTATCCAAATCTAATTTGTCCTTGAAAAGGCTTTGGATATCTAATTTTTCGGATACATTATTTTAAATTTTAAAAAAATAACGTATTCCCAGCTCATCTGAAAACACCTATGTAGCTACCAACCTATTATTTCAGCATGATAAAACACTCTAAACACCAGTAAATTATAACAAAGTCATTAATCTGAATGTTTATAACACAAGGTGCGGTACGTACAGTACAGCACTTTTCATTTATAGGCTCATTTTTAAAAAATTAAACACTGCAGATAATTTAAACAAACAAGGCTAAAAACTTTTACTGGTTACTCATGGAATAAAGCAAAGAAGAGAGGCTTGTGAGACTGTGTGGAGGGAGGCGGCTGCATCAGTTTTTTCCAGTGGAGGTGTGGAAGGGGGTGGATGTAGGGTAAAAAAAGTCAGCATGAAACCGTTTGCCGTCACACAGTTTTCTTATTTAAATCTCTTTATAACCTGCAACAGCATCTTTAACTGTGTTGCTGAAAGCAAGGCTCCAGTTCATGTCAGTATTCAGTTCCATAATTAGTAAGATCATTACATTTTGCATGCACTAAAACATCTTTTAAAAGTTCTCTTTTCCAGCACAAGACGGATTTTCAGTTGAACTCTGAGGACCAACTGACATCCAGCTGAATTGTCCGGTTTAAATCGCAATAAATGCTTTGATGCCGCATAAATGTACTGAGACAAAGCAAAACTAATGGAAAGATGTGAAGACACTAGGATCGCTCTACTCTTCTCAAATCAGACTCCTATGCTGTAGCTCAGAGAACACTAAAGTTTAACTTATTTGCTGATGCCACACTCCTTCTGCTATTGTGGATGTTTAACAACAGGTGTAAAAACACAAATTATAAATGTAGTCACATTTTTCCACATAAACTTCACAGTTTATATGAAGGACAGCTATTATAATGTGTCATAAACACATAAAAAGCACTGCTGAATTAAGTTAAAACCATGACAGTCTGCATTCTGTTACTACTGAAGGTAAGCAAACTCAGCAGGTTAGTTCTGGTGTCTTCTGAGAGCCTTGTGTGCTCACATGGTTAGTTTAATTTTTGAAGCCATATCAGAAGTACCTACCTTTTATCTGGCAACAGAGCACACACATTACCATATCTCAGTAATGTAAACTAAAAAACAAGAGCAAGGTCACAGACACAAAGCTTGTCTGGCTCCCTACTTGTGACACCATCCTGGCATTTTTAGCTTGTGCAAGTCAAGGCCACACAAGGCAATAATGGTGACACAAAAAAGATAAAGGCTGCTAAACCACTGCACATTCAGGGGCTTTTTACAGAAAGTAGCAGGTGGAGCAGTTTGCACTCCCACAATGCATGCGGCTGGGGCTGTGGTCTGTGCAAAAATGCAGGTTGAGGCCAGAACAGTAAGTTGAATGCAAGAGTTGGGGTTTCTTGCCATTTTTGTTTCAGCCTTGTTTTATGTCACAAACAGCACGACAAACCCCAGGTTTTACCTACAGGGTACAAGGGAGGGGCTCCTCTTACTGCAAGGAAAATGGTAAGATAAACTGGACTGACTTGACAGACCAGACCCTGGTAGTGGGGGATGGAGGTTCCCTCTTGTACAGTTCATATTTATTTGTTGGAACTGAAGAGCAATGCAATTGCAAGTTGGAAAGGCTCACTGTAAGGCACCTGTGTGACAGAATGGCCAAAGGCGAGGCCAGATCCTTTCATGGTACTACAAAAAGCCAGGCCTACATGTAGTTACAGTCACTGCACCAGTCAGCTGACCTGCCTCAAGTAACAGAACTGCATGTGGATGAATGACTGACAGAATTTCATGACAACGTCCCAACTGCCCCAGGTCTACAAAACCTCAGCTTCCACATAACCAGGGTTGGGGAGGGGGGCTCCTACATGTAAAGCAGCAAAACTTTTTTAAAAGCTGATGACATTTTATATGACAGACCAATAATACAGGAAACCAAAAGCTGATTCTTATGTTCCTCTCAAAAATAGCATCAGTGCTCCAAAAGCAAAATTACAGAAAACATTTTTCTAACCATTTTTAGTTGTTTTCAACCTCCTGTAACCTAACCAAATTTGATTGAAATTTGATCAAACAACTCAATCAAAGCAATTACTTGTATAATAATATCACAGACTGGCTACAAATAATTGTGCATTGAATAACTTTAAAAGTCATTAAAATTTCATCTCATTTTAAGCTGTAATGTGACTTGTGGAGTAATATTTAGAGCATAAGATAAAGTTTGCCATTTTATTTGTGGCTGTATATAGTCAGTTAAATCCTACAAAGCTATTTTCTGTAACAGAAATTTTCTTTAAGATCCATTTGCCTTTAAGACTGTGACCCAAATGATGGGTTACAGTGCAGCCAAGGGGGGTGCAATTTTATCCAACTGTGGAATAATTTTCTTTCATTTCACTTCCATTCATAGGACACCATTTTGGTTTTGCTAAATTACTCTTAATGAGTAAGTTAATATTCAGTTAAATAAGTGGCTTAGCAGGAATGGTGCATTTATTAATTTGGCAGCCTACAAAGGTCAATGGTTAAAAATTAGAGATACCACAAGTGTCTGTGGGTTAACTAACTAAAAAGTGTCCACTGTATAAATGCTCTGTGGGATTCCTTTTCTGAAGGAATCTGAGAAAAATCAGGATGCTGAAGCAGTGACACTCCCATCAGCCATTGTCACCAAACAAAGCTGTAAGGAGAGATAGGGCCCATATGACTAGGTTCAGAACATCTATTCTACTTGTCGCCACTGTTGGTGCTTGTTGGCAAACTGTGCGGCTTCAGCACAGTCACCAACTTCTCGCTGAAGCTGTTAAACATCAAAGTATACCTTGATTCATCCCAAAAAACACTGCAACTGCCATCAGTTTCCAAAGCTGAGGAATCCTCTGTTGGAAAAACATTAAGCCACAGGAGTGTTACATGTAACTGGCAGTAACTGTGAATAAATTCATTATTCAGGTATTTTCAATTCAGAAATGTCATTTACTAATGTATTACTGGCTTTGTGATACAATAAAGAGCTAATAAGTTTGTTGAAGGAATACAGATGTGAAATACAGAAGGAAAACTAGTGTGCATATATAAGACCCAAAATGCTGCATGGCAAAACAAACAACTAGATTTTGTCACCAGTTTGAAAGATGTATGGGAACTTTAAGCTAGTAAACTGCTGAAGTTGGCAAGCTGTCTGAGCAAACTTGATTTTCAACATTTTAAACTTTACTTGTGAGTTCTTGATAAGAAAGAAAAGTTTTAAAGGCTTTGAAACCTCAGATGTACAAGTGCATGATACAAGATGATTCAATTTTTACATGCTCTTACAGAAAATCTGACTTCATTTTCTCCCTCAAGACAGATGAAAATGTGGCCACTTTCCTAAAGGCACAAAGCTATAAAACCTTTTATAAAAAGTATTACATGAGTACAAAAACTGTTAACTTTCTTACAGCAAATCTATATATTCAGGAACATAGAGCAGCTGCAACAACAATGAACATACAGGAGTTGGACGGCATGATAGGAGGCAGTCACCGGTTTTTTTTTTTTGTTGTTTTGATACTATAGTATAACCGGGTTTTAGGTTAAGAACATCCTTGAGAGGGTCAGGAGACAATGGAGCCTGGTTCTGCCACCCTGACACAGGACAACAAATTCCGGAGTTAATCCTGCTAAATCAGCACCACCTCTGGCCCACGAGAGAATACATGTGAAATATGGTGGAGTTTTTTTCCAGGTATAGGGGTATGGAATTGTTCAGAGCATCTGACTCTAGGGGCAGCAGCATTTTGCTGTAGTCTCTCTGGAATCTGAAGAGGATGTCACACACCAGCTCCACGAGTCTCAGCTCCTTCAACTGCCCCCAGGGCTGGTGGCTGTCAACAACCTGCACTAAGAATGATCCCTGATGTCATCATCACACCTTCCATAGGATAAAAAAATAAATGTAAGGGCTCAGCACCAGCCCAGCTGAGGCACATTTCACCCTGCTGCAAAAAAGGTGGCTGTTTAAAGTCAGGCAGACAACTGGTGAGAACTAAGAAGCTGGAAAATGGCTTTTTTTTGCACAGTCCATTAAATTTCAGCGCTGTCTTTGCAAAAGCTATAAAAATAGACTCCTAATCTACCACCAACAAAATTGCAGTACTGTTTCCCCATTTCACTATGCTAATGAAAAGAGGTTAATTTGTTTTTGAGGATGTACCAGCATCTTCAGAGAAGCAACTAATGAAACCAAAGACTGAATAAATACAGTCATTATTTTCGTGCAAAACAGGAGAATAATGCAATGCTCCTATAAAAAACCTTACTGTGAATAAATCCGATAGCCCAGTTTTCAAAACCATTTCCTTCAACCGCAGACAGTGTCACCAAAACTAGTTAATTACAATAGTCAACCCATAAGAAAGACCCTGATTTCAGTTTAAATTTCCTGTTGCTCAAATTAGGGTGTCACATTTATCATCGGGCATTCGTTACATACACCGGTTGCCATACCAACCAATTCTGCTGGCCTATTTGGACTAATGCCTAAGTAATTACCTTAACTATCACCACCAATGCATTTTAAACAAAATATGAATCCAATGTTAATTTTGAATTTTCCAAATAAATGTTAAATAGCTGCCGTCTTCAAAATACTTTTCCTTTCTCCCAAATCAAGTATCAAACTGACAGAGATAATTAAATTAAGGGAAGAAGACGGAGGCAAAAAAGCTACATAGAGCCTGCCAGAAATTAAGTTTGACACATGATTTAGATGCATGCAGCATGCCAAATGGAGTAATGGATTACCCACTGACAGCTGATCCCTCTCCACCTCTCCACAGGCCTTTAACCTCCGTCTCCATGGCTCTTGAAAGCCCTTAAACCCATTCAGCAAACGGTATGTCAAAAGTGAAAAATCAGACAAATGACATGTTAAACCTCCAGGTCAAGAGGCAGTCAAAAAGCTGATCACACAGGACAAGAAAGAAAATTTTGGAAAATATTTTTTTCTTAAGACAATTTGTCCTTTTGAATCTGTTGCTGTGGCATCACTAATTGACCCAGCAATTTCACTTGCTTCTAAGTACAAACACCTGAACCAGGACATTTACTTAAGTACTTCAGGTTACGACCTTTGTGCAGAGATGCAGTGTTCCTATCAGCCAAAAGCGACAGTACCTAAATCAGTCAGCCTTTTACCGCACTATTAGAACACCAAACGGTCTACAACTGAGTAGGATGTGTGAAACAACCTGTTTCCATAACATCACTGCTCCCAACACCCTCACATGCAGACACCTGATCCCTGTTTAAACAATGCTATGAAGAATCAACACAACAGAGAAAAAAGTTCTGGAATGGGGGGGGGGGAGCCTGGAACTGGAAGGAAACAGAGGAAATTCCATTAGAACGCAGCTCCAAAACACAGAGCGTCCCTTGTCCACGGAGCACTCCCAGCCTAGGCCGTTTTCAACCTGACAAAACGGCTCTAATGTGGTGCATGATGAAGCCGTGACACAGGACGTGAGAGTAAGGCTTAGTAGCAGAACCCACATTTCCATCATCAGAAGGCTCTCCCAAGTAGCAAGAGCTGCCTTTTTTGGTAAAAATAATATTTTGTTAGTATTACTTTCCCAAGTTTTGCGTAGATGGCGTAATAACTGAAACCTTTAAAACGCAGTGTGTAACAGCAGCATCTTACACGACAGACCTCACGAGAGGCAGCACTGGCACCAAATGGCCTGCAAACACCGGCACTTTCAGGGCACAGCAGGAAACAAGCCACCATGTCTTCCTAGCTGTTCTGCAGTAACTTCCAGTGACACGGCACACGTGGGTTGCATTGCTTTCGCTCTCCTGACCAGCTATACTAAACTTTTGTCCAAAAACATCTCTAAATTATAGTTAAAATTTAACAGCTCAGAGTTATGTCTAATTTTTACTTTAATCTGAAAATCTCACTGTATGATAGGTCTCTCAGGAGGTACCTGTATATTGCTGAAATGCCTGCACTAGTTTTGCGTTTTACAACAATCTCTGATAACTGAAACACCAAATGCATACTTCTGGAAAACAGACCAAAAAACAAGGATTATATTTTAATCCAGGCAGGGATCAGCCAAACAAATACAGCTACTTTACAATAACAAAGTAGCATATGTTAGAGATTTTATAACAATGGCTTAGTGCTGTCTTTTATCAACTCTGTAGATAGTCTTTGTTTGGTTGTCTAGGCAGCACAACTTAAACCAATAAAACAGTGAATTGTACACCTGCCATTCACAGCAGCACTCGCACACAATTAAAGTATCACAGCACTATTTTCTTCTTTTGAATTTTTACCAAAAGACTTACTTAACAACCTCAAAAACAGGAAGAATTTGGCAAGGCCTACCTACTTGTCAGGAGCCCTTTGCATTTGTTTAAAAAATGGTGCTGCATGGAGCGCGGTGAAGGTATATCTGATGGAGCAGAGATGCAACTAGGGAATTACTCTTACTTTTGCTTGAGTTTAATACACATTTCTGCCCAAAGAAATTCAACAATCACAGTGCAAATCTGTATAATCATAATTTTAAAAAGTGTTATTTTCATTCGTTCTAAAGCAAACCAGGATACAACCAATATTGTCCTGGAACCTGAACTTGTTATCCCGTTATCTTGTTAAATCTAGATCCTTAAAATCTGTCACATTCTTCAGGAAGAGCATTTACATATGCAAATTAGACTATAGATCCATTGATTAAATAACCAAGGTGACAAAGTTTAGTTTCCAAGAGCTACAGATATGACATGACAAAACACTTCACCTGAGCACAGCTGAAAACTGCACAGTACTTTGCTATTTATTCACAAAAAACTACACAGTACTGTTTCATGGAAACCATGCTGAAAGTATTAAATTGCACAAAATGGCATCAATAATACTGAAAGTATTCATGTTAATGCAAGTTTAATGTAAGGGGTGTGCTGGAATGACAAACTGCACAAGTTAAGTCTGAAACTGGTGCTCCTCAAACCAGCGCTGTTAATATGATAGAATTTAATTTAATTTATTAAAAGACACTCAAAGTTCAATTTTTTTTTAAAAATAATATCCATTTAAAATTTTGGCTATAGCAGTGTTGTGTTGTTAAAACTCCCATCATGACTCCCTCACATCTGGACTTGTATTTAGCCACTTTAGCATAGGGAGAAGATCATATTTATAGGTCCAATATGGTTTATATTGGCTCAATTACAACTAAAGCAGCAGATGAAACATGTTTAGTCACTACAGAAAAAAATGCATTTACTTAAACAATACAGACTACGTCAGCAAACATTAACAAACCCCTGGTAGCAGTTTGGTGAGCGGATGTAGAACGCTCCAGATTATACTTGTAGAGTACAAATATATAGACACAATCAATCTACTAACTGGTATATCCTTCAGTTTTAGTTTTTGAGGGAAGACATGCAGTGCTTTAAGAAAAATCCAAATATATCTTTTTGTTAAAAAAAAAAAAATACAATTTGCTTGTTCTCAGGAGAAATAAACTAGAGCACAAACTCACAAGCAAAATACAAAATGGCTGCCAAAGCAAACTGCTCAGGGACGCCACCTCTCCTGCAGAGCCGTGTCATTCCCACACTACCTTTCGATGTACTCCAGCAGGAGAAAACGCAGCTCCTGCTACAGAAAGAGTTCTAAATAAACTTGTAGGTGGCCAGCCCTGCGGGTGACCTAAATACGATGGGTAAAGATGCACCGTCTCCAGGTAATTTGAGCAACAACACACATCAGCGTTTCACATTCTCACTTTTCACCAAGCATACCCAAGTCAAAAGCTACCAAAAATTCTCAATAAAACCTGATGTAAGGACCATTACCATCACTAAAATCCTTCTGAGTCTCCATCATAAAACCCATCTTGGATTTGTTGGCTTTTTTGCAGAACTGTGGATTAGGATGAAATGGAGCTCTGGGGAAATCCTGTTGGACACAAACACTCCAAACTAACAGAAATCACCACAAACATCAACTGAACATATTTTAAATGTTCTCAGTCTGTCTGAAACCCAAACACTTTTATATACATTAGATGTCCACTTGGTACAACAAACCTACACAGTATTGGGGATAAGTATAACAACTTGTGTATTTACTCAACTAATCATAGACTTATATGAGAACTCAGGGAACATGGATGTTGAAAACATGTAGAAAGAAATTTCTTCTGCTCATTTAAAGGTATTTATGGTTGAAGGACCATCACTGAGACAGGTTATGCAGAAGGGCCTGAAACCAAGCACAAGGTAATAAAAGCAAGAATGTACACACCCGTTATTGTTAATACTGAACCTGGAAACATAAATATGTTATAATTGTGTCTGCAAGAACGAATCAATGGCTTTTAACTTCTGCATCAATACCTTGCTTCATTTGCCTTGTCAGACCACAAAACTCTCTGCCCATGTTGACATGCAGGCTTATTCACATATTTGAACCTATTCTACACAGCATAGCAATTATTTACCTCTGATTGTTGATCACAGACAAATGACATGAAATAAAACCCATTGTGTTCGAGCGGCTATGGACAAAACTCCTGGTAAACAGTACGTGGTAAACAAACACTTCCCTGAGACGGCCTCGGTTGAAATGACTCCCCTTTAAAAAGGCCGTCACCTTGATCGCTAGAAGAATAAAGAAAAAATAATTTGCAAACAAATCAAACAAAGGCCTCACCTGCTCAGCTCCATACACTGTAGCAAACTGCACAAACTCCTCGATGCGCACAAAGCCGTCACCGTCCTGGTCCAAGGCATCAAACACGGCTTTCAGGGGAGCAGGATCCTCCTCAATGGGAGACATGCCACCCCTCACCGGCAGGGTGGCCGAGTCCCCAACCTCTGGGAGCGAGAGCCTCTCTACCTCCTGTCCTCCAGTCCGCAAGGAGCCCGTGGAAGCGGCATACCAGGCCTGGGCCAGACCATCGCCACAGTCCTGCGCTTCACATTCCACATGCTGGGTGACATCCAGCTCAGCATACGCATCGTCCAGCTTCACCCCAGGGGACTGTTCACTTGTGTGCACCTCAGATACATCTGAGTCCTTGTTAGTTTCTGAGGTGCACATTGAGTCTGTAGTTAAGGTATACTCCAGAAGTGGGTCTTCGTTTGTTTCCAGTATTGGTACACTCTGAACGGCATCATCTGCCATCACATCTTCCAAAATGCCCTGAGTAGCATCTGGGCTTGTAAGAGGGTCGACTGCATGGGAGGCATCTTCATCAGCAGAGCGATCAGCTAGCAGCAGCTCTGTCGATAGGGGGTCTGCCGTAGAGCTAGAAGCGTCTGTGTCTCTTCTGCGCTCCACGCAAAAGGTGACAGCTACAGCATCCAGCAAGGAGTCCTGCTTATCTGCCGGCACGGCCGGGCTCAAGCTCACGCCACAACACGTCTGTGGCTCACACGGTGCAAGGCTAATGTCCAAGCTTACTCTGCTGGGCAAGAGGACAGAGATCTGTGGGACCTCCTGCGGCTCACCACAGTCCGTTGAGGCAGCAGTTTGAGCGCAGCTACTTACACCCCTTTCATCTGAACTGTCCTGGATAGTGTTACTCTGTGTGAGCTCATCTCCTTGCAGAATGCAGGTTGAACCTTTGTCCCTGGTTTCACATGACATGGCCTCTCTGTCTCGTGACACCACAGCAAGATCACTGTCTTCACCAGCACCTGGTGGACTTGATTTGCAGGAAGAGGGCACCAATGTGGGACATAGCAAGGACTCTGCTACATCTGAACCCTCCGTTCCACAATCTGAAATTTGCACCAAAACTGGCAAGTCAGAAGAAGTGGGGACATCACCACCATCTCCTTCATTTGTGAGCTTATTGGTGCTGTCCTGTACATCCAAAAGCTCAATCGGTCCATTGTGGAGGACATCAAGTTCCGGTAGACAAAAGTCCTTAGTGTTCAAGTCAAGAGAGTCAGAAAAACCAACATCCACCAGCAGGGAGTCACTTAAAATGTGTTCTTGAGGAACTTGTGGGAAATGTGCTACCTTCACAGAATCCTGGTGGTGTAACTCCTTGTCCTTGGAGGTGTGGTCCCCCCATGGTAGTACAGGACAGGTGCTCCCACTGTCCCACGACAAGATCTGTTCAACACCAGAGTACCTGGAGCTTTGGAACAGCTCGCTGAGGTCCAATGCATTCTCCTGGAAGATCTCATCGAGGTTGAAGGACACCAGGTCCTTGTCAGCCTCCCTGAAGTCCAGGCCTGAGTCGGGACCCTGTTGGCTGCCCTCAGACAGAGCGGCACCTTCATCTGCATCCAGGAGCAGGAACCCCAGAGGAGGCTTCTGCTCAAGCTCCCACTCAGAACGCCCACCAGGGCTGGACAAAAGCACTTGTTCCATTTAATTTTTGTTTATACTATGACTATTTCTCCTTCTAGAATCCCTTCATTTGAAACAAAGATGCCAGAAAACTGTGTTTGAATCACCTCACAAGCCACAGGCGGGTGGAGAGACAGTGGCGAGCGGCCGAGCTCATTTCAAACAGTCGGACACTCACGGAGGCGCCTGGACACTGGACATCACGAGAGGCTCTGTCGAAGCGCGTTCGAGGTCCTGGCGGTCAACGCACACCCCATGTTCCGTCCACACAATCCCTTTCTCACTCACTCACTCTCTCTCACACACACACACACACACACACACACACACACACACACACACACACACACACACACACACACACACACACACACAGAGTCAAAGCGAGTCCGGCTGCTTGGGCTTCACGGACACAGAGCGCAGTGTTGACATGACTAACACAAAAAAAACCCCTTTTTTTAGAAAACGAGTTAATACATTAACAGCTGAGGAACGAACAGAGACGTTTGAAAACGTTTTTTAAATCAAATATAAGCGGATTTTACGGTTCCCTTGAGAGACAAAGTTGCCAAGCAACCCGCCGTGGGACGGCAGTAGCCGGTAGTTGACCCACAGCCGGGCGAAATGCGATTAATTTTAGTCAGTTTTTTAACCTTTTCTTGCTGTGGGACGACAGAATGTGGGCGATCGGCACTATTCCGTCACCGAAAATAAACTGTTGGTTCACCAAAAGAAAAAATGACACCAACACGGCTACTCCGACATCGAGGGTGTCTCTTCAGGCAGGTAGATTAACATGGCGATTCGCGCACGGTGAGTCCCGAATGGGGGTGTAAAGCTCCGCATCCGCCGGTGTACAGTGTGATCCACTGTGGTGGTACCCGACACGGTCAGTGGGGCTGATAAACCCCGCGACGTGAGCTCGGCTCTCAGGGCTTCTGTCCCCCAGTTAAACTGGCCATTCCGTGCCACATATTAACCCACACAGACATTGATCGTCATCGATTAACCGCGTTATTGTCGAGATGCTCCACGATTGACGCCACCGCGTTACACTCCCCCTCCCCGCTCTGCCCCTTGAAAAAGACCTTTTCACGCGGTGCGCGATCGGCGCGCGTGAGTCGGTACGTCACGCTCCATCAGAGGCTGCGGTGTGTAGCGTGCTGTCGTCGCGTGACACGTTCTCGCGCTTCCTCTAGCATCCTTGGTTCGCGAGCCGCTGAGTTACCGGCCACCATCGCCTCCAGGGCCAAGGAAGTACGAGCGGGTGAGACAGCCTCTCTGCCGCCCGCTCATTGTCTGGCTCTCCCCGCTAGGAGCTCCGGCTGCCCCGTCTGCCCGAAACTCCCCAGTAATCCACCTGCGTTCCCGAACCGGCGCTGCTTTATTCCTATCAGGCACCGCGAGGTTCCTTATCTCGCAACCGCAGAACCGCCTTTCTGTAGTCCAGCTTCCCGCTGAAGACGTCCGCGCCCCCGCCGTGTTTACCGAAGAACAGCTGGTGGCTCCTCGCGCTCCACAGGCCGCTCCTGAGCTTTTTTCACCCTCTCACTCTCATCAGCAGCCGAACTGCCCTCGCGCCAGCCGCATACAGCACTGACGTCAGCCGTCTCCCCGGCGTGCATGCGCAGAACGCGCGCCGCAGTCCGCCGACAGAAAATCGACGGCTCGCCTGGAAATGTCTTTCTGAGGCGTTCCAAATACGGGAATATCTGCGTTTAAAAAAATAGAGAAGACGATAACATATATAGGTTTTTGCCTCAGAGTCAGTCAGCTAATTTATTCATGTATAAAATGTATACATAGGGTGTTTTGTTTAATACAGCGAAATGTGTTGAATCATTTACCCTACTGAAGGTGTTTGAAGAGCCTCCAGACGGTACTTTGTGCTCTAGCGACCTCGTTTGGCGCAAGACATTTTCTCTTTTTTTTTTTTTTTTTTTACCTTCATGATTTATTTAAAATGTGTATTAACCTATTTACAAGGTTAACTATAGTGCCAGAAGATCCACTTCACACTGATTTACCTCTTTATGCACCACGGTATTCTTACTGTACTAACAGTAAGTATGTCGATCAAGCAGGAGGGGGTTCGAACTCAGAACCTGCATACTGTTAAAGAACAGCTGTAAACGCATACAATACCTGCTAGCCTAAATTGTTACATTTACACGTTAAAATTACATTATCAGTTGTCCAAATAATACATAAAAAACTCAGTTTAATTTGTTTTCCAGTATAAAGAGAGAATCCTTTGCAAAAAAAACTCTCCGATCAATGGTGTAGTTTTATTACCTGTCACCCAGTGATTCTGAGACAGGTCCAAACCACCCTGACAGTGACCAGGGTAAGCGGTTACAGATAATGAATCCATAGAGCAATTCCATTTTTATTATTAAAGCAAGTACCCAGTAAAGGCAAAACAGTCACTGTCATGGACATAATGTGTTGAACTGCTGGAAAAATGTCATTTCTTTCAGCAATACTACTTACTGACGTCTGTCTTAGTGGACAGAGATATTAATAAAACAGCCTCACAGTCTCACAGCAAATGAGATAAATATGACATTTGTCTCAACAAATTTTAACTTTTGGCGTGGTGGCACAGCAGGTAACACCAGCATCTCACAGCATCTGAGTTCACAGATGGGTTTGAATGGCTCAACCTGTGTGAAATTTGCATGTCCTCTCACAGTCCAAATGCATATGTTTCCAAATTAGCTGTAGTGCGTGAATATCAGTGAATGAGTGTGTGGGCAAATGATTGCCCTGTTGTGGACTGGTGTCCCTGTCTCATACCCTGTGCTTCCAGGACAGACTCTGGAGGACTTTGACCCTGCCTTAGGACAACTAGCCACTGGTAACGGATCTATGGATGGATAATTTAAACTTTTTAACAACACAACAGAAGTACAGAGTTACTTAAAACAAAATTTATTTATACAATTCACTGAGCACTATGCCCTCTGTATTGTTTTATTACAATTTATGAAGTCACCTGTACCTTTTGTTAAATTTCAGTTATCCACTTAGAAACTAAATACCATCA
This sequence comes from Arapaima gigas, assembly GCA_900497675.1. NCBI lineage: Eukaryota > Metazoa > Chordata > Actinopteri > Osteoglossiformes > Osteoglossidae > Arapaima > Arapaima gigas. The sequence goes on from UFQX01000304.1 coordinate 161,771, forward strand.
ATACAGATTTTAAAACATTTCCCAATTAGCATTCAAAGCAGCAGCACCCTTTTTGGACAAAAAGCCATTCATGGACCATTGTAAAATCTAACATTTTAAATATAGAAAAGAACAATCCATATTGTCACATGATTTATCTTATTATTGTATTCTTGATCTGAACAATGTACATATTTGCATTCACTAGCACTACTTTCTTGAACAGTCATTGTGAAGTTAGCTGTCAGACCACCGGTAAAACCCTGCTAGATGTAAAAACAACTGTTCAATTTTAAGTTAGTAGTTAGGATGTGCCATCCCTGCCTGTCTCCTATATAGCTTGTATCTGTTCCGTTCTCCAAGTCTGTCTGATCAATATTCCACTGAAATTTTAAATGCACTGCTAGTCTCAATAACATAATAGCATTTTAAAGTTGTGTCCTATTCTCAAACTTTTCTCCATATGGATGAGGCAAATGTTGTTTTTTTTTGCCCGCTACAGGTTATATTTCATGTATATAACAACTCATAGGAACTCTGCACACTTTATGACAGTGGACCTAGACATTGGTAGTTCACCACTGTTGGAAGTACTTTATTTTCTGTACCTGTTATTTCTCTGCACTGCTGTTTCTGTTCTGCTGTGACTCAATGCTGCTGCTGTTGATGAATGGGACATTATCTCTGAAACTGATATAAACAATTACTTCCAAACAGGTATGTTTGTAGCGAAGTACAGTTTTCTGCTGTAGTGCTGTGAATACAACCATTTTCTACAGCTGTCACATTTTCCATGGTGAATTGTAATTATCTACTGAACGAGTGAGTTAGATATCAGGGTCTTTGAATAATGAAACAAAGATCCTCTGAGGGGCTGCTGGGCTGACTAAAGAGAAGTCCTTCCAGAGTGATGATGCTTCATTTTGCAGCACCTTTATCCCTTTCAATTGATTATTTACTGTCATTCAATTACATCAGCAAATGTAACTATTCTATATAATGCGGGAAAAGACGTGTCTTTCCATTAGTGTGACTTCTTCTTCAGTGTCTTACTTGTCTTTCTTCAGTCCAGATGACCAGTAGTCTGGAACAATACAGTGAAATCAAACTTGGAGAGTAATGATTGCATTATAGCAGCAACATAAAATAACAATATTGTAATACAGGGTGATTCAAAAAGAATTGAACAGTTTCATAAATTTATAACTGTAACAAAGTATCATATTAACATGTAGCCTATCTTTCAAGTGCTAAAATCTCGGAAAAATGAAGGTTAACTGCAATTTGGTGCATGCAACATGTTCATGTAGTTATTGAGCAATAAAGTCATGATTTAGTGTGTTAAATTTTGAATCATCCAGTATAATACAGCAATATATTAATTTCAGCACATACATTTAACCAGTCCACTTCAGCCATTGTGATATACAGGTCCCAAACACATGTATTACATTCATTGCGACAAAATCTGAAAGTATTGTGTTACATGAACACATCCATAATTAGGATAGGTGCTTTATTGATCCCTGTAGGTAAATTAACAGGTTTAATTACTGTAATTAACAATGTTCTCCACTCCTCCTCATCCAGTGTGTTGTCCTGTTTTCTCTCCTCTCCTCTCCTGTGCTACACACCTGGGATGAGAGCAAACTCAGAGTTTAGCAGATTGGGAGGAGGCTATACCCAGGACTGCGGGCAGACTGTTGGCAGAGGTGAGCCAGCTCCCGCCATCGGCTACAAGGCAGGCGCCCGTCACGTATGAGGAGGCCCTGCTTGCCAAGAAGAGCACGCCATGGGCCATCTCTGTCTTGTTTCCAGCACGCTGCAGAGGAATGGACTCGAACATACCATTGGTCTGTGCGCCGAGACCTCCTGACAGAACAGCAAGAAGAAACGAAAAGATAGAGGTAATGAGCAACCCATACATAAAAGCATAATCACAGTCAGAGCTGTTGATAGAAAAAATAGGACATGTCTATGTCAAAATAAACTGTAATTCATAACTACAGTATCAGTGAAAGGTTTAAGTACACGAGTAGGAAAGTAGTTTTTCCGAGTCATTTGGTTAACAAGATTCATCAGGAAACCAGCCACCACGTGGACATTTGTGGGCCGCTTTGCTATTGCTTCTCTGTCCAGTTTGTCCAGTATACATGACTATTCCAGGTGTACTCAAAACTGGAACTCTATGCCTACCCATGTACATGACCCCTAACCCTACCCATGCCATTTATCAAGTCAAGTAATCAATCCTTCATAACTGATGAAAGCAAAATGGTTTCACCGTTATATTTCATTCCTAATCTCTAGTCATTATAAGAAGTTTCTGTCAGTCTTCTGTACGTGTAATGTTACCTTATATAACAATACACTAAATTCAATTTCTCAGTGAATTTAATTTTCCAGAATAAAAACAAATCTCTGTGACGCCAATATCCTGTTACTGACTCTAGAGCGACATTCCAAGCGATCTTTGTGCATAAAGTGCTTAGACACAGTAGTAATGTTTTGTCTAATTGCTGACCTGTGCTCTGTAATTCTAGAGGCTTCTCAACATAAAGATGCAGATATGGTCATTAAAACATCAGAATGTGTTTCTGTTCCACATATCAAACACGAAATGGCATCGGTCTTGAATTGGAACTGGTTCAATGGTCTTCTAAGGGATCTACTAGACGAAAAGTTAAGGAAAGGAAAATGAAAACAAAAGCCTATTCTTACCAAAACTATATGTGATCCAGCTCATTAAACAAATGCTGAGATTCTTTCTTTAAATAAAGAGAAGAGGGTATTGAAAAGTGGAAAGATCCTTAGAAAGTACAAATCACATAATCTGAATGGATATATTGGCTGAGCCCAGCATTGTTTGTGTCAGTGAACATACCTAGCCTGCGATATCCTTCTGTACCAGAAATGGGCCCAGGTGCCAGGCTATTGACCCGTACACCGCTTGGACCCCACTCCACAGCCAGATGTTTTGTCATGGCATCTGTTGCACACAGAAAGCAAGCGTGTGAAAGGAATGTACCACTCAGTGGAATATCTAAATTTTGTTGCAAATAAAATGCTGAATACAGGCTCCTTTCCCACCATTGGCTGCCTTGGCAGAGCCAGCATGCACCTGGAGAGCCTGACCCTTGTAGCCCAGCGTGGCAGAGATGTTGACAATGCAGCCTCCATGATCCTGAAAAGAACAAAACAGTGAAATACAAACTGTACCCCCAACATTACATGATCAAAAGTGTGACTCACTTAAGAAGGTAATTTTAATTTTCTAAACTAAAATGAAAACTTCTGATAAATCTTTTGTACAGTACCTTAAACCACTTCTCATAGACCACCTTGCTAGTGTTGAATGTTCCCATGGTGTCGATCTCCATCACAGTCCTAAATGCATTGAAGGACAATGACGTAGCAGGGCAAAGAAAATTCCCAGCTGCATCTGTCATTAACATAAGAAAATATTTAAAAGTGGATTTGAAAACTACATGTTATATGTATAATTCTACATTGTGTATGAACCTCCTTGTGTAATGTGTGTTACTGGATTAAGAGACTATTTTGAGAATCACATGTAGGTATCTGTGTCTCTGGTGGTGGAATGTAGTAAAATTAAGACGTGGAAATGTTACTAAGACAATTCAACTCACAGTAAGTATTCAGAGAACCCCACAAAAATTATAACTGGTAAATGACACCGCAGTTCAACTGCATAGCTGCCTAGATTTAATCCCTTAGATTTAAAGGGAATGGAAACACTAGAACCAACTTGCTACCAGGTCAGAGAGGAGTGTGACTATGTGTGTTAATTTCTTAACCCAACTGTTAACAAGGATGTCGATTTTGCCAAACTCTTTCAGGGCCTCCTCTGTAGCGGCGGCAATTGTCTCTGGCTTCCGCACGTCCATGGCCAGAGGAAGACAGTGACGTCCCGTTGCTGCTGTCAGCTTATTTGAAGCCTGAAAGGTGACACAGACTGTCAGCATGCAGGTAGCACACAGCAGGTGAGCTACATCAGCGACAACCAAGGCAGCTTTACAGGAAACTTGCATTATTATTATTCTTATTATTGGAAGTAATTTGTATTTAGCTGATGCTTTTGTCCAGTGCAACTTACATGCAAACTCCACACAGACTCACCCGGGATCAAACCTAAATCCCATTTTGCAGCACAGATGCTGTGAGGGACTAGAGCTACTGTCTAGGGTGCCACTACGCAGCAGGTGGTGTATTGTTAGTGTCATTGCCTCACATTTGAAGGACCCAGCTCTGGAGCCCACATTCTGCCTGTGCTACCATAGAGCAAGGTACTTCTCCTGAACTGATACAGTAAAAATTATCCAACTATAGAAATGGGTAAATCACTGTAAGTAATTTAACACCATACTTTGGACAAAAGTATCAGCTAATGAGTAGGAATTCAGTTGTTGATACAATTAAGACACGATGGATTTTCAAATGCAATCATGTGACCTGCATCTTACATGCTTTTTTCCAACAGAATAAACCAAAATAATTTCATTACCTAACATTACCAGAAATAAAAAAGTTTAAATAAGTTTTAAATTTCATGCAAACAGTCCAGTCTTGTTGGTGCAACCCATCCGGAGCACTTTCTGGATGTAAATGATAGGATTATATAAAATATAATCATTACATGCAATTGCCAGACAGCTTATCCTAAGAAAACAGAAAACTTCTTTGAATCAGCCAGGTGTATTAGTCCTAATGACAAATCTTACAAATTGAATATAAAAAATTATAGTGAGGGAAGAAGCTGGAATGTGAAGTAAATAAGGAAGTCAGTCACCTGCTTGAGTTTCTCCAGATTCCTGCTGCCAATTGCTGTGTCACAGCCATGTCTAGAATCAGGGCAGGAGAGCAGATAAGCAGCCTTCAAATGGGATCACAGTACAACTTGGAACAAACCAGTCATGCACATATATTCTTGTTCCCAGAGTTAGTAATTGATCATTTTCAAATATGCAAACTTCTTATGGATTGTTTTGTATATGCTTAATTGTAAATTGTGTTTTTGTCACTTATCTGTTTCCTAAAATGTGTTTCTGTGAATGCAACCTGTGTTTACACAGGGGCGACAGGTGGCAGTGATGTGCAACAGAAAAAACAGAAATGTGCAAACTTCTCAGTTCAAATCGCTTCCACAGTGTTTACAGCTGCACATGCGCTGAGAGAGGATGGCAGAAGTTATATAACAACATGCAAAATAAAAAAATATCTATTAAATGACAATAACAAAGCAGAAGAACCAAACTTTTACCATGGAGACTAAAGTAGACACCTTAAAGAACAGTGAAAATAGAATACTGTGAAATTCTGGAATACTGTGGAATTTCCCTTTACTATTATGGGAAAATCAGTCAACAGACGGGCCTTAACTTGGAGACTTAAAATTTTTATTTTCAGCTGTCAATAAACATTTGGACAGACTTCCGGCCCCAATGGTGTTCAAAATTACACAGCCAAGTATATATATAAATTTTTTTTTGTACCTCATTAGTATTTCGGCTGTCCGGAATCCAATTCCAGACCCCCCGCCAGTTATGAAGGCCACTTTGTCTCTGGAAATAAGATATCATGCTGCTGTCAGTGAGCACCATTATCAGATAATGTGCTTTAAAAAGTGGGGCGCGAGCGAGTGTGGGGTCGAGACCCACTTCAGCAGCTCTGGGCTGTAGATGTACGAGTAGGTGGCCAGACAGTCGTCCGTCTCCACATCTTCGGGCAGCTCCGCGCTCCTTTCTTCTGCCATCCCGATACTGAGGTGTAAAGGATTTTTTTGTGATATAATCTTTATGTCTCCCTTCTTGGGAAGAGTGCCCGTGAAAACGTCCCGGCGTAAAGTTGGTTTATTGTGGACATTCGACCCACACTCGCTTACAAGTAAGGGACCGTCGGAAAAGTGGTACATTTCCTGTAGAGTTATTAAAACCCCTGCTGTGCACCACACCGCTATAATTTTTTTAATTTTAGCTACATAAAAATATACTAAAAAAACCAATAGTATCATACAACTAAGTGGTGAAATGATTTTGTAATACTGTAATCTTTACTAAATTGAATTGCAGACTCCTTTTGACTTTGAGAAGCAATCCAGAAACCAGCTGTTGTGTTAAATCCCTCTCTGTCGTCCCTAAATTATATGCGTCTAATAAATATTTGTCCATAGGGCTTAAATTTCTGATTCTTTTTGTAAGGTTACTAAGTGCTAATTCTGTATAACTCTAGTTCACAAAGTAGAAATAACGTAATAAACGTTTGAGTGGAAACAAAGACACGGAAGTCGTGGAGTTTTAAGCCGGTCCCATAATATAGGCTAGCGCTTGGTCTAAATTTCTAGAACTACATTCCATTTCATGCAAAATGGCATCTTCGACTACATGTAATTAAGATTTTTAACAAATGCTTCTTAAAAATCAAACAAATCAAAAATCGAGGGGCGCTTTATGAGTTTGACAGTAATTTTCGCAGCCCGAGTTGCAGCCCACATTCTGCGTTCGTGGACGACGGTCTCCGCATTTTTGTGGAATGAAGGTCGCGAGACTGCAGATCAATGGGGTCACGTGTATAGACAATCTGTTTACGTAGCTATTCCAATACTCCAGAAGGAATAGTTTACACAGCACTGCCCCGCGGTTAAACGAACCTTACACAGACCACAGAACTCATTCACGCTCGGTATATCTAAGGTGGATTTCAGTGCGTATGTACCGTGTCTTACTGGAATACCTCCCATCGTAAATTTTGTGGGACTCAGGCATACTGGGAAATGTGTCAAAATACGCGTACACGTTTATCGTAATGCATACTGGTCTTTGTAGTTCTACGATACGTTCCACCTTCAATTAGTTACTAAATTAACTGTTTAAGAAACATACCCCATAAAATTCAATACATTTTCTAGAGGTCCATTAACGGATTGCCTTTATATTATAGTAATTTAGTCAAGGGTAGTATTAATATTGAATTTGCAGTCTATTTTGCCTATAGTAGTTGGTGCATAGTGAACTGTGAAATACAGACAGAAGTGAAGAATAATTTACATTAAACAATAAGACCACCAAGATAAGAAAGGAAATTAACTCATAAAAACAAAAGCCAGTTCACCCAGAAACTAAAGGGCTTCCCCTTTGGTTGTTAGTACAAGTTTGTGTTTCAGCATTAAAAAAAAAGGTCACACAGCTTGACTAACTACCAGTCAGAAATGGGCATTACTGGTACCGTGAGGGGCTTGTGCTACCCTCTGTGTTAGAACTATGCAACAGACTTAAAAGTTCCAATCAGCCTCATTTGATTGCAACTCCATAAAATGTATTAATTTCACTTGTATATGCAAAAACTCATGTTAAAGACTTATCCGGAAGGATACTTGTATTGTTCTTTTAGCCAACAAGATTGTTCAAGGTGAATTACTGTGTGTAGCAATAATTTTGTGTGTAACAATTTTTAAACAAGATTTACCCATTGATACAGCACAGTGTTCTTATTGTGCCCAGCCCAAATTGACACATTGGGCTCTACTGCAGAAACTTGGAACAATCTGAACTGCTTGATAAAGCAATGGTCCTTACCAATGTGCAACCTGCAGCCCTAGATTTATGTGAAAGTTAAGCACAGTCTGTCTGGGCTATTTCCTTTCACAGCTAATTTTATTTTCATGACTAATGTATGAAAAACCTTTTTCCTGACACGATATTAACAGCTCAGACTATCTAGAGGGAAAATGACAACTTAATTAGTAAATGTTTATTTGATGTAGATTTCATTTAAAAAAAACATTTTTATAAATTAAAAGATTCCTCTGGGACAAGAGTATCAAAAACACTCCATTATCAGTGTCTGTAGAACATATTAGCACCGCAGTCTTGTGCGTAATTTGCAAGGACTCTGATTTGCCCTCAGGTACATGGAAATGGGACTGGGAGACAGGTACAGGCCCAGTTCTGGAACTTCCCATCCTGGACTCATCAGCAGAAAGGTCTAGAGGCTGACATATAGGTAGAGGTAGTCAAGATGTGTCATTATTCCAACACAGCAATAAAACTGCCACATTCTTCCCTCTCACACATGACTAATGATGCCTTGGTCACAAGAATCCCAGTCCATCAACTCATTACTGTTAAACCACAGCTGGATTTCCCGTTGGGCCCCTTCCAATGAGTCGCTGGCATGCACCACATTCCTGAATGAATTTTAAATAAATAAAGACAAGTCACCAAAATGGTACAAGTGTGTAATAAATGGAAAATGAAACAAATGTTTACACACACACACACACACACACTTCCTGCAGTGCAAAGAGTGGGGCATATGAGAGGAGGGAAACACCATCAACTGTGTCTAGCTGACATTAATATTGACACCTCCGTGTTTAAGTTGTGTGTACAATATTTATACCTAGTTGCCATGTACCCATATCAGGGCATCTATTCACAATAACACCTGACTGGCCATTTAATTAACAGACCATAAAAGGTCAGAGTGTACTATGCATTTGTCTGACTTTTTCCAATCCTGTGTTCAAATTAACCTTCGTTTTGATTTAAACTTGACTGCAAGTGTCATCTTGGGTGTAGCAAGGAGCAAATTAAACTAGTTCTCTCCCAATGTTGACAGAGCTCCAGTGATTCACTCCTAACTGTACATTGTTATAAAACAGTCAAATGCCAGTAGACTAATGCAAATAAAATTCAGTGCTCAGGGAACAAATAATCACTCTCTCAAACATCCGGTTATTCAGTTGGAAATACCTGCTAATGTGGATGCTGAAGTCCCCCCGTATAGTGCCAGGATGGGCCTCAGCTGGATTAGTGTCCCCTACCATCTTACGGGATGTAGAGACCACATTATGTCCTTCCCACACCTAAAAGACATGATGAATCAAAAAGAAATGCATACAGTTGTCAAAGTCCAATTGGTAAGAGTCACAAATTTACTTTTTAACACTGGCAATACAAACAAGCATGTCCTTACCATCTGCCCTTAGTGTGCAGTGTCCAGATTAACAAAAACTGATCAGCAGTTCAGCCCAGGAAATGGGTTGGGAATATTAAATATTTCAGTTTTTTGCATTTAGTCAGTTCAGTTCAGTTCAGTTCTGTTCAGGGTCTCTTACAAAAGCAAGGATATTTGCTATAGTAAACTGTAAATACCCCAGAGTACCAGCTACTTGCAGGGTTCTCTTAAATGCATTTCTAGACCCTACTGAGTACCTTACCATGATCACTACAGGGCCTGAGCTCATGTAGCGCAGCAGTAAAGGATAGAAGGGCTTCCTTTTGAGGTCATGGTAGTGCTGAGACAACAGCTCTTCTGGAGCCTGCCATGCAAACCAGGAAGAGTTTTAATGCACTTCACGCAACAGAAACAACCTTAAATTAAATACTCTACAGGCATCAGAGCTTCAGAAGCGACACTTCATCACTGACTGTGTCACCTTCACTAACCTTCAGCATTTTCAGGCCCACTAGTTTGAAGCCCTTCTGTTCAAAGCGCTGTACTACGTGGCCCACCAGGCGCCGCTGTACCCCATCCGGCTTCACTGCGATCAGGGTGCGCTCCTTTGCCCCGAAATTACCTGCTGTTTAAACACACAAGACATGGCCACTGTTTACCATCCGTGATCATGTTTAATTTGGTGCCCTTCAGCATTTCCAAAGAATTCAGATCCATTTGTTTTTACATGTTGCACACTGCTTCTTCAAAACTACTCACAGGTGGACCAAGGCACATGACAGATTCACTCCATTACAGGGACATGAGGCATATTAAATGTCTTATTGATGCAAGTGAATTACAGAGTTGGGGGCCAGTTAAATCCTTAGAAGCTTTGTTTTAGATCTTAGTTTGCCTGGGGGGGGGGGGGGGGGGGGGGGGGG